>JAQPPZ010016942.1:13687500-14287500 GCA_028583015.1 Wollemia nobilis | reverse complement strand
ATATCATATGTCATTTTGGTATTCCATCCAAAATAATATCGGATAATGGAACACCCTTTAAAAATAAGGATGTGCGTGCGTTAACAACAAAGTATAACATAAAGCATAGCTTTTCCATGCCCTATTATCCGCAAGCCAATGGGCAAGCAGAGGCATCAAATAAGACAGTAGTAGCCATCTTGAAGAAAACCATCAAGGAAAATCATAAATATTGGCATAATCAATTACCTCTTGCCCTTTGGGCTTATCGCACTAGCATTCGGACACCCACTAGGGCAACTCCATTTTCACTAGTGTATGGTGCTGAAGCCATCATGCCTCTGGAGTTAGAGATTTTGTCACTACGCATTTCCATGCAGGAATTCATCGACGATGATACAACTAGACAAGCTCATTTAGATCAATTAACGTTGCTTGATGAATGACGTGTAAATGCCCTCGAGCATCTACGTGTTTATCAGGAATGTCTTAAGAGAGCTTACAACTTGAAAGTACATCAAAGAGACTTTCAAGTAGGTGATTTAGTTCTAAAAGAGAACCAAAAAAACTCAAATTTTCCCTCCAATTTGTGAGACAAATTTGCAGCAAACTGGTTAGGTCCATTCATCATCACAAGCCAGATTGGACCTGGAACTTATCGCTTAGCATCCATCGAAGGAAATGAAGAGCCTGAACCCATGAATATAAGTCATTTGTGACCATTTCATGCTTAGAGCACCAACCAAATACTCCTAGGCAGTCGTAGACACTTTCTAAGTGTCGTTGACCGTCTAGGTCACCCTAAAGGCTCCTAGTGGTCTTTGACCATCTAGGTCAAATAAAAATGCTCCTAGACTATCTACGATCATCTAGGTCAACCTTAAAAGCTCCAAAGGCATCTATAAGCCCTTTGGTCACAATGAAATGCTCCTAGGCAGTCATAGACACTTTCTAAGTGTCATTGACCATCTAGGTCACCCTAAAGGCTCCTAGCGGTCTTTGACCATCTAGGTCAAATAAAAATGCTCCTAGACTATCTACGATCATCTAGGTCAACCTTAAAAGCTCCAAAGGCATCTATAAGCCCTTTGGTCACAATGAAATACCCCTAGGTAGTCGTAGACACTTTCTAAGTGTCGTTGACCATCTAGGTCACCCTAAAGGCTCCTAGCGGTCTTTGACCATCTAGGTCAAATAAAAAATCCCTAGACTATCTACGATCATCTAGGTCAACCTTAAAATCTCCAAAGGCATCTATAAGCCCTTTGGTCACAATCAAATGTCCCTAGACGGTCTACGATCATCTAGGTCAAAAGAAAATGTTCCTAGACTATCTACGATCGTCTAGGTCAATCCAAAAAGCTCCAAAGGCATCTATAAGCCCTTTGGTCATCCCAAAAGCCCCAATGGCATTCCTTAAAGCCCATTGGTCAACCTGTATATACATATATATCAAAAATACAAAAAAAATACTATCAAAATCATCAAAATACAAAAATATTGCTTCATTGCACTTCATATAAATTGCATTAGGCATTCTCATCATTGCATTATGCATTGTTCCAAATTGATCATACATGTCTAGCACCAGGTCTGTACACTAGGCATCTATTAAAATCATTGTTGTTATGAGTTAATATTACCACCTGTGTATAATACATTACATTTACATTTACACTTTACATTATATGTCTGTTTCCCGTCACTTAGCCATTGTTAGTAAAGCATAGTTAAAGTTTTTGGTCACTCAACCATATCTAGTTGTCTTCTCAGATTTTGTAGAAAGCTAGCATGATTTTTAGAAGGTAGAATCCTACTTAGATAATGCTTGGTATACATCAAAATCCCAACACATTTTTCACATTAAAAATCCAAGTCTAGCGCAAGGAAAGATGAAAACTATAAAGTAGTCTAGGTTACTTTCAAGCGAAAAGGTTATCTTGCTCATCCCCCTATGTGAATGGTTCAAAGATGCTGAGAATTGACAAAAGGAAAAGTTCCTCCTTACCCAAAATCCCTTACCCTACACTAGGGCAAGTATCCCAAATATAATTATCAAATAGTGATTATTATCACTCCCAAATATGCATAAGGAAACAATGATTATTATCACTAGGAAAAGAAAAAAAAAAGAAACAGTGGTTCTCACCACTATTAAAATCCCTTGCTCAACAAATCAAAACGACCAATTCCCTTGAGAAAGTCAAAGAAAGGTAGGGACTCCAGAACTTGAATCCCTAGAATTCTCAACATTAGAGAACCATAAGGTGATCCTCATTATAGGTTTGGTGGATAGCCTACTTGTCAATGGTGGTAGCCTCCCGCATGATGATATGTCTATCACTTAAGCAACTTGTTTAGGTATAGACCAATGTTTGAATGTGGATGAGCTAGCTTGTTGTAACCTAGGTTATATAGTGGTCTAATCCAACTAAGTACGAAACTCAGGATAATGAGACTCGCAGAATGATCTCTAGTACCGATGGACTGAATAAATCCCATTTGCACTAGGGTAATCTTATGTGTTATCATGGCAATGAACTCACATGCACACATAGGGATATTGATTATCTTGGTTATCTTAGTAGGTGCATACTTTGTCAAAAGATCTTGTATAGTTAGTATATGACTTTTTATTAGGTAACTAGAGTGTTTGAGTCTCTTAAAAACTATCAAATAATATCATATCACATTACATTATCCATTCCATTTTACATCATGTTGTCACATGTTTGTCAAAATTACAATGTCCATCAAATAAAGTGTTATAATAACATGAAAATAATCAAGATACATTTTGTATAGTCTATGGTGCTAGCATAGTATGCATCAAAAAGTCATCACAAATCCATCATACAAAATTAAATCTAATCAATCATTACTTCCAATCATACACATTTACACTTTTGTTCATTAAGTGATGTTCATAAGCTAGGATAGATACCGGTTAAATATTAGCAATAATATTTAGACGACCACTGACTATTTTATGCATATCTTTTAATTTACAAAAGCATATAAATAAAGCATCCACATCTACATATCATCAAATTACATCATCGGATAAATACATGCATCCATGTTAGATATCCATCATAACATCATAAAGCAAATATAAGCATTGTATTCATATCATAAAGCAGTAAAATATGACATAATGATAAAATCTAAGTCATACATATATATATATATGTAAAAGCCAAAAAGCTACATCATAGTCCATAAACTACCCGTAGGCTACAATAAAAGTGAGTCATCTGACTTTGCAACCCAAAAAGTCCAAAAAGAACCATCAGAGTCCATTGACCATGGTCACGCAGGACCAGTACCTCGACTCTCTCCTCTGCTCTCAGTATGAGTTCGTCGTGAGCTCCCAGACCTGCTACCCCCTGATCTGCTACCTCTAGATACCTCCATCCTCCGAGAAGTTCTCGAAGCCCTCATCCGAGCAGACGAGTGTCCCGTCCCGCTCCCCTGGCTATGCTGTGATCCAATGGCTAATGCTCGATCTAGTATGCACCCCTTATAGTGCACTATCTCATCCTCCATCATATCCATGTAAGTGCACTCCTCTCGACACCTAGTCTGATAGGTCACCACCAAACCCTGGAGATGTGCTATCTCCTCCTGCATCCTGGCTAGATCACCACTATTGGACTCCCCATAGCGAGGGCCCTATCCACCAACCTGTGCCTAAAGTGTAGCTATCACTATTGCCTGCCTCTCCATCTCCTCCTGTGAACTAATGTTCGATCACTCTGCACTAATGCCCGATCACTCTACAGCTCCGTAATCATAGCATCTCATGCTGCTAGTTGTGCCTGCATACCCTGATCCCCCAAGTCTCCCTCATCAAAGCCCACTGGATCCTGTACATCTATCAGGTCCACCCTATCCACTGACACATGTTGATGCACAACTCGCTCACCTATGTCTACCTCCTCATCATCTGGAGACTCATCCTGACCCTCCTCATCCGGAGCACCCCTAGCTGCATATTCTGCCCTAGCAGCTGCATCCCCTCCTAGTGGTCCCTCCCCTCACCACTACCGTATGACCCACCATGCATCATACTCCTCTGTAGTGCCTGCATCATCTAAATCAAAAACTACCACCTCAGGATCTGACTCATCTCCCAAGTCCTCTACCATAGGCCATGCTAGAGTCCTCTCATCCCCATGATGATGATAGACCATCGGCTCCCTGGGCAGCCCCTGGCGTAGCTCAAACTATCATAGCACACGATCATAAGAGAAGTACTCTCACTCTATGCCATGTCACCCTATCAACCATCTACCTCACCGAACTCGGCGTAGATGTGTCTCAGCCTCCCTCTAGTTAGGACAACCCTTGTAGGGTCTCCACTCGATATCTACTACCCTGAGCCATGCAAAAGCCTCTGTATAGTGCCCTACCTCCCCAGCATATCTTCGGCTACATCCTAACTCCTGTGACCTCTTCCATAGCTCCCCATAGCCAATCTCCCTATCTGGTAGCTCTGCTCGAGTGGTCCATGGTAGTCCCCGTGGTCTCTCTACTGTAATGTGCTACCAAGCCCAAGACTGTAGTAAGAAGCTACAGCCCAAACCCTTTCCACCAAGTGAGTGGATCTCATACATCTCATCATATAGTTGTGCCAATAAATTAGGACCCCAAGCCATAATTATGGGCTCATCCTCTGTGCAATCCACCAGAGTAAAGACCAGCTCTATTAGGTTCCATGGGAACCTAGCTCTCGAAGAGTCGGGTAGCAACATGTTGCTGATCAAGGTCATCAACAATGTGTGCCTAATGCTAAGCACACCCTCCTGATACCATCTAGTCACTAGAATCCCTCTGTTGGGAAGATCAATCGATACATCCTCCCAGTGGGCTCCGAAGCACCTCCGCACTATTGACTCTCATCGCTCTATCAGAGAAGATATTATCTCGTGCCCCTCTATCAGAATACATAGTATTTGATATACATCCTCTAGTGTCACTATCATCTCCCCCATAGCTAAATGGAAAGTGTTAGTGCGAGGGTCCCATAGGTCTATCAAAGTAGTCAGATAGGCGCGGTCTCCCACCACGGGATCTAACCGCGTAACTTGCTTCAGATCGATGGCATCGAGCCAACACCAGTATGTAGTAGTCAAATGGTCTCTAGTGACCTGAAAGAGACTCGGTACCCTGTACCGACTCCTAAATATCTGCTCATGCAAATCAGGGTGTCAAAAAGGCCCTAAAATAGCAAAATTTTGCTATAAAAACACTAAAAAAATACATAAAAAAGGGCCTTTTTGGCCCAATTTTTGGCCATCCCACCCAGGAACGGCCCCTAATTTTGTAGCCGTCCCACCCAGGGATGGCCACCAGTGACCGTCCCTCACAGGGACGGTCCCCAAATCAGGGTAAAATAGGGTCAATTTGACCCCTAAAAATGCCCTAAAAACCTAAAAAACACAAAAAAATTGGTATTTTCTTCTAATTTTTTGCAAATAAAACATAAATAAAAGTTACATGTCATAAATTTTAGTCCTCCTAGGGTTTCTTAACTCTGGGTAGGGCTGTAGTCATGAAATTATAGCAGAAATTGCAAAAACACAATAAAATAGGGCAGAAAAAGCATGTAATCCATACCCGTTTCGCACTGGCTCCACCGCTCGACGCGTCCACTGGTTGGATCATGTTGTGGGTTGAGATTTTGGTAGTTCTCCGCTTCATAAAAATCTCTCCTACCTCCTCTCCTCTCCAACTTCTCCAAGCAAGTTGCACAAATGAGCTAAAATGGCCCTTTTTGGCCTTTTATAGCTCCAAAAGAAGCCGACCGCTCCTGGGTGGGATGAGCACACTTTTGGCTGGCCATCCCACCCTAGGACACTCAAAAATACTGCCCTCATCCCCCCTGGGATGGTCACAAGAAAATTGCACTTAAAAACATCAAAAATATCAAAAAATGGGCCAAAAACCCACCAAAAACAAGGCAGAATGGGCTAGAAAATGAGAGGGATTTAGACTGAACTTATAATAATTTTGGATGCATAAAAAGACTCTATTTTACTCCCCAAGAAAGCCTCCATGGCTGGACCACTCCACGGGAATGATATATTGGGCCTTTTACCTCCAAAACTATTCATCCAAATAGTCAAAAATCACCTCCAAACAGGTATTTAGTACCATGGGAAAAATAGAGAGTTGCCCCAATTTAGTCATATGTGTCAAGTGACTCATCACTTTAGAATTTTTCATGCCCTCATCGACTCATCGCTTGAGGGGGTAGTCATCATAATGAATTCATAAATCGAATCAACATTTAAACACTCAGAAGTGTAAATTCCATGCATTCAAAAGAATCTTGGCTAGAGATAAATTTGCAAGCCCATGTTGGGGCAAATAAATAGCATAAGAAGCAAATTAAATAGGCTTGACCTCCTTGAAACCTCAGGAATTGACCCATGTAAAGGTTTACAAGAATACAAGGCACCAAGACCTAGTATGCCCTAAGCCCCATAATATTGTTACTACAACACGACTGAAAGGTATACCTGCAATCGATCCTTCGACTATGTCAATAGAAAGGATTCCAAGAATGTATGCTTTTCCACAATGGAGGCATCCAAAGTTGATTAAGTTAATAAACAACCTTGATCATTCGACGATTTAGTGATCTATTTTTTCTCAACGCTTTGTTTCACATCACGCATCCCAAAAATGGGGCATCTGTAGACACCTAAATCACGTAAATTGGATAAGACTATCAGTGCATTACATATGCCCTCTTATCAACAACATATGGCCTTATTAGGCACCCCTCTAGGCTAGAAAAATGCTTCCAAAAGCCTCCAAAACTCATTTTGGAGGGTTCCTAGCAGTTTGGGGTAGTTTTGGGGCTCCTACTGGTGACCGTCCCACCCAAGGATGGCCATCAGCAATCGTCCCTAGGTGGGACGACCCCTAACTGGACCTTTGAAAAAGTCAAAGGATGCGCTAAATGGAAATCAAAGACTGCCATTAGCGCATCCAATCACCCCAAATTGATTGGGGACCTGCTAATGGATAGTGGGATAGTTGATTGGGAGCACCCAAAGGGGCAACCTTCTCCCAATCACCCCATGACATGATTAGGACACATGGCGTCACTTGCCTCGCATGGCAAAGATGCCATTTTGCCCTAAGTGCCCTCTTGGGCTATAAAAGGAGCTTCAAACTCCCAATTCAAAAGAGGAGAATGAGAGCATTTTAGCAATGAAGTGCTACCCAATTCTATCCTCACCCTTTTGCAAACCAAACCCAAACCAAAACACGCCTTTGCCTTGGCCTTGAAACCCTCTTCCTTTCGAAGGTGATTTTAGGGGAAATAGGCTCGAACCATTGAAACCAAACCGGCCAAATTGAATAATTCTTTGGCCCCATCTGTCGACAACACCCTTACCAAGTTTTGGACCAATTCCCATGGCCATAGGTGACAAAACTAAGGCAATTTTGTAACCGTCCCACCTAGGGACGGTCAGCAGTCTACCCATGGCACACCTAGGGACGACCACAAAATAATTTGGAATTTTAGATAAATTCCTCCATAGTCCCCTTAGGAATGTCTAGAGGAACCTATGGCCCAAATTTGAGGTAGTTTGGAGGAGTTTTGATGCAGGTTTGGTGATCCCCAATGTTGTAGGTCTATCTGGCTCACCCAGGAATGGTCCCTGTTTGTGCATTGTTTCACCCTTGATCTTGCCTCCAAAGTTGCTTATTTGTATTTAGATCATCTTAGAATATGCATATGCTTAATGTAGATCAATTTTCATGCATGTAGATCACTTTGTTTGGTTGTAGCATATGCCTCTTTTGTTATGTTTTCAAGGCTTTATTCATTCTATGAAACAGGTGCTATTAACCCCATTTTAGTCCCTTGTGTGTAGGTGCAGGTATTCTATGCATAAGGAAGGAGCTAAGAAGACCAGGAGAATAGGTTGAAGGATAGATCTCAATCATGGGATGCGATATTTACACCAAACACCATAGTTTACACCGCTTTGAGGCACCTTTCAAGGGACTAGATCCCTTGAACATTGTAATGGAAATTGTATCAATTTGTAAAAGCCCTCAAGGGGATATTTGTAATCTCACATTTGAAGCTATACATTGATTAAATAAGAAGGAGAAATCCACCATTTGGTTACATATTTGCTTCACTTTACTAGATTACAAGTTTATGCTATATTTCCCTTTGAATGCCTTTTAAATGCTTTACATTGCAATTAAGTGCCCTTAAGGCGGTGTAGTAAATTTCATATCTTCACTTTTATACTAAGGTCTATATTTGATATGCATGCCTTCCTTAAATAAGGCCTATATTTGGTCTTTCTCATAAGGTCTATATTTGATATGCATACCTTCCTTAAATAAAGGTTTAGTTTTAGAAAAGAGTAGAAGATATCCCAAAACTGTTTAGCCATGCCACAAAACCAAAACAAGTGAATAAGAGTTTCTAAAGCATTACAAAAATTGAATTGGGGGGAATGTGTAAAATCACAGCCAAACTTTTAGCTGTTGGTAACTTTTGATGCAAAATCCGTCAACCAAGAAGTTGAGTTTTTTATTCAATACGATTTTTCCAAATTTGAGTAGCAATAAACTTCCATTGAGCATTGGTAAACTTTACTTGCCACTTGACATTGAGCTTAGAATTTAAAGAAGGTGGACACATAAGATTTTTGTATAACCAACTAGAAGTTATGAAAGAGATTCTATGACCATTAAGCCATCTCCAGTCATTCCAAATATTATGGGAAGTTGTTTCCAACTTCATAAGGACCTCACAAGGGATGAAAGCCACAATTAAACCATGAGACTCTTTGAACCTAGAGGTAAGGGAGCAATTATTGTAGATCTGATTCCATGTAAGAATTGAGAAGCTACCCGGATCCCAAATATCTCTAATTCTATTAATTCCTTTCTTCAAAAAAGCTAGCCCATGAATAGCATTGCATAAAGCTAAATATTTACCATTATTGAGTATAAGTTTATTCCACCAAAGACTGTTAAGACCGATGCTCAGACCATGTCTCAAGGAGTCAGACTTCTAAGCCAATAAATGAGAAACTGATTGCCAAGCTTTCTAGTTTTGGATAACTGGAATAGAACCTTTAACTGTAAAATAAGGTGCATTAAGGACCTTATCCTCCCAAAAGGTTTCTTTCCATTTACCTTTGTGAGTAGCTAGAGAGATTTTGTACTGAAATAGGTGTTTCCAATTTTCATCACCAATAATGGCTCTAGAAACCCATTTTGCAGCTAAAATTTTGCTTTGGATAAGAGGATCAATGATGCCTAGACCTCCTAAAGCCTTAGGTTGAGTACAAAGTTTCCAATAGATGGGTGTCATACCAACCTCTCCATCCCATTTAGTCCATAAAAATTTACGAATGGCCTGAGTTAATTTATTATAGGCTACCTTGGGGGCCATCCAACAAGAGGAGTAATAAACATGAGAGGCTGCTATTATTTTATTTGTAACTTGAATTCTTCCTGGTAAGGAAAGAAACCGAGCTGGCCAAGCATTAAAATTTTTTGAAGTCTTTTCATAACCCAGTTCCACATATCCTTAGGAGAGATATTAATCCCAAAGGGAATTCCCAAATAACGCACAATCCTACCATGAGAGATGATATTCCACTCAATTAAGGAGTTGCATCCACGAGGAGAAGAGGTATAGAAGACTTAAGTTTTAAAATCGTTAATACGAGAACTAGAGACATCACAAAACAAGTGAACAATCTCTTTAGCCGTTTCCACCTCTTGTTGGGTATTTTGAAGAAAAAGAAGGGAATCATCAGCAAAATGAAATTTAAGAGCATAAGCTTAATACCCTGAAGGAGGCCATTAGAATGAGCCTTATGAAGAAGATAACCAAGAGCATCGACAACCAAAACATACAAAAAAGGAGCAAGGGGGCAACCTTGTTTGATAGACCATTGAAGATGAAAGGAGGGGGAAAGAGCTCCATTAACCTGAACACAAGTTGAAGCATCACCAAAGATCATACCAATTTCTTGGAAGCTTTCTTTGCTTGGTTTTTCTCAGTTGGGTCAATGCCCCAAACTCTGGGATGTTTGTAGACTCATCCTTCTCAAGCACATTTGGAAGTACAGATGCAAAAAGGTGTTTACTGGATCTGCTCCTCCATGGGATATAGTTTTGATAGATTTGACCTTTGATCTTTTGCTACATGTGGGACACATTCATTCCTAAGTCTATGGACCTTCCAACACGCCTCGAGATGTTATTGATAGCCTTCGTCAACTTTCTCATATGATTCAAGATCTTCAGAAAGTCCAATACAAAACTAAGAAGAAGACAGTTAACAATGATAAGCAGGTTCAGGGTTTGATTATTTATTTTTCTTCTCTGAAGACTGCAGAAGATAGCATGGAAGACATGCCTAAAATTTTTCATATAACAAACTCTTCCACATATGAATACTGATTTTTGGTGTATTGCAACAAGATATATTTATAGGCTTTTTGTTGATATTAGCTTTTATTCTTATGTATATTCAGTTATGGATGTTTTACTCTGATCCACCTCATTTTGCTTTTTAACTAGTGGACAGTACTAACACCAAAATATTGTAATGTTCCGGTTAATGATATAATATAATCTAGCTTTTAAAAAAAAAAGTTTAATTTTAAACCGTCCATTATTAAAAAATTAAAAATATTGTAAATATTGTTTGCTAGGTACCTAGAGTCATAACTGTTTTTCTTCTAGGACGTTTAAATATTTATTTCAATATCAATGAGTCCACCTTTTGTTTTTAAATTGTGCCCTCCATCGCCCATGTGTAGGTCAAAACAAGTGTAGTAGGTCCTATCCATTTTTTGCCATGTGGCTCTCTAACTTTATTACGCATACCCAATTATTCTAATACTACAACATTAAAAAAATGTTTGTTCAAGGGAAAGGAATAATAAGTAAAGTTGGCGTGTAGCGCAGGGATGATTAGGTAGAGTTTCACATAATACTTATATAATTTTAAGTTAATAATAAAAGTTTCACATAATACTTATATAATTTTATGTTAATAATTAATATAAATATCTTCATCTTCTAAGACTATACAACACCATGGGCTTGAATAGTCGTAAGAACACTCTTAGTTGAATTTTGAAATTGCCCCTTCTTTCACCTATTTCCTTTCAACCTTTATGAGATTAAGATTTTTTTGCTTTCTCATTTACAACCTTTATGAGATTAAGAGTTTTTTGGTTGACAAATTAATTATTTTGATTTCTGAGAATGCCTACAATCTATTGTGGAATATATTTTTCTTTTGTCCACTCAGCACCCTTTAATACATTCAATTTGGGGCTTCATTTTATTAAGAGTGAGTCAAAACCAACAATGAGTTTGAAATGGACAAGTTGTAGGATGTTTTCCTTCCTCTTATCTAATAAAATATCTAAATTACATTCCATGAAGTAAAGAAGATAATACGGTAAAAGTTGGTTTGTACTATTGATAAGAAGTCATTGATGTAGTTGAAAAAATTAAACATGAAAGCCTCTCTGAATGACCTTAAAAAACCTTCAGTTTCTTTGTCGTCACACATCACAATTGTAAGGTATGGATTTTTTTTAATTCGTCTAATATTTTAAAATATTTTTAAAATTCGTTTATATCTAAATAACTTTTTTAAATATAAGTTATATTTTAATACTAATTTTGAAAAAGAAGATTAAAGATAAAAACCTCACTAAAATAAGTTTTGAATTTTCTTTTAATAATTTTAGAATTTTAAGTAAAATGTAAGGTATGGTCATGTTTGTTTTTAATATGTGATGTGGATTTAATAATGGTTTTAATATATTTTTGATAATTCTTAAAATGCATATAATAGTGTTAATAATAATGATGTTTGTTAAACCACACTGCGGGTGTGTGGTGGCTTTGTGTTAAATTCCCTATTGATAAGTATAGTTCTTAACTTTACAGTTTGTGTTTGTTGTTGTGTATTTGTTGCTGAAGGATTTTTATTGGGTGGAGGACTTTCCACTTCCAATTTTCCATCATCAATTAAGTTTTGTACTAAATGTTTTAATTTTTTACAAGTGTTTGTTGGATGTCCATCAACTTGGTGGTTATCACAATGTTGGTCGGGTCTATACCAAGGTTGGGAGGGGTCAGGTTGCCATAACTTTGACAATTTTATTAGACCTCTTTCTACTAGTTGCGGTAAGACCGTTGTCAAGGGTTGATTTAATCTTGTAAAATTACGTAGTGGAGGTTTTTGGGGTGCTTTCAACACAAACATTTTCATGGTATCTGTGGTATTGACACTTTGAGGGGTCTGTTATCCGTGATCCCGTCTCCTACCATATATTTTTTTTGTATTGATTTTTAGATGACTTATCTTTATCTTTCCTTTTAAATTGTCCCCTCCTAATTAGGGATTCCTCTACTCTTCTTACTAAATCCATAGCTTGGTCAAAGGATGTTATGGTAGCTGTAGCTAACTCGTAAGACAATTGTTCTTGCAAATTCCCAATAAAAATATCTAGCATTTCTCTTGGAGGTAAAGTAAAATGTAATTTTCCTAAAAGTTTTCTCCAACGAGCTAAGATTTCTTCAAAACTCTCTTCTTTTCCTTGTTTAATGTTGTACAAATCCTTTATTGTAACATTCCTCTCTATGTAAGCACCAAATTGATGTACAAAAATTTATGCGGTTTCTTCAAAATTTCTCAAGGAGTGTGTTGGCAATTGATAATATCACTCTAATGTCATTCCTCCTAAACTTTTCGAGAATATTTTTAGCAATAGCATATCATCATAAGTGATGTCATGACATGTTGTCCTAAACATACGAAGATGTTCTATGGGATCTTTTATTCCCTTATAGATCGAAAGAATCGGTATAGGGAACTATTTAGGATATGGCCTAGCAGCGATCATAGGATCTAATGGTTGGTTGTACATATCTTTATAACTATATGTAGGATGATATGGATCTATTTGATCTAAGCATGAAGCTAATTGCTTCACTACAGCTTCAAGATGATGTGATGGTTCACTGCTTTTATTTTAGTTTACTATTTTGCCATGTGGAGAATAATAATTTTGTTGTGTTGTGATATAAGGGATTGAAATGGAAACACTATTATGCATAGGGTTAGAAGTAGGAGGATATTGAATTTTATAGGGAGTTGTATTTTGTTGGACATTTGGTCAAGGAGAACTTGGAACTTGTGTATTTTTATTTTTTTGGAAGCAAAATTTAGGGAAAATACATGTTGAAAATATTGAGAAAGTAAGGTAGGGTTATTAGATGAAGATGGTTGCTTTTGATTAGAAGTAGTTGTAGTAGTTGCACCAACGGGTTGTTGCGGTGGTTCAAGTACTTGCTTTTAGGAATTATCCTCTAGAGGAGGCATATTTTTGGTATTATCTAAAGAGAGGTCATTGTTAGTGGCATGTTGCAATGAAGTGTTTATGTATGTTTTAGGTTGTAGGCGAAGTTGAAAAGCTACTTCTAAAACTTCTTCCATCAAGAAATCACCCTTTGCGAGTTGATCTTCTATTTCCAACACATTAGTGATTGAAGTTCAATTTTGGTTTAAGAAGTCATATAAATGTTGCATGGACTAAAAATGAACGCCTCCTTGAGGCCTTAGTTCTAGGTCAACATCATTGATGGTTTCATATTCTTCACTTTGCCCTACTTGGTGTTTTTTTTATTTTTTTATTTGTGGAAAACATCCCAAAAGGGATGCCACTTTCGGGTAAGACCCAAGGAGGCGGGGGTATCCATTCCACAAAAAATGCCCAGGACTCGGACCTGGCCTACCACCTTTGACATACTCAAGGAGCAAACAAACACACAAAACCAATTTAAAAATAAGTAAATAACAACAAAAATAATAAAATAAAATAAAAAACATGCTCCTTGAGTGTGTCAAAAACAAAAGCACAACCAAACACGCACAATAAGATAAAAGAAACCACAACACAAACCACATAGAAAAACACAAGAACCACATAACAAAACACAAACAAGACAAAAACAAGAGAACACTACAAAGACATAACCCAAAAAAAACATGAAAAATAAACACAACCAAAACCTAAAAAATTAAAAAATAAAATAAAAATAAAAATAAAAAACAACCAACAACAGACAATAAACAAAAACAAAAAACATAGAAAACACTCACACATAAAAACACGAAATAACACAAACAAAGAGAAACCCAAGAACAAGAACGAAAAAAAACACAAGAACAATAACAAAAAACATAAAAAAAAAAACAAAACAACAAAACAACAAAAACACAAGAACAACAAAAAACAACACAAAGAACACAAAAACAAAACAAAATAAAAAAACCCACCCACCTTAAAAAACTAAACAAAAAAAACAAAAAAGAAAAAAGAAATAAAAAATGAACAAAACAATGACCTATCTAGACCAGAAGACTATTAAGGCAAGAATCAACGGAGGAAACAAAATAAAGAATAGAATGAGCTAGGGAACTAAAAAAAACTGAATGAACCAAAGAGAAGCAAAAAAAAAAAAAACAAGAAGAAACTAGGTACCTTCAGAACTGGAGCCATCCAAAGAAATGATAGAAAGAAGAGCTTCCCTAATTTGAGAAGCCCACCATATAGGAGGGTGGCCATAACAAGTAAGATCACCTTTGTCCAAAGCCCAATTAGCTAAAGCATCAACACTCTTGTTTTGATCTCTGACCACATGATTGTAATCAACTTTCAAAAATCCCATCTGGATTAACTGAATCTTCTCAATAATTCTTTTTATTCTCCAATCCACCTTATGATTCTTAGAAGGATTCTTCAAGAGATTAATCATAAGTTGAGAGTCGAACTCAACTAACACCTTTTCCCATCCAACCTTAGTAGCCTCCTGAAGGCCTCTGAGGATACCATACCCCTCGGCAAGGTTATTGGAAAGAATACCCAAATTCTCAGCAAAAGTAAAAACCAGGGAGCCATCTGAAAGTCTACCAATTCCTCCCACACTGGCTTTTCCGGGGTTCCCTCTAGAGGCTCCATCGGTATTGACTTTTCCAAAATCCTTAGGAGGAGGTTGCCAATTTCTATTCCTATCCATCTTACTAATACTCACATTCCCTTTAAGTTGGTTGCCCTTAGAAGGTTTAATCTTCAATATTTGCATCACTTGATCCCATCTTTGGTGGGAGTTTTGGGGGTGATTAAGGAGATGATGGACTGATTCAACTAAGTTGGCTATGGTATTTTGCCAAATATAGTGAATATCCTTCCTATCTTGATTAAAAATTTGGTTGTTCCTTTCATTCCAAATATTCCAAAGAAGAATGGTAGAACCCATCCAAACTAACTGCCTAATAAAATGATCAACACCCTCTTGATTAGGCCAATCCCTCCAAAGTTGTTCAAAAGTAAAAAAATTGGACCACTGTAAGCCAAGTAAAGTGGCCATTCTCCTCCATAGCTCGGAGGCTAAAGTACACTCAATAAAAATATGGTTGATATTTTCTACATTCTCTTCACACATTTCACATCTAAAAGGGCCATGAAAACCACGCTTCATAAGTTGCTCACCGAGTAAGCACCCTACGATGCAATAAAATCCAATTAAAGAACCTCACCTTAGGCCGAGCTTTTGAGCCCATAATCGAGAAAATATGTCGGAAGAATGGTTGGGATTATTATGGCATAAGGTCAAATAACCTTGAGCAACTGAATACTCACCCTTAGTAGTGTTGTTCCATCCAAAACAATCTTTTTCATGGGACCAAGAGAGGGATCTCATATGAAGGATGCCTTGGATATCTTGTCTTTGCCTTTCTGGGATTTGAATAGGCCGAGTCCTCAATGTGGATCCAATATCTACCAACCTTTGAATTACCGGTATGGTACCAACGAGTAATTAGCCACCTTTATCCAATTAGCTCGGTGAAGCTCCTCCATCCAAGGCCTCCAATCGGGAAACTGAGTTATCAAAGGCTTGTGACCATCCCAAGAATCTATCCAAAAATTTGCATGTTGACCATTATGAATGATCCAAAATAATTTTTTCTTTATCAAATCCTCACCGAGTCTTAAGAACTGCTAAAATGGGAGAACCTTTGGTAGGAAGTTGATAGCGAACAAGGTCTTCGGGACTTTTGTTCTCAGCATATTTAGCACGGAGATTATTGGCCCAAAGAGCATTGGGGTTATGCAACATCCTCCAATATAATTTAGCAGCTAAAGCTTTGTTGTTATTAATTGAAGACCGTAATCCTAACCCCCCTTCACTCTTAGGAAGACATAAAGTATCCCATTTCACCAAGGCCCATTTTCTTTTCTCCTTAGTACCACTCCAAAGGAAACGATGACTGATTTGATCCAATTCTCGAAGAACAGCCTTTGGGATATTCAAAATGGAAGAAACATAAATAGGAATAGCTTGAAGGACTGATTTTACCAAGGTGATTCTACCCCCAGAAGAAAGCCACTTGTTGGTCCACTTTCCAATTTTCTTCTTGACTTTGTCCAACAACCAATTCCAATATTTATTTTTCTGCCTTTGAATATTTATGGGAATACCTAAATAAGTGATTGGAAGAGAGGTCTTCTTATATCTTAGTTTATCCAAGACCATGGATTCCTGTCTAGCAGAAGCGGTGAAAGAAAATAACTTTAGATTTGTCTTCATTGATCAAGCTGCCCAGTAGCCTTAGAAAAACAGCTAATGATTTGCTTAATATTAGAAGCTTCCTTAAGCGTAGCTTTACCTAAAAGAGTAGAGTCATCCACAAATTGAAGATGAGAGATAGGTCTAGCTCCATGAGCAATGGTAACTCCCTCAAGGGTTTTGTTTTCCCTCTTTTTGGTTATAGTCCTACCCAAGCATTCAGCAAGAATGATGAATAAATAAGGGGATAGCGGGTCACCTTGCCTAATACCTCTGGAAGTTGGGAAAGACTGAGAAGGCCTGCCATTGATAAGAACTAAGTAGGAAACTGAAGAGATACATCCCATAATCCAATCCATCCAATCCTTAGAGAAACCAAATTGCCTCAAAACTTTGATAAGGAAGTGCCAATCCACTCTGTCATAAGCTTTGGATAAGTCTAACCGAATGAACATGGAAGGAGAATTTTGCATATCCATGGAATGGATGGCTTCTGAGCAAGAACTATCTCATCTACTATTTGACGTCCTTCCACATAACCCCCTTGCTCTGGGAAATAATCTTATGCAAAAGAGGCTTCAACCTTTCTGCCATGATTTTAGTAATGATTTTGAGAAGAACATTACATAAAGCAATAGGTCTAAAAGCTGAGATATGATCAACCTCTTGAGCTTTTGGAACAAGAGTAATATAAGTTTTATTGATAACCTTCAAAATTTCTTTGGCTTTCCTGGCTTCTTCCACCACCTCTAATAAATCAACATGAAGGATATCCCAGAACTCTTGGTAGAACTCAATAGGAAAACCATCGGGACTCGGGGTTTTCCCTTTTTGCATTTTAAAAACTACTTGTTGAAGCTCATTGATAGTAACAGGAGCGAGTCAAAATAGAGTTCTCCTCGAGAGGTGATAAGAGAAGGGATTGCTTGAAGAACATTATATTGTGAAGTTGAGTCAAGGGGAGTAGCAGCAAAAATATTGGAAAAGTAATCAACAACAATAGAGTTCATGCCATCCCAAGTATAAACAACATCTCCAGAATCTGATTTTAAGGAAGAAATAAAGTTGTGAGATCTTCGAGCTAGAAGATATTTGTGGAAGAAATTTGTGTTTCGATCTCCTTCTTTGAGCCATTGAATTCTAGATTTTTGCTTCCATAAGATTTCTTCTCTTTTTTCCCATTCCTCTAAGCCGAGTTGTGAGTTTAATTTCATCTGCACTTCTCTTCTCTATGAGGCCATCTAAACGGATTTTCTTATTCAAATTTTCAAGATGAGCAATAACTTCATGTTTTTTTTATGAACATCCCCAAACTCTTTCCAGTTCCAAGTCTTGATTTTGGATTTAATGTATTGCGGTCTTTTGGCAAAACAGAACATCTTAGTCCCATGCCTAGGTTTACCTTCCTTCCACCATTGTTGCACATGAGGTCTGAAGGAAATGTCTCTAAGCCACATTAATTGAAAACGAAAAGGAGAGAAACTCACATTGGTTTTCCACATTTCCACCATGGTTGGCCAATGATCCGAACCAGCATTATTAAGAGTCTTCACTTTAGGAATGTGACCATGGATTAAGAAATTTTTAGAGAGCAAAAACCTATCCAATCTCTCCATTATACAAGCTAAGCCTTGCCTTCTGTTAGACCAAGTCATAAGGCCATTATCCGGTTGGATATCCACAAGATGGAGGTTTGCAATATATTCGCTCATGAGGTCAGGGCTTTTGTCCAAATTTCTATTTCCCCCCATTTTCTCATCCAAAGAGATGATGGTATTGAAATCTCCTCCGATCAAGATCCAAGCTTTAGGAAAATGAGAGATAATATGAGTAATATCCTTCCACTTTCTTCTTTTTTCCTCCAAAGAAGTCGGAGCATAAACTGGTAATGCAAAGCATAATCTGGTTGGAATGTCTACTTTGAATAGCTATAGCCAACAAACCCCAACTGCCAACCATATGGTGAATAACTACCTCTTTTGGATCCCAAAGACAAGCAATGCCACCCGAAGTCCCTTGGGACCTGAGGGAAACCACTTTTCCAGCTGGCCAAATTTTATTGGCAATTAAGTCCATATCCTCCATTGACATCTTTGTTTCTTGAAGGAAAACAAGATGTGGATGATTTACCTGAATCATTCTTCTAATTTCATTTTGTTTTGAAAGACTCCCTTTGAGTCCTCTAATATTCCAAGTGATGATCTTCATTAATACCGGGGCTAAAAAAGTTGGGAAGGGCATTAATCTTACCTTCCTCTACAAGCTTTTCACCTTCTTTTACCATATGATATTGATTGGTCTTGCGACCTACTTTTTGATTAGAATCCATCTTCAATTTTTTTTCCCTGTTTCTTGACTTATTCCAATTGAATCAGAGATGGCTTCTAACCTTGAAGAATGCTCGTACACGGCCAAAATTTTACTAGATGGTTCAACGGAGTCTATATTGGGACCTGCATTATTTGAAGTTTTGACATTTGAAATATTGTTTTTCTTGTGTAAATTTTCTCCTTTTTTTTTGTTGAAAACCTTTGATTTGTTGGTTTGTCTCCGAGTTCTTCCCTTCATATTTAAATTGTGTTTCTAAGATTTCAGTTTCCATTATTTCCTCTTCCTCACTTGGGACATCATTTGTGGAAAGGATTTCAAACATATTAGCCGATGACTTTGATTGATCCTTCATAACTGGTTTTTTTGAGTGTTCTTCTTCTTAGGTATTTGGAAACCTGCTTGAGTTTATATCTTCTTTCTTTTGATCAGGAATTTTATTTGGGCAAGCAATGGCCAAATGACCATATTCATGGCAAATTCTACAACGAAAAGGAATGTTCTCATAGTCCACTACTTGCTCCCAAGTGTCTTCCCCAAATTGTAATGTGATCTTTTTAGGTAGGGGTTTGTCAAAATCCATTAAAACACAAATCCGAGCATAAATAATATGTTCAAAATTTTGAGTACAATCAACGAGTCATCATAAAAGTTCCTAAAGAGTTTCCAATTGAAGAAAAAATAGTAGGATTCCAAAATTCAATAGGGAGGCCAAAGAGTCTAACCCACACGGGAGCTATAGAAGGCATCTCTTCTTCGGCTTTAAATTTAGTATGCCGGGGCTTCATGAAAAGCCTTGCCCTTCCAAAAAACCAAGGACCCCCTTGAAAAGTTTTCTCTCTATCTTCATTATTAGCAAATAAAACAAGAAAATAACCATTTGGATAAATAGAGATTTGTAACTCACCTTTAGTTTTCCAGATTTTTTGCAGCCCAGACTTTGAAAGCGAGATAGACTCGGACGAAAACCCACGAACTGACAAATTAGTCCTCTTTTTTCCAAATCTTCAATGCCAGTCTGAATGTTACCCATATCAAGCTTAACAATAGGAGTTCCATCAGCTGCTTTAAGACATCCTGACTCCGTTTTCTTGGGATCAATCTTAGGCATTCTTAGAGGTTTATGGGAAGCCCTAATATTGATATTAGCATTGGGTGAGGTCTGTCCACCATGAAGGGCATCCCTAAAATTCATTTTTGGGACTGAGTCTTCAAAATTCTTACCCTTGATAGGGGTTTTCACAGTAGAATTATTTTGTGGGTGCACCTTAGCACCAGATTCACTTGAGATATGAGCCATTTTTTGATCAACTTCTTGAAACTTGTTTCGTGATCTCTTTAATCCTTGCCCTAGATGTCGTGGAAAGGTATGGTTTTCACTTTTCTTTTGTGCAGCAAATTGGAAGTCGTTGTCACTCAAGTTCATAGTATGATCTGTTGAAAGACAAATTTCTAACCCATATTGTATCCCCTGCAACATTTCTTGCTAAAATATTGAGCATAAACCACAAAAATATTGGCCGCTAGGGCCCGAAGGCCCTAAAAACCAACCTCTGGAGCTGCTTGCACTCAACCCAGATGAAACCCTCGCATAGCCGCTTGCCAAATATGTCGTTCACACATAGGGATGTGCTAGGATATGTGTTGCTCCAAATGATATGAAAATTGGTGGAGATGTTCTAGGGTTTTTCAGGCATCTACCCTCAAAATTTTAGCTCAATCCGAGTCCGGATGAGTGAGATATGGCCGAAACGAGTTCGGTAGTTTGGGCAGTCCTACGAAAAACGTCTCATCTATCAATCCCTTGCCACATGTAAAAATTTAATGACTCTCCAATTAATCGGAAGTCCCCCTACTTGGTGTTCTTGTTCTTCTAAGACTTCTTCTATTTCAGCTTCCGAATTAGGATCGATATCTAGCTCATATTCATAGTTAGTTGCCACTTGTTTACCACTTCTTAGATGTTTATGCATCTTTCCTAGCGATGCTAATTAAATTTTTTTTTTTGTGTTTTAAGCAAACAATTTACTATGCTTTAACTCAAATATTTACAATATTTTTTAAAATAATACTAAGTGGTTTCAATATTCCTTAAAGAGCTTGTGGATGTCATTGATGGGCTCCAAATATTTCAAAATCATGTAGTGTTCTTCCTCAAAAGAGAAATCATCTACTAAGAGTTGAATGAAGTGGACAAAGATAAATTCCTTAGTTTCTGAGTCAAAATTTTGGACTTGTAATTCATAAAAATACACTCGAAATAGGATTGACCTAGGTGCTTTATGAAATATTTTCTCTGTTCTAGGGTCACTTTATTGTTTTTTAAGTATGCTAAGAATCTGTGGACGTTTAAGGCTTCTTCCAATTAATTATCCCAAGGATAAATATTTGAGTGGACACAAGCTCGTTTATCTGCAAGCCAACGCTCACAACCTCTTTTGATTTCAAGGTAAGGAGAGTAGAAACTAGGTTCGAAAGCTCTAGCAACATCAATTCTCTTGATTTCTTTAATTTCTTGTGATTTGTTTTCAATGATGCCAAAGTTTTATCACAAATCTACTTGACATTTAGTGTTATCTTGTTTATAGAAGAGATCAACCTCTTGTTTTATGAGTGTTCTTCTAATATCTATAAAAAAAGATTCGTTGAGTCTATTTTCTACTATTTAATGATTTTTTTTTTTGTTTTTGGTTTTTTTGTAAAGAAAATAAAGTTTAATAATTTTTGTGCAGTTCATGTCGGGTTCACTAAAGAATGTAGGCCCAAAATTTTTGCACCCCTTTCTCACAGGTTAATGGATCCGCACCTGAAAGGGGGAGGGAAAATGAAGGATCTAAACCTCGTATGAGAAGTGCTTGTGTTGCACTCTCTTTAGTGTTTATCAACAAATTGGGTGGGGTTAACCAGGAAACACTTGCGATGGTGGTTTCCACACCTAGGTGAGGTAGTAGTTTGATGTATTATGTTTTTTGAAAGCATACACCTAGATTTTGGCCAAAATGCAATTTCTACCTAACTATATGCAATTCAATTTCAAATGAAGACAAGAAATACAAGTCTATCTAAAAAACGTTGTAAAGTTTAACTAAGATGCAAAGGTTTTTTTTTTTGATAGGTAACAGTATATTTACAGCGGGTTTTTTAAATAGGATCCCAAAACCTTAATTACAGTAGTGGCCGAAGCAGTGAAACTTTAAAACCAAAAATAACGTCCCCATCCCGGGGCCCTGGAAACATAAAACAGAAATAACGTCCCCGTCTTGGGGCCCTGGAAACTACAGAAAACAAAAGTGCCCGAATAAACTTCGCAGCCGAGAATCTCCAAAAAAACAAACCCAAAAACAAGACACATTGAAAACGGCGAATGCCAGGGGCCAAGCTAACTGGGCCCTGATCCGTCCTCGGCCCGCTCAGTCTGCCGCTGGCCCTTGACAGCGCTTTCCTCCAGCTTGCGACGGAGCTCGGACAACGCCTTGGCGGCATGAGACGCAGCTTGGGCAGCTGTGTTGAGAGCACTGACCGCAGTATCCGGGGAGGCCATGGAGTGCCGGCTTCTGCAACGCATCATCTGACTCAGAGCTGATCACAGTGGGCTCCGGGTTCTCTGGTTTGGCATTCTTGGGGCTTTCTGCAGTCCAGCTGGGTCCGAGGGAGGCCCTTTTGCGCCCTGAACTGGGAGGAAGGGCCCTGTCAGGGCCTGTGCTCGACGCCCTGCACTTGCGTGTAGGCCTACGACGCTTCAGGGAAGCAGAATCGGTAGGAGCGGGGGAGCCTTTGGCGGCAGGGGAACCGGGGGAGAAACGCCAGTTTCGGGGGGCGGGACAGAAGAGAGGGGGGAATGCTGTGCAGCTGGGGCTGGTTGGCCAGGGCATGTCTGTAGAGAACAACCATGAGCCCCTGGTGTAAGGGCCGGGAATGGTTCTTGCGGGCACGCTCAATGGTCAGACCCAAAGAGTAGAGGAGGAAGCGGGGGGTGCTGATGAGGGTAGCTCCGCGGAGGTGGTTAAAATAACTGAGATGGAAGCTAAACAGCCATTGCTCGGGATCGTCACAGGTAATATATTGCATTACCGGGACAATGGCTTCGTCGAACGGCGTCGGGAGGTGAGAGCGGAGTAAGTTGGCTTTGTCCCACTGGTGGTCTGGGAAGCGGGAGAGCTCCTCTTCCCAGTTGTGTTTATCCCGTCTGACGACACGGCCTTTCTCCTCGTGGTGGAGGCCGGTGACCTCTGTGAGGAAGTCCTTGGAGATTTTGAAGTGCAAACCCTTGACTGTAACTTCCCCGTCGTTCCACGACTCCAAGAACCCCTGGGTGATCTCGTCGTCATGGCCGGCGAATTTGCTAAAAAATGGCATAAATTTCTTGGCATCGAAGAATAAGCGAGCAGGGCCGCTCAACTCGAGGACAGGGGGCTCCAAAAAAATAGCTTTGGACGCCATGGGGGATGAGCTGGCAAGGTGGGGACAGAGGGGGCAGAAAATGCCAGACCGGGGAAGAAAGAGCAGGGGAGGGGGAATGCGACAGCGGGATGGGACAGGGAGGGGAATATAAAGGCCGTGCGATGGCTTGAGAAGGGGGAGCACCGCCAGCTTTGGAAAGTAGCACACGCGGCTGGGATCGACACGACGGGGAGGGGGCTGAGGGGGCGCACCAGGCTGCTGACACGCGAGGATGGGAAAGGCCCACTGCCAAAGCGCCAGTTGGCGGACGCTGAGCGGAGGAGCGCCGGGAGTGAGCCGCGCCGGAGTTGACCTCGAACGGGTTGGCATGGCACGGGAATCAGGCGGCGCAGAGATCAAAGCGGGAATGACGGGGAGGTCCGCCATGCACAAAAAAATGGGGCTGCCAGGGCTGCCAGCTGGCCAGCGTGGGCAGCTGACAAGGCAGGGGGCGTGGGCCGCTGCGGGGAGGACCTGGGCGGTCCTCACGCGGACAGGGTGGCGAGCCGACGGGTCGACACGGGGCCGAGAAGCATTGGACAGCGGATGCACACGTCGGGGGGACTTCGCCGCCCAGCCACGGGGAAGACTAGACACCCGAGAGAACATCATGATCGGGGTGGTCCTGCATCGCAATTTGGATTAGGCCTGCAAGGAAGTGCGAGGTCCAGGTGGTGAATTCTCCAACGGTGATGCCTAGATTAGCCATGAAGTCAGCGGCCCTGTTGCCTTCTCTGAGAACATGCTTGGAAAGTGTGATCGGGGGAAGCCCTGGAGCGAGGAAGAGGGCCTCCCGGATGGAGTTATGGAATCGCCGGGAACGGGACTCGGGCTTCTTGGCGCCTCTGATAATGACTTGGGAGTCGCCTTCGATAATAATTTTTGGGGAGGAGCCCCTGAGAGCCGACAGGCCACTGAGCAGGCCGGCAGCTTCGGCAAAGTTGTTAGTTTGCCTGCCCAGCGGGACCGCGAAGGCAGTGACCAGATTCTCGGAACCGTCTCTGATAACCCCGCCAGCCCCAGAGGGCCCGGGGTTGCCTTTGGAAGCGCCGTCGAAATTGAGCTTGAGCCACCCGGGGGGAGTCCATCTGATCAGGGAGCGGCGGGAAGGGGCGGGAGGGGAAGCAGGGGGGGTGATCTGGAAGCCGAGGGAGGAGAGAAGGGAAGCTTCGCTCGACCGCCTGGGTTCCGTAGAAAGGGGAATGAGGCAGGAATTCTCGGTGGCAAAGGAGGCCGCTTTGGATACCAACCTGCGGGGGAGCGGGCCGGGGAGGAAAAGGCTCGCCGGTTACGCTCGAGCCAAATTTTCCGAGCAAGTGAGGAAGGCGAGGCCTTCCAAAGGAAGTGGAGAAAGGGATGGGCAAAGGGGGTGGGCCACTGAGATAGGAGGTCAAAAATGGAATTGGGGGCCGCCCATTGAACGAAAAAATGGGAGAGGATGAGGCCCAGAGCTTCGGAAGAGAAGGCGCAGTTTAAGAAAAGGTGGTTGGTAGACTCCCAAGCGGCACAGCAGAGGAAACATCTGTTGGGGATTTGGAAACCTCGCTTGATCAGATTTTCGATCGTGAGGATTTTGTTTTGGACGGCCGCCCAAACGAAATGGCTAATTTTGGGGATCAATTTCTTGGCCCAGACCAGCTGAGTCGGGAAGGTGGTTGCCCCCGGGGTTCTCTGAATATGGTAAGCAGACTTGACTGAAAAAATGCCGTTGGGAGAGCCATGCCACACGCATCTATCACTGTCACCGAAAGAAGGGATGACTGTCGCACTGAGGATGCGCTGAAGTTTGGCAGCTTGAAGCGGGAACCTGGGGTTCAGGATGGGTTTCCAGGTGGTCCGCCCCTGACACTGGGTCATGTAGTCAGACACTCTGGGTCCACGGTCCGCAAGCCCAGGTTTGAGAAGAAGGAGTTCTCTGTCCGAGCTCAGGGCCTCGTCGAGGATCCATCTGTCCTCCCAGAAGTCAATCTTGGCACCGTCTCCAAGGATCCATCTGGTCCCTTGCTGAACAATATCTCTGGTGGAAAGCAGGGCCTTCCAGAAGGCAGATCCATCGCGGGGCTGGGTATCCCCAAGGAAAGGGTGATTGTGGCAGTACTTCCTACGCACAATGCAAACCCATTCGTCGGGGGTATTGGTATGAACCTTCCAGGCATGTTTGGACAGAAGGGCCTTATTCATGGGAACCACCCGTCTGAGCCCGATCCCTCCCTCATCTTTGGGGCGGCAGACCAGGGGCCAAGAGACCAGGGGAATCCTTTTCTTGTCTTTGCCTCCCGACCAGAGAAAACGTTTTTGAATTTGCTCAATGAGAGTAGCAATGGAGGCCGGAATTCGAAGACCGACATGAAGTATATCGGAATGCTTTGGAGAACGGACGCCAAGAGAGTGGCTCTGCCGGCCTGAGAGAGAAGGTGGCCTTTCCAGGGGGCGAGTTTTCTTTGAATCCGCTCAATCACCCCATTCCACAACACCTTGGAAGACGCCCCTGTGAACAGAGGAAGCCCGAGGTAGGAGGAAGGGAGGGAGCCGGGGAGCGACCCGGGATCCGCCCGATTTTGATTTGTCTAGCCACGGGGGTGTTGATGAAGTAAATCTTGCTTTTTTGCAGGTTAATTTTTTGCCCAGCCGCCTCCTCGTACAGGGTAAGGATGCTCTTGAGGGCCTTAGCTTGAGGGACCGAGGCCGAGGAGGCAAGAATGGTGTCGTCCACAAACTGCTGATGGGACACGGGGGGGAGGTCCTGCGTCGGTCTGATGCCCAAGATAAGACCGCGAGTAACGGCGTTCGAAATGGTTCGTCCCGGGGCCTCGGCCGGGATAATAAAGAGAATCGGGGGATAGGGGGTCACCTTGGCGGAGACCTGCGGAGCCGGGGAAGAACCGGTCGGGGAACCATTGACCGGGATAGAGAACCGGGGGGGAGGACACGCACTTGTTGATGAGATGGACCCGGGAGGGGTGAAACCCAAATTTGAGGAGGACCTTGGACGGGGAAGCTCCAATCGACCCTGTCAAAAGCCTTGTTCATATCGAGCTTGAGCAGGAAATGGGCCTTTCTGGAAAGAACAGCTGAGTGAATGGCCTCATGCATGATTATGACCCCGTCAGTAATCAGCTTGCCTTTGACGGAGCTTCCCTGGCAGGGGGAAATGATCAGGGGAAGAATGTCTTTGAGGCGGTTTGTCATGGCTTTAGTCAGAATTTTATAGAGGACGTTGCACAAGCTGATGGGGCGGAAGTCTGACAGGGACCTTGCAGCCTGGGTCTTCGGGATCAGGGCTATGAAGGTGGTGTTGATGCCTCTGGGAATGGATCTGGCAAACTGCGGGTCCCGGATGGTAGCGCACACATCAAGGCCCACAATGTCCAGAAAGCCTGGAAGAAGCGGGGAGGAAACCCGTCCGGGCCTGGGGCTGCCTTAGCCTTCATGGAAAAGGTGGCAGCATGGATTTATGAGTCCGACAAGGCTTGAACCAGCTTTGCATTAGCCATGGCCGGGACGGACGTCGGGATGTGCTCCAGAAGAGAGTCGGCCGCCTCCGAGGACATAGGAGGTCCATCGCCCAGGAGCTCTTGGAAGAAGTGGACTGCCTCGGCTTGGATGTCCTCTTCCTTGTTGATGATACTACCATTGCTATCAACCAGCTCGGCAATTCTGTTGGAACCCCTGTTTCGGAGGGTCGATGCATGAAAGAACTTGGTGTTTGCATCGCCATCTTGGATCCACAGAGCACGCGACTTCTGCCTCCAAAAGGTTTCTTCCCTGGCTAGGATATTGTGGTACTCGCTGAGGGCAGTGCGTTCCTCTTCCCTGAGGCCGGGCTCTTGAGAGCCAGCTTGGAATCTGGACTCAATCTCATCGAGTTTATTTTTGATAGCCTCCTTGCTTTCAAAGATATTACCGAACACTTCTTTGTTCCAAGTCTTGAGGTGTTCCTTGAGGCGTCTCAACTTGTGGAAGACCTATTCGGCGGGGCGGCCAGGGGTAGGGGGAGCCCACCAGTGGCCGACCTGGGCCCGGAGGTCGGGGTGGTGAAGCCACATGGACTCAAACCGGAAGGGTCTCCTGGGGGCGATGATCAGTCTCGAGGAGGAGGGGGCTGTGATCGGACCCGATTTTGGGGAGGGCCAATAGGGAGGCGTCGGCAAAAATGGGGAGGGCTTCCTTAGACAAGAACACTCTATCTAACCTTACATGAATGTGGTTGGGTCCCGCTCGCTTGTTGGACCACGTGAACCGGGCACCCTTCAGGCTGACATCCATGAGCTCATTGTGGGCGGTAAAGGCCCCAAAGTCGTCCATGCTTTTGGTTCTGACCTTCGAACCCCCGCATTTGTCAGAGGAAAACAGGGGGCTGTTGAAATCCCCGGACAGGATCCAGGGCAGGGGAGCGAAGGCTTCTCTCATCGAGCTGATTTCCTGCCAGAGCCTTGCTTTCTCAACGGGACTGTTGGGGGCGTAGACGTTGGATAGGATCCATGATCGCTTAGAGTTGAGGCAGTGGACCAGAATGTTCATGATCCTGGGCGACGAGGAAATGAGCCTTCCCTCGTAGGATCGAGGGTCCCACATGCACATGAGGCCCCCGGCTGAGCCAGCCACGGGGGTGGAGAGAAGTTCACAGTTGCGCCAGGTAGCATGGGCAATTCTTCGGGCGGCGGCGTCATCTATCTTGGTCTCCTGTAGGAGGATGAAGGACGGGCGGTGGTCCCTGCGGAGTTGACCGAGGATCCTTTTCTTGGGGACCCCATTGAGTCCCCTGATGTTCCAGGAGATTAACTTCATTTGGCACCCTTTTGGGGTCGCCTGCCCCCCTTTCCAGCCTGGGCGGGAGGTTTGGATCGGGCGTCGTCCGCCTTGCGAAAGCTCGTGCCAACGTCAGGTAGCGTAGTTTGGGAACCGCTAGCAATGTCATCCTCGGTGATCCTAGACCGTTGTTCGCATCGGGTGGGCCGCCCTCGTTTACCTTTGTTGCCAAAATCTGTGGTAAAGGATCTGCTCCGGGTCATTTTGGGGCTGACTTCGTCGGACTCGGAAGGAGAGCTGCCTTCGGTCTCATCATTAGATCGCTCGGACCCACACACCAAGGGGGTAGGTTCCGGGAAGGATGCATGGGGGCCGGGGTCAGAAGGGGGTGGGGGGGAGGGGTTGGGTCCCGGTAGCAGTCGGGGCTTGCGAAGGAGCCAGAATGGGGTGCGGGGGGGATGCGGGATCGGGTCCCCGGAGGGGTCGCTGGGGGGACGCCCTCCGAACAAGCCTCGAGGGCCTGGGGGCCCGAAGGGGAAACCTCCTTGAGGGGAGTGCTAGGGTTGGGACGAGATGGATCCTGGGAGGGGGCCCGACCAGAGCTGGGCGGGGGATTGGGATTAGGGCCTTCCGCCTTCCTGGAAGCCGGGCATTGGTGAGGGAGGTGGCCTTGAGAGCTGCAGGAGGTGCAAAAGGCAGGTTTATTTTCGTAAATAAGGGTTTGGCGCCAGAAGAAGGACCCAGAAGAGATGGTCACCGAGGAGGGGAGCTCAGATTCGAGGTTGGCGTTGGCACAGAACCTTGCATGCACCATGCGAGAGCCAGCCTTGGTCGCAGGATCAAAGGCCACCAGGTCTCCAACCGACTGGGCGATGAGCTTAAGAACGTCTTCGCGCCACAGATGAAAGGGGAGGTCCGGGAGGCGAACCCAGATCGGGGCAAAGTTGATGCTTTGGGTGTTGGGATGAAAATCTGCACCATAGCGTACGAGAAAAAGGCTCTTGCGACCCAAGAACCGGGGCCCGCCCGACGGGATCTTCTCAGCATCCTCGTTGTTGTTGAGTTTGATAATGAAAAAGCCTTTGGACAGGGCAACCAGCTGGATATGGCCGGAGACCTTCCATTTGGTGGCCGCCCATTTGCGGATCGTCTCCATGTCTGGGCGCCCACCCAGGAACTTCCCAACCAAGGAGGATGAAGAATCAGAAACCAGGGAAGAGTAAACCTCCTCCTGGATGGAAATGTGGGTGCCTTGGAGGGAAAGCCCGACACCCAGGGCCCGTGCAGGGGTCCTGGAGCCCGCCAAAACCTGTTGGTAGGAGGGTTTAGGGCCTCCCGGGGCCCGCCCTAGCCCCGGATCGGGGGTTGCCTTCCCAAGGCCATCCGACGCGACAGGGCCAGGCAGGGGGCGCGGGCCCAGAATCCCGACCCCACCAAACCCAACGCACTGCTCGAGACCCCCGTCCGACCCCACCGCGGATCCGCCTGGGCCCAGCCAGGGCCCGGACGTACCTGAACCTCCTGGATCCGGGCCCGCCCAGGATCCAGCGCTCTGTTTTGGATCCGATCCCGGCCCTGCCTCCGCTTCTGCTCCAAACTGCGCTCCAGCTGCCGCTCCTGCTGTTGCTCCCGCCATCAAAGTTGGTAAATTTTTTATTGCATGGTGGTCAATTCAAGATGCAAAGGTTTTGTCTATGCTAACATGTTTTCTTTTTGTGTTTTTGTATTTTATAAAAAGCGTAATAAAGTCTATGTTTTGGGAGTTTTCTATTTTATAATTAAATGTAGATGCATATAAGACAAAAAATATAAATTTGAGTACAAGAAAATAGGTTTTAAGTTCTTACTTGACCCGAATGTCTAATTTACAATGAATTTGAATGTGTAGGATGAATTCGAACGTACACAAGATGAATTCGGTCGTAAAAATTCGTCAGATGAATTTGGATGCGTACGAATCTGTCAAAAACATGCAATTGCACAACAAAACACTAGATTTTGAAATTAGGGATTGGGGATCTGCATAGGCCATAGTAAATCGTGGTTTGTGATCCCCTCGATTTTTTTAGGCAACCGTAAAAAAAATGAATGATTGATTATTTGAATATGAAACATGTGATTCTAGATGCAATTTATCTGATGATAACAGTAAGATGTAGTAAATAATAAAATAACAAAAAAAAAGCATAGTGAATATAAAGTAACTAATAAATATGACAGTTAGCATTTTACCCCCAATGAGCCACTGGTATGTATTCGAATGTAATGTTTGATTTTGAACGTTGTGCCTGATTTTGGACGCAACCAAAATAATCCGACTAGTTCTACAAAACAAAAAATTAAATTGGATGCAAAGTGACAATTTCGAACGCATTCGAATTTGTACAAATGACAAAAAACTCAAATAAGTACTAAATATAAACCAGATCCATGTGTGTTGAAAGCATCTCCATGTCTGTGTGTTCCTTGTATGATGATCAAACAACAAAGTTCTCCACTGCAATCTGCAAAAAAACTCCAAAGTCTCCTTCACAATCCAAACTCTTATGCAAATATCATCATCCAAACTGTTTGATGTGAGGCTAAAAGTTTAAATGGTTGCTACAGTTCGAAGAATCAGGTAGGTTGACAGGATTAGGTAGGGTTGTTAAGCTAAATTAGATTTTGGCTCTAGTTAGACAAATTCGGATCCATCCGATTTTAGCAGATCATCCAAAATTATCGAGAATTTGGCGATGCCCATATTAAGTTTAAAATCCAATTGGGCACCTAAATTAGGCGCACATGAGATTTGTATGAATTCTAACGTGTCTGATTTTATTGGATGCATCTGAATTCATCAAGATTATCTGAAATTATAGAGAAGGAAAAAATTAAGTTATTTTTTCAAAATTTTAGCACGAATATCAAAGCAGAGGTATTTAAGGGGAAGTTTCACGTTGTTAAGATGATTAAGATGTTTTAATAAAAATTAAGAATTTTGAAGTGTGTCAAAATTCAGCAACAATAATAATAATTATTATAATATATAAATAATGAAAAATATATTTAAAAGTCATTTTTTTATACAAATACAATTATTTTTATATATAAATATATATTTTGAATTGAATTGGGTAATCCATCGAAAACACTCACTCGTCTACTACCAATAGCCCACTTCTATATTTTATATATAAATATACATTTTTGAATAAAATTATATATTTTTCTATACCTTAAAAAACTATTAAAATTAATCGTAGTCTCCACACTCCTACAAAAACGTTTTGACCACTGAACCAAACCCTTAACCCAACACTTTCTAAACAAATTAACTTTTTAAATTTCAAATAAAACTCTTCCCCTTTCTCATTAGCTTGGGCTATGTATATTATCATAGACCTTTTATACTAAGGTCTATATGTTTGGATGAAAAAAACATTATATTAAAATGGCTTAATCATACAAAAAAGGTGGGTGGAATTAGCACACCCCGAGCACACAACCAACACACTAACTGTGTGCTAAACAGCTAGCAGAGCTACCAAAATAACTTACAGAAGTTCACAAGAAAACCAAACAGAGAACTGCATAAAAAAACAACTAATAGACTATGCATCATTGTTGTGTAGGGGCTGGAGGAACAGGATTCACTGCACAAGGAGCATTACCCCAATGATCAATAAGGTCCCGTAAGTGATGAAGCTCTATATTCACTTTTTTTGCTTGCACTGAAATCTGCAACCAACAATCATAGAAAACCTGATACTTATCAGCAAGAGAAAAAGTAGAAGAAGGCTCCTGCTGGCTAAAAATCACTCTGTTGCGAGTTTTCCACAAATGAAAAAGAATCCCCACTCTAAAGATATGCCACACAGGAACAAGCTTCTCAGAAAACTCAAGTGGATCCCCTAACAAAATATTCACCCAAGAACAGGGACCTATCATATATGGTCTGAAAAAAGAGAAAATCCACCGCCAAGCCTCTTGAGCTCTCACACAAGACCAAAATAGATGATGCACATCCTCCTCTGCTCCACAAGATCTGCAGGAAATATCATTCACACCCAAATATCTAAGCCGCTGACCAATAGGAAGCCCTTGAAACAATAAACTCCAAGCAAAAAAGGCTTGCTTAGGTTCAAGATACTTTGCCCAGAGTGTATTAAATTTGAGACTCCATCTGGATTGAAGAGATACTACATCCCACCTAGAATTAAGCTTCTCAGCCATAGGCACAATAGGGGAAAGCCAAGAGTATCCCAAATGAGGTTTATACTTGGTGAGAGAAACATCTTTGGGCCAAGACCAATCAGTCCACCAAGGTTTCTGATAATATCGAAAAACTTTACCCCAAACAGATAAAGGAGTGGAATCAATAACAACCTCATAAGTAGTCTTATCAACAAAAGATAAACCAAAAAAATTCCTAAAAATTTCCCAAGGTATCCAAGACCTTGAATGAAAATCCATGAAATCAGATAACCGAGCAATACCTCGTTTATAAAATTTTTGAGCATGTATCCACTGGACTTGAGCAAGGGGAGTCCCCTGCAAAGTGATGGCCGAAGACCACCAGACATTAAGCAAAGGTATTGAAGCCCCCAACTTCCCCTTGTGACCTTTCCAAGAAATCCAGGGTTTAATGGCCTCCCGGGCCTTCCAAATGCTTTGCATAACAAAGGACCCAAAAATATTTATTGGAACAGGGGTTGTAAGAATGGTTTGCAAATCAAGCCCTTTCCACACCTTCTTACCAAAAGGAAGCCCCGTGGAGAGGCAATGACGAATTAAAAGTTTCCAGGCTTCCTCCCCTTGTAAAGCTCTCACAATCCATTTAGCACAGAGGGAAAAGCCTTGTCGCTGACAGTCAAACAATCCCATTCCTCCAAATTTTTTAGGAAGACAACAAATATCCCAAGCCACCCTATGAAATCCCTTCTTACCAACAACATTGGACCACAGAAAATCTCGAAGCAACTTCTCCAATTTGGCATAACAAGTCTTGGAAGGGACCCAACAAGAAGAGTAATACACATGAGTAGAGGCCAATACCTTGGAACAAATCTGAAACTTGCCAGCTAAGGATAATTTTTTGGTACACCAGTACAGAAGCTTCTTCTCAACCTTTTGAACAACATAATCCCACAAACGGGCAGGAGAACCCAAAAAAGCAAAAGGAATACCCAAAAATTTAAAGGTTTCCCCAGGTTGAATCCACTTCCAAGGCTTATCAGCTAACCAGGGAGGCATATCTTTTCCAGACTGTCTATAGCAAGAAGTTTTTCTCCATTGAATATTAGAGCCAGAAGCTAAGCAGAATGTATGAAGACAATCTAAAGCATGAGTAACAGAGATCTCATCTTCTGCAATAGTCAAGAAAGAATCATCTACAAAATGACCATTAATCAACTGCTTGGGGGAGGAAGGGAGATAAATTCCCTTGATCAATCCTTGAGCAGATCTATGAGCTAGAAGATAACCAAAGGCCTCAGCAGCAAGAATAAACAAAGAAGGCGCCAATGGACAACCTTGTCTGATAGAACGGGCTAATTGAATATTCTGAGATTGTCTCTTGTTCAGAGTTAACACAACAGAGGCATCTTTGAATAACATAAGTACAGTCCTGATAAAATAAGGGCCAAACCCCAGAGCCTTTAGCATAGAAGTAATAAAGAACCATTCTATTCTATCATAAGCCTTCTCAAAATCAATCTTAAGGAAAAGAACATCCTGACCAGAGGATCTAGCCCATTCCATCCCTTCCCAAACAACAATAACATTATCCAGAATATATCTGTTCTAAACAAAACCAATCTGCTCAGGCCTGATTATCTCAGGAAGAATAGGTCTGAGTTTAAGAGCTAAAGCCTTGGCAATTATCTTATAACTGACATTAAGCAAGGTGATTGGCCGCCAATTAGAAATAAGTTTAGGGTCTCCCCCTTTTGGAATGAACTTAACATTACCTTTGTTGATGAGATTCCCCAATGACCCAATAAGCATAGCCTCTTTATACACTTGCAGCAAATCAGAACCCACCAAGTCCCAACATTCTTTATAAAATTCACAAGGGAAACCATCTAATCCAGGTGCTTTGTCATTTGCCATCTGAGACAGAGCCTGTTTGAGATCCTCCAGGGTTAAAGGTGCATCACAAAAATCCCGCTGAGTTTGAGTAAGCTTAGTAGGTATGACTTGACAACAGGATTCTAGAGCTTGCACTCTATCATGGGTAAGGCCCTGAGAAGCAAACACTCTTTGATAATGATTAACAAAAGCTCCAAAAATATCATCAAGAGATGTGAACCTTTGACCATCAACTTGCAGAGCAGTGAATTGGGTAGTATGAGCAGGTGGGCGAAGGCGCTTGAAAAATTCTTTAGAGACTTTGTCACCCACCTTTAACCAATGCATCCTGGCCCTTAATTGTGCTCCTTTGGCTTCATACATATCAACTTTTTTAAGCTCATGTCGAAGGGCAGCCATGAAAGCTTGAAGATCAGAACAAAAAGGATTAGCCTCAAGCTGCACAGAAACTTTTACTAATTCCGACTTCAAAACCAAATTAGCTTTCTTCCTCCTCTTGGCTACTTCCACTCCCAAAGTGCGAAGCAAAGAGGTGGTTCTAAAAATAGCAGCATTCCACCAAGAAACCCAACCAAAGTCACCAGAGGGTCTCGGAAGCAAATTCCAAATTCTACAAATATGAGCCTTCATAGCCGGGTGATGAAGGAAGGAAACATTAAGATAAAATTGGGTCTAAAATTGCCGAGGCTGATGAAGAATGGCTTCCACAAAAAAAAGAATAGGAGCATGATCAGACAAAATAGTACCTGGGATAACCAAAATAGGAGGTTGAGAAGGTGAAACCCTAGCAATTTTAAAAGTCTCACTGGAAGAGATCATGGCTCGATCAAGGCGTTTTAACACCCTGGCTTCGCCTGCTTGAAAATTTGACCATGTAAACCATTGAGCTTCAGAAAAGTTAGCAGGAGAAAAATAGATATTAGGATCACTAAGACTCAACTTATTTTTCATAAAATAAAAAGCTTCCCGCTCCCCAGCACACCAACGGTTAGGAGATAAACTAACTTTATCAGAAGGCTTTTCCACCATATTAAAATCCCCACACATCACCCATGTGGCAAGAGGCAGAGACAAAGCCAACCACCGCCACAAGGCACACCTTTCTGGAGCATTATTCGAAGCATAAACATTAATAACTCCAAATGATTTACCATGTAATTCCAACAAAGTCCAGACTGCTTGATTGGACGGATCCACTCCCCACGTCACAATATTCGAGTGCCACTTTGGGGAAATAAAAGTGACAGCTCCACTTGTCCCACTGGAATGATTCGTTACATGGAAAACACCACGAGGCCACAGAAAATTACAGATACACTACAGATTAAAATCAGAAACTTTCACTTCTTGTAAACACATCACATCAATATTGCCAAACTTATGAGTGACAGAAGTCATCTCACTGCGGATCATATATTTACGGACTGGATCCGTCAGTCCTCTTACATTCCATGAGAAGAAAATCATTAAGACCTGTCAGTATGCGAAAGTTCTAGAACATCCTCAGAGGCTCCCAGCTGAACAAGAGACCCGAAGGAGTTAGAAGCATACTGATCCTGACCATCCTGGTAAACACGAGAAGCCTCCTCCATTTGGCGGCACTTATCATAATGCAGATTATTTCTCGAAGGGCTACGAGAACGACGAACTTTATAACCAGACTGACCTTCTGATAAAGGTTTTCGGAAGGCATCAAAGACATATTCCTCTAGAGAGGTAGTAGAACTCGACATGGCCGTCACAACTTGAGCAAAATTCGGAGGAACCCAAATGGATTGCACTTCTGGAGGAGCAATAGGAGCTTGTCGAACAAAAACATCCTGAGGCACAGAAGCTGGTGGTGTGACAACAGGGGCAGAGTGTGACAAAAGAGGTTGTGAAGCACTCTTAGGAGCTTGGGACTGTAATGCACTCTGGGAGCGGTTTCGCCGATTAACCACCTGCCATTCCTCTTGCCCCCCAGTAACCCTAGCTGCCTGAGCACTAGATGTCGAGGCACCAGGTGCCTGAATAGAAGAATTATTAGGAGCTAGAGGAGGGTTTTGTTGGAATTTACCTGCCATAAGTGGGCAATCTTTTATCTTATGGGAAGTTGACTGACAACGAAAGCTAGTATTCGGGAGATTAATATAGGCCACCATTTATCTGTGGGTATAATCTCCAACATTAATCTCAATTTCCTTAGGTAAATCCTTGGATATGCATACCTTCCTTAAATAAGGCCTATATTTGGTCTTTCTCATAAGGTCTATTTTTGATATGCATAACTTCCTTAAATAAAATTAAATAGAAAGGTTAAGTTTTAAACCGTCTGTTATTAAAAAAAAATTAAAAATATTGTAAATATTGTTGGCTAGGTACCTAGAGTAATAACTGTTTTTCTTCTAGGACGTTCAAATATTTATTTGAGTATCAATGAGTCCACTTATGTTTTTTTAATTGCGCTTTCCATCTACCATGTGTAGGCCAAAAAAAAGTGTAGGAGTTCCTATCCATTTGTTGCCATGTGGCTCTCTAACCTTATGAGGCACACCTAATTATTATAATACTACAACATTAAAAATATTTGTTCAAGTAAAGTTGGCTTGTAGAACAGGGATGATTAGGTAGAGTTTCACATAATACTTATATAACTTTAATTTTAAGTTAACAATAAAAGTTTCACAAAATACTAACATAATTTTAAGTTAATAATAAAATTTAATATAAATATCTACATCTTTAAAACTATACAACACCGTGGGCTTGAATAGTCGTAAGAACACTCTTAGTTGAATTTTGGAATTGCCCCTTCTTTCACCTACCTGCTTTCTCATTTATAATTTTTATTTATGAGATTAAGATTTTTTTGGTGGACAAATTAGTTATTTTGACTTTTGAGAATTACTACAATTTAGTGTGGGAATCTATTTCTCATTTAGTTGCTCAATGCCCTTTATCACATTCAAGGAGGTGGTTCATTTTATTAAGAGTGAGTCAAACCAATAATGAGTTTGAAATGAACAAGTTGTCTATTGTAGCTAGAACCATTAATATCAAAATATATGGCGGGATGTTTTATTTCCTCTTATCTACAATTTAGTGTGGGAATCTATTTCTCATTTAGTTGCTCAATGCCCTTTAATACATTCAAGGAGGTGGTTCATTTTATTAAGAGTGAGTCAAACCAATAATGAGTTTGAAATGAACAAGTTGTCTATTGTAGCTAGAACCATTAATATCAAAATATGTGACGGGATGTTTTATTTCCTCTTATCTAATTAATATGGTAAAAGTTGGTTTGTACTATTGATAAGAAGTCATTGATGTGGTTGAAAAAATAAACATGAAAGCCTCTTTGAATGACTTTAAAAAAACTAACATTTTCTTTGTATGTAAGGTATTGGATTTTCTTAATAAAAATTTAAATTTGATATGTTTTATATTTTAAAATATTTTTTAAATTTGTTTATATTTAAATAATTTTTTAAATATAAATTATTATTTATTATATATTTTTTAATATTAATTTTGTAAAAGAAGATTAAAAATAAAAACCTCACTAAAATAAGTTTTAAATTTATTTTATAATAGTTTTAGAATTTTAAAACTTATTTTATAATAGTTTTAGAATTTTAAGTAAAATGTAAGGTATGTCATGTTTTTAATATGTGATGTGGATTTAATAATGCTTTTAATATATTTTTGATAATTTTTAAAATGTATATAATAGTGTCAATAATAGTGATGTTTGTTATAAGATGATATTTTAAAAATATAATAAATTATTTTAAAATTAGATATGATTTAATTTAATTATTAAATAATAAGAGTTCATTTTTATTGTAATTTAAAAATAATTATTTTGTTAATATTTTTATGTAACATATGTTTTAGGATAATAAAGGAATAAAAATGTGAAGTTGAGATAAATTTTGGTTTTTCAAGAAGAGTAGAGGGTTGAATTACTACTCATAGAAAAAGATAAATAGATAGATAGGTATTCACGTGGAACAAAAATGTTTAAAATTTGTAAATATAACTAGATTTTCCTAAGAAGTGTGAAGGTTTAGAAATTATAAATACAATTGTTAACTTTAATTGGTCTAATATATAATTATAATTATAAAAAAGAGAGTTAGTCTCATGCTATCAGTTTTTTTATATTTTAACATTTTTGATATGTCCAACTTTAAACCTCCCTGTATATTTTTTCAAGTGTGTTTCTTGGTCCTGAAGCCCTAACATTGTTGCTTTTGTAGATGATTTTGGGTCAGCTACTTGGACGAGAGTTCCAATCCTCTAAGATTTTAGGGTTTGACATACATTATTTGGTAGTTTGTGCATACCACCACAACCAATCCAAGGGTCTAAGCCCTATGTTATTCTTGAACCATCCCCTATTTTCCAAGCAAACCAATCACCTACAATATAGAAGGTCTAATTCACCCTCAACTATCCATCCTCAACTATAAAATGTCAATTAAAAAAAACTATCCATAGCCTCAACTATAGTCTAATTATAGAATTCACCTCGTATTTGTGTGGAAATTGACATATCTAAGTCATTTCTCCCTCCCTTGACCTCAATGGGCTAGGTTTCCATGTTAATCAACCTCTTGTCTACCTAAATTTACCAAATGCTTGTTTTTACTATAGAAAGGTTGGACACTTGATCAAGAATTACCTAGAAAATTTAGCAAAAAAAATGGATGGAAGCCATTGTCCAAAAATAGCTAAAAAAATCCTTGGCCCTCATTCAAAAGTTGCTCAAAATATAGCTAAAATTTTTCCTATCAATGACCCACAACACCCCCAACTTCTAAAAACCCTTCTCCACTTCCTTAGGCCATGCTCCCCAGGATTACCCTTGCATCTTCCTCATCTCAAACTCAATCATTGGGTTTTCCTATTAATCCCCAAGGCCTCCAAGCCCCATTAGATTCAATTGTTGGCCTTGAGTTAGCTCTCATTCCTTCACCAAACCCCATCTAATACAACCCTATGATAGATGGGTGGAGAAGGGTAAGTAAGTGATAGCAATCGTAGACCCTCCTAAAATCTCTCCTTCCAACAAGAGGAAAAAAATCTCTATCAAAGATCTTGCTAGGTCCTTCTCTCAAATTACCCAAAATATGGTTACAGCTCAACATACCTACAATACACAGTTGTTGCTCTTCATTGAATTTTAGTCTTTAATTCATGAGGTTGAGTAGCCTTCAAATCAACCCTCATAGAGTTAAATCTTCTTTCTTGGAATGTTAGGAGACTCTCTCTCCCTTATTGTAGGTTTCAAGTTTGAAATGTTGCATTAGAGAATCATATTTTTGTCCTTTTTCTTCAAGAAATGAAAATATCTAGTATGGATCTCTCCCATTGTATGGATGTTATTGGTCGAGGATATGCATTGGAATTTACTATATATCATACCAATGGTAAATAAGGTGTTGCCCTCTACATATCTAGGTCTCTTTTTTATGCTATTTTAGACTATGGTGAAGATCTTACTCATCATTGTATCGGTTAGATTAGCACTCAACTCTTTGGTTCTTGGATTTTTCTCTATCTATGCTCCTAATGACCCTTCTAGTCATATAACCCTCTAGGAATGGTTAGTTGTTTCTCTCCCTCCTACAGAATCGATCATAGAAAGTGATTTTAATATGATTGAAAATCCTAGTGATAAAATTTGGGATGGTAGCAAACCTCTTTAAATGGTTGAAATTGGTAATTGGTTATTTTGTCACAATTGTTTAGGTATGCATGAATTTCTATTTGGTAAAACCTCCTCTCATTAGGATAATTAGTTTATGTGATCCAATTATCATCAAGGTTCTACCAAGAAACTTGTACATATGGACATGTTTTATTTCAATAATTATTTTCTAGAAAAATTTTGCATCCACCTACAAGTTCGTGTTCTTTCGCACACAAATCTGTTTGATCACCTCCTTATATTTTCTTCTATCCAAAATTCCTTAATCTTCCTTGATTCCATGCAACTTCCTTTTAAATTAAAATTTTCTCACCTTAATAACCCTACCTACTACCACGTTGTACGACATGTTTGAAACAAATTTCCTAAACCAACTAGTAATACTAGCCGGATCAAATGGTTTGAGATAACTATTTCCAATATTGTTTCTTCACTTAGATGGTATAGGCACTTTGTTTCCAAGAGGAAGAAGATTCAAGAGAGCCACTTTCATAAAGAGATCTCTCATCTCCATTTCATGCTTATAAAATATCCCAATAATGTTGTTATTCAATGTGACCTAGCTAATGCTAAAAATCAAGAAAAAAGTTATTAGTCATACCATGCTAAAGGGGCACATATTAAATCTCATCTCAATTGGATCTCCCAAGGAAACAAGGGAAGTAAATTTTTAACTACCTCATGCATAAGAATATTATAGAAAGGATTACTGAGTTGGAGGACCCTTCAGGTCATTCACTTTTTGAGTCTAATGAGGTCATGAATATTTTTGTAACCCACTTCTCTCAACTTTTTACAACAAATCGAAATGATGACATCCAAATTATCTTAATGAAATATGCGCAGGAACAAATTATCTTCCTAGTAGACCCCATTATTCAAGATAAACTTGAATGTCCTCTTTTTGTGAACGATTTGCATAATACTATTTTTCTATGAATAATGACAAACCTCCTAGTCTGGATGGTCTTCCAATGGAGTTTTATAAAAGAATTAGTATATTTCTTTCCTTATATCTTCACTATGTTTACCTAGAAGCTCTCTAGAACAATTCTCTTATATCTTATATCAATGTAGGGTTAATAAAAAAAATTTCTAAAGGAATGAATTGTAATTAAACTTCTAATTGGATATCTATTACCCTCCTCAATATTTATTACAAGATCATAGCTCAAGCTAAAGCTTTAAAAATCAAACCTTTTGCTCAAGCTATAGTTCACCTAGAACAATCTGATTTTCTTAAGGGTCATTATATATTATATAATATTATGATGACTTGGGAAATAATGCAATGGGCTATCGACTCCAATCAAGATTCCCTCTTGGTTAAGTTAGATTTTGATAAAGTATACGAAAAAATTAGATGGAATTTTATTCTTTGTATGCTTTCTTGGCTTGGTTTTGGTCCAAAATTCTATAATCAAATTGGTATGTTCTTTGGTGATGCTTCAACTCGTGTTCTAGTTAATGGAGCTCTATACCCCTCCTTCCCTCTACAATGGACTATTAGATAAGGTTGCCATCTTGATCTTTTTTATATGTTTTGGCTATCAATGCTCTTGGTTATCTTCTTCATAAGGCTCAATTTGATGCCCTTATTCAAGGTATTAAGCTTCCTAGGGATAAATGTGCTCTCAATTCATATTTTGCTAATGATTCCCTTATTTTATTTTAAAATGCCCAGTATGAGGTGGAAAAAATTAAAGAGATTATGCAACTATTTTGTGATGTTTCTATTTCTCGTATCAACCACTCTAAAATAGAAGTCTTCTATACTTCTTCCAATCCTAATGGTTGCAACTCCTTGGCTAAGTGGAAGATCATCCCTCATGGAATGATCATTTATTACTTGGGAATCCTCTTTGGGATTAATATTTCTCCTAAAGATATGTGGAACTGGGTTATGAAAAGAATTTAAAAGAAGTTCAATGCATGGTCGACTTGGTTTCTCTCCTTACCTTAAGAATTTAAGTTGTGAATAAAGTTATGGTAACCTCTCATGTTTACTACTCCTCTTGTTGGATGGCCTCAAAGGATGCCTATAATAAATTTACTTAGGTCATTCATAATTTTTTATGGACCAAATGAGATGAGGAGGTAGGCATGATAACCATCTCATGAAAAATTTGTACTCAACCAAAGGCTTTAGGAGATTTAGGTATTATTGATCCTCTTATCAAGAGCAACATTTTAGCTATGAAATCGGTTTCTAGAGCTATTACTAGAGATGAAAATTAGAAACAATTATTTCAGTGCAAAATTTCCCAAGCTACTCTACATTTCTTTTCCTTCCTCTCTATGAGTCTTTGTACATATTTATAATACTCAACTACCGTCCACTCCTAGTTATCCATACATGTGGGATAATTACATAATATAATATTATAATATTTATACAATATTATAATATTAAATACTTATCTTGGTACCTAACATTCCATCCCCCTTACAATATGTTTCATCCTTGAAATATAATAAGAGACTAAACAATATGATCTTTGTAGCCTTGTTGTGCGCTGGTACTGATCTTGATCATCCAACTATCCTAGTGAAACTTTGATTCGTGGTAGTATTTGTTGATCCTTATATGCCATTTTTCCATTTGAATTTTTGAAAGTAATCATTTGGTTCCATGTGTTGAAAGCATATTTCTGTTGGCAATAAATACCACAATTTTTCATTCATACTTGCTTGCTTTTGCCACCTATGTATCCCAATATTGCTTTGTTGGATCCATGCTTTTGTTGCTCTACTCTAGTAACATGAATGATGGATCAATTTGTTCCTTGATGTTGCTACACCACTTTGAAAATTACATTTACTATGCTTTCTTTGCCAAACACTGCCATAGTTGTTGCTCTTCTAATTCCATATAGAACCATAATATTGTTTCCTTAAGCCATACCTCCAAGATTGTTGCCACTTCTAGTGGTGTGGGTGGTGATATGTTGCAACCTTTACCTGATGTTATGTTAGCTTTAATTGTTTAGTATTTTGTTTGTTTTTATTTTATGCTCTCATATTTTGGTTCATCCCTGAACTCTATTTTTGCTTCCTCTTTGATTTATGCTATTGCCTCCTCCTTCACCATTTTTTCAAATTCTTTTGCTTCTTGAATTTGTTTCAGACATAGTTTCTTGAATATTTATTGTTGTTCCTTCCCAGGTTGTTGTTGTTTCCATAGGTTCAACTTTTGATTCTTCTATTGGTTTCTCAACTTGTTCCCCTACTATAACTGCTTCTTGTTTTTCCTTGGATTCTTGCTTCTTACATTGGGAAATATCTTGTATTTTTATTTTCTTTTTTCTATACCAAAATTTCATGAACTTATTTTATATATTATATTAACAGTACCCAAAGAATTTAACAAAGGATAACCAAGAACAATATCTACATCATCCATCTCAATAGCATAAAAATATGAATGTAAAATATATTTGTCCATGGTGATCTTCAAATCTTCAAAAATTTGAACATTCATACCCTCAAGTTGTATGTATTTGATTTTCTTTGTATAAATTTACAACCTCATAGCAAAATATATATTAATAACATTGTATCTACTGCTAGGGTTTATAGAAATATAACATTTTCCTTCTATATGCAACCATGAACCTACAAAATATAATATTTAAACTTGAACAAATTCCTTTGACCACTCTTTGACTTATCTGATACCAACAATGTGGTTCTTTCAACTTGCATGTTGTCATCTATATTTTTTTCTTCTATCATATCATCTTTATTCTTTTGTTTTCTATTCCTCTTGAAGCCTATTTACCTATTCAAATTCATATTTTTAAAATTTCTACATAGCCTTGGTGCTTCTGTCAATATGTACACTATCATCCTTCTATTTTTCTTTTGCAAATTTCTCATTAATTATCTGCTTGTTTATTTTTCTCCGTAGTTGTTGGTTTATCTATTTATTTTATTTATTTCTTCTATGTATTATGGTAGGCATAGATCCTTTTAAATATTGTTTGACTCCTCTGAAATCCAAGTTGTGCTTCCTTATGTATGATGTTCACTCTTATGCCCTTCATTTGATGTGTCCTTGTGTTATTTTATGCCTTTCTTGTTATATGGGTCCCATTGACTCAAAAATGCTTGCTTCATTTCATCCCAAGTGTAATTTTGTTTTTTCTTAAATAAAACCTACCCATTAAAGAAGAGCTTCTTTGTCTAAATATCTACCAAGGTAGGATTTCTAATAATCATCATCAAAATATAGATATTTAAACTTCATCCACCATTCTTGAACATAAATATTTTTTTCCTAGTGAATATTGGTAACTCCATGACTTCAAATCCCTCCAAAAATTTAAAACTTGGATTTTTTTTCCAAATTGTTTCAAACTATAGCTTTTTTTTAACAAATTGCTAGTTTCAGATTGCTACCAAATTGTGCACATTTTTTTTGTTACAGACCTCTCTTTTTTAACCACTACCAAATTGTGGACTAAGTATTTTGACACTGCTACCAAAATCCCACTGCTAGTCTATGGACTACTACCAAACTGTAAGTTGCTACTCTATTGACCTTTTTTAATACTTATAGCAACTTGCTCTACAAACTGTTTTTTTACTGTGATCAAATTGCAAACTTCTCTCTTAATTTTTATATAATTGCAACTTTTGGATTGTTGGTAGATTACAAATTATCTACTCTATTGAAGCTATGGAGTTGTTGTAGACTACAAAAACTATGTAGAGGCTCTAGTTGAAGCTAATGTTGATGATTGTATGACACTTATACGTAAATCCTATCAATGATCTAGGCCCTAGCCTTTGGCTTCCTAGGGGTTTAAGGAAAATCTCACTAGCCACAAAGGTTGTCTAAGTGAGTACCACTCTCTAATTACCAACAATATTTTCCTAGGGAATAATTGATGAGAAAAAAACCATTTTTTTACCTCTAAAAGACAACTATTTGTATGCTCTCATAGGGTAAAAATACTACTAACAAGGTGTGGAGCCATTGACCCTTTTAACTTACAACACACTCAAACTAGTTACTTTGGGGTTCCTAGGGTACTCCTTATAATGAGTTTTAAGGCAATTATTAGCCCAAGTACTTCCCCAAGTTAAGTGGTTGGGACTTACACCCAATCCTACAAGAGGTTATTAGCCTAATGTAGGTGCTTATTAAGCATCAAAACTTTTGTAGTTGAACTCGACCTTGGAGTGTCCTCTGGTATTGATGCTTCCATAGTGAAACATAACCTTGGAAAACACTCTAATACCACTTGTTATAAACCTCATTTTCTCATTTACAAAAATTATTACAATTTTCAATAATATGAAATAAATAGCCACACTTAATAACTCATATAAATCATACTAATAAAAATGTGTAAATTCTTCAACATCTTCAAGTTATAATTCAAAACCTTGAGGTAGGGCAACACCATAAAATACTCCTTATTCGAAGGAAAACACTTCTTACAATATCTCAATATGAGATCCTAAAAAAATAATATTCTTCTTTTCCTTCCTCTCTATGAGTCTTTGTCCATATTTATAATGTCCAACTATCTACCACTCCCACTTAGCCATACATATGGGATAATTACATCTAATATAATATTATAATATTTAGATAATATTATAATATTTAGACAATATTATAATGTTAAATACTTATCTTGAGTATCTAACACAAAGGTAAATGGAAAGAAACCCCTTATGAGGATAAGGCCCATAATGCATCGTACTTTACGATTAAAGGATCTATTCCTCTTAGCCACAACTAAAAAGCTTGGCAACTAGTTTCTCATTTATTGACTTAGAAGTTTGACTCCTTGCATCATGGTTTAAGCATTGGTCTGAACAATCTTTGGTGGAGTAAACTTATCCTCCATAATGATAAACCTTTAGCTTTATGTAGTGCTCTTTGAGGACTAACATTTCTAAAGAAAGGTATAAAAAAAATAAGAGATATTTGGGATCCAAGTAGTTGCTTAATTCTCATTTAGATCCAAATCCGCAATTATTGCTCCCTTCCCTTTTTATTTAAGGATTCTTATGTCCTTGTTGAGGCTTCCATTCCATGTGAGGTCCTTATAAAGTGTGGAATAACTACCTACAATATATGGACTAACTGGAGATGGCTTCATGACCATAAAATATCTTTCATTAAATCTAGTTGGGTCTACAAAAATCTTTTGTGTCCTTTACGATTGGACTCTAAGATCAATGTCAAGTCGTAAGTCAATTTTACCAATGCCTAGTGGAAGTCTCTTTCTGCTCAAATTTAAAAAGTTCTTGTTGAATCCAAAACTCAGCTTCATGGATGGCGGGTTCTACATCAAAAACTTCCAACTTCTAAAAGTTTGGCTCCAATTTTACATTTTTTCCCTCAATGTAAATTTTGTAGTGCTTCAAAAGCTCTTATTCACTTGTTTTGATTCTATGATATGGCTAAATTTTTTGGCTTATTTTCTACACTTTTTATTCTCCCCCTTCACTAGTTCTTGGAAGCTTGCTCTGCTTGGTTTTCCCAACAAGATCATCATCCCAAACTTTGGGATGTTTATAGACTTATTTTTCTCAAACATATTTAGAAATTTAGATGCAGAAAGGTGTTAACCGATTTCACTCCTCTACAGGACATTGTTTTAACAGACTTGACCTTTGATATTTTGTTACATTTGGGGCACATTCATTCTCATGTTGTTGGAGCTTTCAGTATACTAGGAGATGTTACTGATAAATTTCATCAGATGTTTCACAAGATCCAAGATCTTCAAAACTTATAGGAGGAAACAAAAAAGAAGGTAGTAAACATTGATGAACCAGTTCAAGAAATTATTACTTCTATTTCTTCCTTGATTATTTCAAAAGATATAATGAAGGACATGCTCACAACTTTAAATGACATGCTCTCCCACGAATAAGTGATGATATCAAACATATCACAACATGATACATCTATGATCTCTTTATTGCTATTAGTTTTTATTTTTATGTGTACTCAGTTATAAATATTTTACTCTTTATTTGTCTCATTTTATTATTTTGCTTTTGAATGGTACTAACACCATGTTATTGTAATATTCATGTTGATGTTGATGATATAATATAATCTAACTTTTAGATTAAAAAATAAATAATAAAATTTAATATAATTATTTTCTATCTTTTAAGACTATAGAAGACCATAAGCTTAGTATTTTTAGATTTGAATAGTAGTAAGAACACTCTTAGTTAAATTTTTTGATTTCCTTCTTTCTTAGTGGTATATTCCTATGTTAGAATTTCGTTCCACTTTAATACCTCTTCTACTTCTTCTAATTTACCTATTTGCTTTTTCATTTACAACCTTGCTAAGAATTGTTTTAGTTGACCCATTTTTTTTCACATTTACACCCTTTCTAAAAAAAAATTAGTTGACAAATTAATTGTTTTGACTTTTGAGGACATGCCTACAATTTAGCGTGGGAATATACTTTTCTTTTGGCTACTCAATACCTTTAATACATTCAAGGAGATGGTTCATTTTATTAAGAGTGAGTTAAGCCAACAATGAGTTTGAGATGTACAACTATCCATTGTAGCTACAACAACCAATATCAAAATCATATTTGATGGAATGTTTCCCTTCTTTGGATCTTAAAATATTTAATTTTAAAGAAGATAATATGGAATAAGTTGGTTTGAGGTCACCTTTGTAAATTTTCAAGTTTGAAAGAAGAGAGTTTAATTTGTCAAAGGTAGAATATTTGAGTACAATCCCTTGTTTTTTTTTTTTTTTTGTGTGGAAAACATCCCAAAAGGGATGGCACTTTTGGGTAAGACTCAAGGAGGCAGGGGTATCCATTCCACCAAAAATGCCCAGGACTCGGACCTGGCCTACCACCTTTGACATACTCAAGGAGAAAACAAACACACAAAATCAATTTAAAAAAAGTAAAGAACAACAAAAATAATAAAATAAAATAAAAAACATGCTCCTTGAGTGTGTCAAAAACAAAAGCACAACCAAACACACACAATAAGATAAAAAAAACCACAACACAAACCACATAGAAAAACACAAGAACCACATAAAAAAACACAAACAAGACAAAAACAACATAACACTACAAATACATAACCCAAAAACAACATGAAAAATAAACACAACCAAAACCTAAAAAATTAAAAATTAAAATAAAATTAAAAATAAAAAACAACCAACAACAGACAATAAACAAAAACACTCACACATAAAAACACGAAATAACACAAACAAAGAGAAACCCAAGAACAAGAACGAAAAAAACACAAGAACAATAACAAAAAACATAAAAAAAAAAAACAAAACAACAAAAACACAAGAACAACAAAGAGTACAATCCCTTGTTACGTAGCCAAAAAAATAGTAATATTTATTATAAGATGTTATTTTAAAATCTAAAAAAAAAATTAAATATTATTTTAAAATACTAATAAATTATTTAAAAAAAAACATTCAATTTATTTATTTATTTAAAAAATACATTACAACTAGATTTTCTCAAAAAGTGTGAATACTTAGATATTATTGGTCTAGTATACAATTGTGACTATAAAATTATTAAAAGAAAGTTTTTTTTTTATATTGAACATCGTTTACTTACAAATATCAGCACTCGTTCGAGCAAACACAAGAGGATCGACCTCACAACCACATGGATGATAATAACTAGGCAACTGCCATTACACCAAATGCCATTCGCCATAAAAAGAGAGTTAAAATCATGCTATCAATTTTTTATATTTTAAATTTTTGTTGATATGTCAAGCTTTAAGCCTTCCCACATATTCTTTTAAATTTGACTTTGTTGTTTCTTTCCATCCCTATTTTTTTTTAAATGATTCTAGGTCAATTGAAGTTCTAATCCCCTGATTATATTATTTGATAGTCCTTAAATTACATTATTTTACAATTAAAGTATAATAAATAACACAATTAGAAGTCACATTTAATAAAAAACACATCAAAATAATTAATAAAACGCCAACTATAATTAAACCTGAAATTTAATATACAATAAAATTAAATAAATAAGTTAACTTTTAAATTTTCTCTATTTTTTTTAATTTGGTTATTATGAGAAACTCCTATGATCGATGGACAAGGCTGAGCAGTCTTCTCTCAATCATAACCCCTCGTATAGCTATACTTATCAATAGGGAATTTAACACAAAGCCACCACACACACCCCTCACACACTCGCCCACGCCACAGTTAAATTTTCACTAATAAACATTATTGGCTAGACACTTAAAATCAAAATTGTTTTTTCTTCTCAAAGATTCAAGAATTTATTTTTATATCAATATCAATGAATTATTTTATTTTTTATAGGTTAATAATAAAATTTATTATAAATATTTCTTCCATATTTAAGACTATATCTTCCTTGTAGGTTAATAATTTTTTTTTTATATATATCTTTCTTCGATCATTAAGACTATATCTTCCATGTAGGTTAATAATTTTTTTTTTTTATATATCTTTCTTCCATCATTAAGACTATATCTTCCATGCAGGTTAATAATTATTATTTTTATAAATCTTTCTTCCATCTTTAAGACTATAGAACACCATACATTGTGCTAGGAGCTTGTTACTTTTATATTTAAATATTTTTTTATTAATTATTTATTATATACATTCTTATATCATGAATAATAGTAAGTCTTATTATTAATAATATGTCTTTATCAACAAACTACATACATATAAATAGATTTGAATAATCTTAAAAATAAAGTAACGTTTTTATCAACAAACAACATACATCTTAATAGATTTGAATAATCTTAAAAGCACTCTTAGTTGAATTTTGGATTTGCCTCTTCTTTCTTCTCTGGTTCACTATTTGCTTTCACATTTACACCGTTTCTAAGAATTTTTTTTAGTTGACAAATAAATTATTTTGACTTTTGAGGATGCCTACAATTTATTGTGGGAATATATTTTTCTTTGAGGTCGTTCATTTTATTAAGATTGCGTCAAGCCAACAATGAGTTTGAGATCGACAGTTGTACATTTTAGATACAACAATTAATATCAAAATCATATTTGATGGAATGTTTTTCTCCGTGGGATCACTTAAAATATCGACATTATTACATTCCACGAAGTAGAGGAGATAATATTGTACAAGTTGTTTTGCACTATTAATAAGAGGTCCTTCATGTTGTTGAAAAAATAAACATTACTTTTTGAATTGACCTTAAAAAACTTTCATTGTCCTTCAAAAAATTTCGTTGTCTTTATTTAGACATCCTATTAGATTCTACGAAAATTTTAAATTTAATTTACTAAAAACAATAGTTTCAATATTTTACAATATTTTTTTAGGTCCGTTTTTGGATGAAAAAACTGTTATATTAAATTGGCTTAATCATACAAAAAAAAGGTGGGTGGAATTAGCATACCACGAGCATACAACCAACACACTAACTGTGTGCTAAACAGCTAGCAGAGCTACCAAAATAACTTACAGAAGTTCACAAGAAAACCAAACAGAGAACTGCATAAAAAAACAACTAATAGACTATGCATCATTGCTGTGTAGGGGTTGGAGGAACATGATTCACTGCACAAGGAGCTGAAGAACACAAGCTTATACTGAGAGGGGGGTGAACAATATAAGACCACTTTTTACTTTCTTTCCAAATCAATATCAATTAATGTCCTTAATTGCAATAATCAAATATAGTAGTGTGCATTAATAACTCGGATATCAATAGTAAGCAATAACACAAGTCACCACACACAATTGAGACACAAGATTTAACGTGGTTCCCCCAATGTGAGGTACTCCACGGAGAAAATATTTTACTAAAACTTTCTCAATCAATCTCTTTGGGAATCACTCCTAATTACAATGTTTATGGATCTCTGTCCAAAGGAGATGTTGATCTCCTAATATCAAGTTCGTGGATCTCTTCCACAGGAGAACTCTTTCCCCTTCTACTCTGGCTATGTGATCTTCTAGAAGACTTTGTCTCTCTGCTGCACTGATCTGGTGGACCTCTCTCCACTTGAAGACTCCTCACTCATATCTGTCTTCAACTGTGCTGGTTGTTGGATCTCTATCCACGGAGACTCTATCCTCTGTCACCTCCAAAGCTCTATCAATAGGCTCACTAAGAACCTGCTCAATAGGCTCACACAAAACCTACTTAACAAGCTCACACATAACTTGTCAAATTTGTGCTAGCAAGCTCACCAAGAACTTGCCCAAATCTACTCTAGCAAGCTCACCAAGAACTTGCCCAAATCTGCTCTAGCAAGCTCACCAAGAACTTGCCCAAATCTGCTCCAACAAGCTCACTAAGAACATGTCCAAACACTGTCCTCAAATCTGTCCCAACATTGTCCTCAAATCTGTCCCAAAGGCCTTCTCAAAGGCTCAATCAATCATGCTCAAGTAGTACTCAAAATTAACTCAACAATGAATGACAATCTCAACTCAAATTAACTTCATAGAAACATAAAGAGAATTGTTAGAGACTCAATATGTTCTAATCTCACTCTCAACCCAAATCAATCTCAACTCAACTCATAGAAGCATAAAGAGAATTGTTAGAGACTCAATATGTTCTAAACTCACTCTCAACCCAAATCAATCTCAACTCAACTCAAATCAACTCATAGAAGCATAAAGAGAATTGTTAGAGACTCAATATGTTCTAACCTTAATCTCAACTCAACATAGAATGATGGAATAGTTTGTTTCATAAAACTTGAACAATCACTTCAACATCACTTGACTAGGCTCAATCAACTCAACTCAACCAATCATCACAAGGAACAACTCTTTCTCACACAACCCTAGTCCAAGTATGTATCAACCAACTCAAATGTTTTCAACAATGCTCAACCAAAAATCTCACATAACAATGATACTCATGTTCTTTTAACTCAAGTTCTTTCACAACCAATGGGCTTCAACAACTATGCTTATCAAACAAGGTTTAGACACAACTCTCAATTTAGAAAACCTTGAAGCATTCAACCAACCACTTTCGAAAAGGAAACCACAAACAATCCTTTTCCCTCCAATGATATTTCAAAAATCAACCACCATAAACAATCAATAAGAGAATGTGCCCATACCTTTTATGAAGATGAAATAATCTCTTTGTAAATCTGCCACAATCATAAAATTCTTTTGCCAATCTTCACAAGTGTTAGTAGATCACAAAATAACCAACATTACTCCACTTTTCAATAATCATCACCAAGGCCTTTAATTGCACAACTTCCTTATCTCTCCTAAAACCACTTGTACCATAAAATAAAATAAATCAAAACATTGCATAACCTTTTCACTCCCAAAACAACTTATACCATAAAATAAAATAAATCACAATATTGCATACCTTGTCACCTCATGAAAGAATTAATCCTCTTGAAAAAGAACAAGGTAAACTTCACTTTTGGAACCCATTTGCAAAATCAACAATATCTCTTTACACACACCTTATTTCTCCTTCTAAATAAGTTATTCAAATAGTCCTCGAAATAAGCTTTTCAATGACATATAATATGCCACCTTTCCGAAATAAATTGAAACCTTTATATATATATATATATATATGCCAACCTCCATTAATTGCACATAGGTCGACCCTCCATTAATTTAAACTTAAAATTTAAACTTTAATATCTTCATCACCGGAGGTCTTTTTCGATGAAACAAAATTCCACCTTGGCTTTTAAGAAAAGTCCTTTCCACATAAGCCCACCATGGTTTTAAATAAAACCTTTTATTTTGTCTGCCTTGGTTTTCATAAAAACCTTGTATATATCCATGCTCTCCAAAATATCATAGATGATTATCTATGAAGTGCTTTTACCACCAAAACTCAATGTGACAACATAAAATAACTCAAATTTCCAACAGGAGCATTACCCCAATGATCAATAAGGTTCCTTAAGTGATGAAGCTCTATATTCACTTTTTCTGCTTGCACTGAAATATGCAGCCAACAATCATAGAAAACTTTGCTTTCAAAACAAATATTAAAAAATATAAAATAAAAAACAACCTATATTTTAAAATGTTGTTTAATCCTCCTCCACAAGGATTAAACAACATTTTTAAACAACCTATATTTAAAAATGTCGTTTAATCCTTGTGGAGGAGGATTAAACAACATTTTTAAATATAGGTTGTTTTTTGTTTTATTTTTTAATATTAATTTTGAAAGCAAAAATACAAAATAAAAACCTCCTTAAAATAAGTTTTGAATTTTCTTTTAATAGTTAAAAGTTTTAAAATTTTAAGTAAAATGTAGATATGGTAATTTTTTTAATATGTGGGTCATTGGGTCGTGGTTCAATGGTTAAAACATATTGGTATTCCTGCCACATTGTTTCTTTTGTAAAAAAAATTGTTATGTAATGATCTCTTTTTCTCTGAAAAACTCTTCTTTTTTAGAGTGTTTTCTTTCTTTTCCATGCTTTGTCGTCGAGATTTGTTGACTGCACTCAAGGAAGCATGCAGTCCTCCCTTTTACTCATCATGCAGGGTCTAACTAAAATCATGGCTTTTGACAGGCGAGAGTTATTTTGCGTCAGCACTTATGCTCAAAACTTATTTTGGCTTTGAAGACGACAACAAAAACGAGTTAACTTGGAGCACAATTTGATTTCGGATAAAGAGTGGAGCGCAAGCCTATTTCGGGCTAAAAAACAAACGAAACCCAAGTGGGGCCCAGGCATTTTTGCCCCCCATTTGAGAGTGCAACTCAGTTTCGGCCTTGTCTGGATGAAACTCAATTTTAGAGAAGAAAATGCTAAGTGGGACCCAATCCTTTTCACCCCTGTGTGAGAGCGCAACTTAGTTTCGGGGCTTGTATGGGCAAAAGCACCTTTACATTTGTTCTAAAAGTTAGTGCAGATATATTTTAAATGGTAGGGCCCAAGCACTTTTCTTAACTTGGAGCACAAACCCATTTCGAGCTAGAAAGCATCTCAAAATCTGATTTTTTGTTGAGGCGGTTCCAGCAAGTGAGGAGGTGGCGCTATAGGCAAATCACGTCGTCACATTGAAGCCATGCAACTACTTCTCAGTGAGTCATCAAATTCAGGCCATGCCTCATTACTTTTTGATGAGTGCTGAAATCCAATCTTTGCTGCCACCGCGACGTTTTGTGGTTGGGCATTTATGTCTCAGAGGCGGAATCCTCTATAAAAACTAGCAATTCCAATGTAAAATGATGGATGTTTTGCTAGAAAACTGTTGTACCTAAACTTTGCTATGAATGCAAAGAACCCTTGGCTCTAATTCTAGATTTCTTTTTATGTGTATGTTTTCTATCCTTTATTTCTATTAAATTCGCTTCTTTGTCTGAGGGCTATAATTCTATGTCTGGATTTAGCTTCTGATTGAGGGTGAACGCTGGAATAATCCTGGAAATTGCATGTATAAGAATATCTGGTTTTAATTTTTGTTATGTTCTTTGTGTGAAGTGCTATTGGTTTAGAGTGCAACTAAGTAATCGTGTTGCCTGTTCATCACCCCCGTTCATCTGGCTTGAAGCCATATTTCCCATCCCTTTCAGTCATTTCTAATTTCTTTCCTGTTTCCTTAATCTCAAATCCCCAAGTTTAAAGTAGTAAGGGAACCAACCCTCTCTGGAGATTGGCATGGGAGGCATTCCTTCCTTTCGGCCTTTCAATGTTGGCTGGGTCTAGGGCGCATGGATGAAACATTCCATACCTAAGGTGGATTCTTGACCAACAGTTTTTGGCATGCTCGGTGGGACGCAAACGTTCCACATCAAGCAGTATTTAAGAGTTGATGTTCATATTTTTGTTATCAAGTAAGAACATCTGGTGACTCAGCTGAACTCAGAAGCCTTCAAATCTTGAAGCCGATTAAAAGCCCTCCCCCTCATGATCACAAGATCGAAGGCTAGAAATCCAGAAGATACAGTTGAGTTCTTTGAGCTCAACATCGACGCTTTGGGAGAACATCCTAGAGTAGTCCCCTTGACTATCTCGTTAGTCACAACACCCTCGCAAGTAGCTGTTATAGTTTCACAAACTCCAAGTTCTTCCAGCACCACAACTAGCTTGCCCCCTCAACCAAACCCTCCGGTCCAGATGGCACAACCTCCACCCAGGCAGTTTCCAGCCTAGAATCATTCAGGACCGCTCAATCTACAGGCTCAGAACCAAGTCCCAACTGTAGCGTTAAAGGCTCTGCCCATGTATGATGGTACAAGAAAGATAACCTATGAGCATGTCCAAGATGTCATTGCACTGGCAACCATCCACCACATCACAGAAGAAGACATCATGGTAAGACTGCTAGTACTCTCACTCAGAGGTAAGCTTCTCTACTAGTATCGATCGCTACCACCCAGTACCATCGCTACATGGGACTAGTTAGCGAAACAATTGATAAGGGGTTTCAATGAACAAGTGGACCCTTTCTCCTTGTTGCACCAGTTCACCACTATTCAGAGGCACCCTCAAGAAGAGGTAGCAGATTTTAATGTCAGGTTCACTCGAACTTGGCAGAGAGTTACTGACGGCCTTCGGCCCACCCCGAAGCAAGCAACATTTTATTACCTAAGGGATTTCCATTCTAACATCAGCATGAGCATCCGACATGCTAATGTCAACATATTTCTTACCTTGTACGCTCAAGCATAGAAATTTGAGGCCGATTTAGTCGCTATTGGTAAGTTACCTCCGAAAATGACTATGCCAATTTTTTCGGACTTACCTCAAAATTTATATCCTAGTGCATCCTCTCAGTCATTGCCTACATCTCCAATGTACCCTACTCAATCATGGAATCCCAATCCTTCTCAGAACCAATGATACCCACCTCATAGTTTCAAGCACCTATTGTTCCCCAACTTCCAGCTCCTATCCCATATCCGACATTGCCTACACCATTGGCATCGTTGCCATTACCCGCACCTCCAAGAGTTGCAAATCCAGATCAGGCCAAATAATTGTAGGATCTACGATCATCAATGAGGATAATGGTGAATGAGATCACCATCTTAAAGAGGAGGTAATCTGATCAAAGCTTCCAACCAAGGAGATTCGCTCCTCCTCCCCCGATTACTAGAGAACAAGTTGCTTCCACTAGTAGGGCTCTCAAGAGAAATGTAGTGATGTTAGATAATGAAGAAGTTGGTCCATCTGATAGAGCTTATTGGTGCTCCACCTACAATGACCCACATGATGAGGAGACTTGCATGGTCCATTTGAACTATGTATAGACCCTTGCAGATAATGTTCCTGGTGGGCAAGTGAATATGATCAGAGAAGTGGATCGTAACTTTATGATCCCCCTATCGAGCAGGTTTCTATTCTTATGAGGATAGGTAAAAAACCCATTGAAGTTGATCCGGTTCAAATGGAACCATTAAAGGTACCTGCTAGTTCCAAGGTGTCAAGCGAGAAGGGGCTACCACTAGTAAAAGAGCCTGCCCAAGTGTCGAAGCTAGAGGAACCCATCTTATTGAAGGATCTCTTACCTCCGAGAGCTAGAGGGAGAGTTCCTCAACCATAGGCTTCGCCCTCCCAACCCCAAATCGAGACAAGGGACCAAGCAAGAGAAAAGCTCAGGTATCCCTCATTGACCAAGCGTTAAAGGGTAGAAGTGATGCAGTAATATCGAACCAGATACGAGACTACGAAGGAGGGAGGTGAGTCTGGTATAGGAGCATACAACATTGTTGAAGAACTAAAGAAAACTCTAGCTAAGGTAAGCCTCTTTGATGCACTTCAACTACCCGACCAAGTCGATCTATTGCAAGAATCGTTGAAGTCTGCTAAAGGTAAGGAAAAGCCGACTCAGACTGTCTTGACTCAGACATTGACTACCTCAACCATTAGGAAGAATAGGCCATCACCATTCTATCTATCCCTCGGGATGGAGGGGTGGGTTGTGCATAATTGCATGATCGACTCTAGCACTACTACTATTGTGATGCCCAAGGTTGTTTGCGAGATTATGGGCATGGAGTACACGAGGAGTAGTCCTGGAGTGCTCCAACTGGATGGAACTCCGATCAAGATAGTAGGGGTGATCAAGGATATTCCGATCGTGTTGCATAAGATGCCACAAATCACCATGATACAAGAAGTTGTGGTGGTGGATTTAGAGTCGTATTTTAGTATGTGCCTATCAAGGGAATTCATCGCCAAACTAGGAGGCTATTTGTCTCTGGATTATTCACATCTAGAAATTCCCTTCAGAGGAAGGAGAATTAAAATTTTTAATGAGAAACCCTCTACCTTTCATATCGAAAGGATCTAGGATGCGGAGAAGCAAGTGGACTCAGTCAATCTGATTGAGGAAGTGGAGGAAGGAGGAGTAGAGCTGATGGAAGAAGCCCTGGATGAGCTCCGCATAGAAGATGAATTTTCCATGCATGATTTCAATGCCATGATCGAATCAGAGATAGGGTGCTACTCGATCACCAGGCTCGAAAAGGCTAAGGTACCGAGTGATGAAGACCCCATTGTCGATCAACTATGGAAGCTCTTCTTTGATGGTGCCCGATGTAAGAATGGCGTCGAGGTAGGAGTTGTCCTTATCTCTCCTTCGAGAAAATAGAAAACCTACTCCTACAGACTCGCATGGAGTTGTACTAATAATGTTGCTGAGTATGAAGCCCTGTGCTTGGGGTTAAGAAAAGCAGACAAACTTGGAATCAAGCAGTTGCAGATCTTCGAAGATTCGGAGTTGATCTGCAATCAAGTCACCAATAAGTGTGTCGCAAAGCAACATTACCTGAAGGTATACCGCAACAAGGTATGGGACCTGCTCGAATCTTTCACAACACTGAATATTCGAGCTATTTTGTGAGAGCAAAATAAGCACGTTGATGTCTTGGCATCTATTGGAGCTAGATTCTCCCCCACTGAAAACATGATGCAGAAACCAAATATGGTGAGAGTGATTTATAGGCCTTCGATACTAGACAAGAATATTCACTAGTAGGTGTTCGACAATGATGAGCAAATTGTCAATTTTTTTATTAATGAAGCCAATACTATCGAAGGTAGGGCCCTCGATGAAGAAGAGTATGAGGGGTTGATACAATTGAAGAATAATCACGTTCCAAAGGGCTTGATCATGCTTGAAAGTTTATTTGATCAAGATGATAGGTCACTCGCTCATAAGATCAAAGTGGACATGAGAGAATACAAGGAACTGGAGCTAGAACCTAGAAAGGTGATTAAGGTTGGAACCGATTGTACCCTAGAAGAGATCGAGCAAATCAGGATCCTATGCAAGGAATACCCAGATATTATCGCTTGGAGTTATCGAGACCTGAAAGGGTATGATAAGAGCGTCTTCCAACACACGATCGAGCTGCAGGAAGGGGTCAAACCTTTTAGATAGAAACAAAGGCTGGTCAACCCAAATATTGAAGTGTTGATGAAGGCTGAGCTCCTGAAGATGCTAGAGGTAAAGATTATCTATCCTATCAAGCACTCTTCTTGGGTGGTGAACTTGGTCCTAGTGCAAAAAAATAATGGAGACATCCGCTTGTGCATTGACTTTCGAAATCTCAATCAAGCATCTCTAAAGGACCACTACCCACTGCCCCAAATCGATCAAATTCTTCATGTAGTGGCAGGAGCACAAAGGTTCTCTCTACTAGATGGCTTCTTCGGATACAATCAAATATGGGTGAAGGATGAGGATCAGTACAAAACTGCTTTCACCACCAAGTGGGGCACTTTCGCCTACCAACGAATGTCATTTGGCCTCTCAAACGCCGGAGCGACTTTCCAAAGAGCGATGGACTTAGCCTTCGGTGAGTTACTGAATCACATCATTGTGATTTATTTAGATGACATGACTATTTTCTCCCACAAAAGGGAAGAACACGGTCTACATTTGCACCAAGTATTTGAGAAGTGTTGAGAGTTCGAAGTTTCCATAAATCCAAAAAAGTCCATTTTCATGGTGAAAGAAGGTAAGCTCCTGGGCCATGTAATCTCAGAGAAGGGACTAGCTATCGATCCTGCTAGGGCTGAAGCCCTCCTCAAGCTACCTCTACTAGCAAACAAGAAAGGCCTCCAATCCTTTTTTGGGCAGATCAATTTTGTTAGGAAGTTCATATCTGATTTCTCTCAAGTGGTAAAGCCAATGATCAAACTCCTAAAGAAGGATGTTGAGTTTTAGTGGATTGAGGAAAGGAAGCGGGCATTCAAAGAAATCAAAGAGAGAATCACTCAAGCCCCTATTCTGGTGAACCCCGATTACTCCAAAGACTTTATCCTTTACATCGTCGGTGAACCGGAGAGCTATGCAACTGTCCTTACTCAGAAGAATGAGGATGGGGATGAACGATCGATAGCATTCCTGAGCCAAGTCATCCATCCACATGAAGAGAAGTATAACTTCATTGAGAGGCAAGTGCATGCAGTGATGCGGTCATTGAAGAAGTTTCACCATTTCATCTCCTAGAGCAAGATAATAGTGTACGTAGTACACCTTGACGTCAGAAACTTCATCATCCAAGGTGAGCTTGGTAATAAAAGGGTAGGATGGATCTCCAAGATCTAAGAATTTGACATAGAAGTCAGGCCCACTAAGCTGGTCCATGATCGAGCATTGTACCAAGAACTTGCTAGGAGCACCGCATCCGAAGTAATAGCATGCCAATGGGATGATCCAACACAAGAGAGCGATCTTGCGAATCGGTTTGTAGATGATAAGGATTGGATAGAGGACCTTGTCGAATACTTCAATATTGAAAGGTGCCCTTCTCACCTCAATGCTTCGTAGAGGAGAAGGTTCAGGCTTCAAGCCTGCAGGTATGTGTTGTTGTCGAGTGGTTTGTTTCATAGGAATATAGATGGAGTTCTCTTGAGATGTGTCAGGGGGACAGAGAAATAGAGGATCCTTGATGAGTTCCATTCTGGGATGTCAGGAGGACATTTCATAGGAAGGCCTATGGCCTTAAAAATCATTAAAGTAGGCTATTACTAGCCTACTATTTTTTTTGATGCCTTCGAGGTTAGCTAGAAGTGTGATAAGTGCCAGAGGTACGTCGATCGGACCAGGAATGCTTCTTTGCCTTTGCACCCAATTTAGGTCGAGGCTCCATTTTAGAAATGGGGCTTAGATTTCATTGGGGTGATAGATCCTAATTCCTCTATGGGGCATAAGTATATCCTAATAACTATAGATTATTTTACCCGGTGGGCAGAAGCGGTGCCAACCAAGCAAGCTAACCAGGATGTAGTCATTGCCTTCTTGGAAGGACTGATAACCCGTTTTAGGATACCGGATGCAATCATAACCGATAATGGCACCCATTTCATTGGTGCTAAAATCTATGCATTCACAAGTAAGTATGGTATTTACTTAAAGACTTCATCTAACTATTACCCATAGGGCAATGGTTTAGCGGAGTCTACGAACAAAAACTTACTCAAGATCCTGAAGAGAACCTTGGAAGGGAACAAGTGGAGCTGGCATCTGCTCCTGGACCTAGCCTTATGGGCTGACCGCATCTCAATTAAGAAATCGATCAAGATGTCCCCATATTCCCTGGTGTATGGGAAGGAAGCAGTTCTCCCCACACACATTGAGTTGCCCGCATTGCAGTCTCTCCGGTCTTTAGATGGTGAAGATGAGGAGTTTGATCCCATGAGTGTCAGGATGGCCCAATTGTTGCAATTGGAAGAAGAAAGAGAAAAGGCCTACGAAGCTTTTATGAAGCACGCCAAGACCACAAAAAATTGGTTCGACAAGAGAACCTCCGATCGGACCTTCCAGATTGGTGACTTGGTGTTGAAATGGAATGAGAGAAAATCTAAACCAGGAAATCATGACAAGTTTGATGCATTCTGGGAGGGTCCATTTCAAATTTTTGGGGTTAATCAGGTAAACTCTTTCATTCTCCAAGATTTAGATGGGTTCACTCTTCCAATATCAGTCAATGGCCTTCATCTGAAGGCATACTACTAGTAAGGGGTAGTAATAAAGATTCCTCAGTTGTGTACATAATTATTCCTTTGTTTGTATGTATATATCTCTTTTCTCTCGAAGTATAAGTCTCTTCGCTTCCCTTCGTGCTCTCAGAAGTGCAGTTTTGGCCAGACTCCTCACTATGGTGAGGATCGAGTTGGCAAGGAAATGGTGTGGAAGAGCTTAAATAAAAGTTTTTTTAGTTTAGTTTGTGTGTTTTCTAGCGCTCCAAGGAAAAGAGCAGTTTCAGGCGCCTAGAGCCAGCTAGAGCATTTTCGCTCTTCTTTTGAGCAAAGGAGTTCATTCATTGTTTTAAAACATCCCCTGGAAAAGCAATTCATAGTGGATAAAAGGCACCCTATCATTTGGTAGAGAGGAGTTTCACTCTTGCATAGGGGCGAAACTACGTTTCAACGCCTTAGGGAGCGAAAGCTACAACCGAGGTGGGGCCAACCCAAAAGTCAAAAGTCAAAGGTGATTTTGGGGCTTTGTTGAGCGAAAGGCATTTTTGCTCTCCTTTATGGGTGAAATTCAAATCATGGCCCTTCAATCTATTTTTATGCAAGCGCCACGTGGCAAGGAATTAAAGGAGATGGTTTTCACTCCAAAAAGTAAGATATTATGAGTTGTTCCCAATTAACAAAAGCTTTAAATTATGATGCTTTTTCTATTTTGGGCATTAAATGGGCGAAAGGGTTTCTCGCTTGACTTTTTAAGTGAAAGCCATTTCGGCCTTTGAAAAAATAAGAAAATGTTTGCTAGAGCGAAAGGAAGTTTCACTTTCTCCAATGCCATGGGCACACATTCCAAAGCGAAGCTTAGCAAGCATGCACCCGAAAGAAGGTCGTTGGAGCATGAAATCATGCCTTGAAAATTAAAAAGTGGTGCATCACGTCTCTCAAGAAATATTGCGGCCCACGTAGTTGGCCATCATTGGGAGGAGCACTCCACCATTGGTTAACATGCAGGAGATCTCCCACTTCGCCCATGATCCCTCCATGCATTTACTCCACCCCAAAGCGTAATTAATATGGTGGGTAAATTGTAATGCTATAAGAGGGCCATCATTGCACCTCAAATGAAACCAAAGAAATTGTTGAGGATTTTGCATTAGCATTGTTTGCCTTGCCAAAGTTCAGAGTGAGAGTGTTGTTGATAAAACGTAGTGCACTAAGCAGCAGTGAGACACTGTATTTTTTAAAGTGAGCACCTGTGCCAAATACATAGTTAGAATGGGTAAGAAAAGCACTAGCCCAAGAAGGAGAAGACCTCAAAGAAGGTGGAAGGTATGAAGAAGTAGAAAAAGGAAAAGAAGCAAGTAGCACCACCACCACCCGAAGATAGGTTGGGGAGAATCAGAGATTGTGTGCTCACCAACAAGAGTGTTGAGAAGCTGCACTAGACTATTGACGTCATGATGACAAAGGTGTCTACCAAAAGTAGGTGGATGACCACCTACTACTCTCACCTCTACTGGTACCTATGCACGCCTATGCATAACTGCCCAAAGTTGGTGTACGAAATTGCCAAGTTCTACGACCCTCGAACCAGGATGGTCCGAAATGCCAAAGGGGACAAGTTGTTCGCCATCTCTGCCAAAGATGTCCAGGAGGCTTTCGCTTGTGGAGAAAATCCCCCTACCGACTACATAATCAGAAAAATCAACAATACTGAGCAGAATGAAAGATACACATCGACAACGCAAATGCGATAGTTCATGGAGACATAGTTACTAGAGAAGATAGTGCCTAAGGTATTGCCAGACCTACCCAAACCCTTGAAAATGTTTAAGCATCCTAACATATACTCCATGTTGGCATGGGTTATGGGACTCTCCATGGATGCAATGGTGTATAAGTGGCAAGTTTCCCTCGTAGAGTGTATTTCGCATGGTAAATTCTACTCTCCCACCACCATGAAGCTAAAGACAAAGCCTATATTTTTTGACTGGGTAGAATGGGTGGCATGGTAGATGCATATACTATTGAGTGATGTACAAAGTGGAAAGGATATGTCATTCTAACTCTGCTCTTTCCTTGTTTGGTACCTGTTCTACCACATGCACAATCACTTTGTTTTCATCGCCAAGAACCGCACCAGTAAAGAGGGTAAGGTGCTCCTAGTTTATCAATGGACTCAAAGTCTATCCAGAAGTGAGTCCTACTACAATTTCAATAGGATGTTTCTCGACCCGGATCTAGAGCTCATCTATGGCTTCTACGAGTGATTTCGAGGTAGATGAGAGACGAGGTAGTGCAGAAGAAGTTGGGTGATGTTTTCCAGCTTACGTAGGGCCTTATCGTCAAGATTTATGGGTTTACTAGAAAACCCTTCCTATTGTTGTACTACACCATGGAGTACTTATTCACCCTCGAAGTTGCTCGATAAAGTGACTTCATTGATGATACATATGGGCATGGGAGAAGGAAGCCGCACACGTGCACTTCACCTTTCCACTTCGACGATATTAAGGTGGCGGTCACCGGGCAGAACTCCTTTCTTGCAGTGACATTGTATGATTTCAGCCTAATCGAGCTCCCCCAGCGCTGGAGGTATGACCCACTAGACATTTTCAGGCAAATGATCGGAGCAAAAAGTTTCCATAGTTGTCCGTGCCCAGATATTGAAGCACAATGCAACAATCCCTCAGGGCATGATCTGGAATGGCACGTGGAGAGGATGATGTCACTTCCCCCATGGCATGACTTCTACATGATGGAGGTCGAATATGACCCTACACACAACCCAGTGCATGTGCCTGATGAGCAAGTGTTTCAGGCGATGAAGGACAAAGTGCCCGACTGGTCAGACAAAAAAATTGCTAATTGGTGGATCATGAGGGTCCACAATAAAAAGGAGGCATCCGAACCATTTCTTGTGTTGGATGAGAACTTCTCCATGATATATGATGCAAATTTTGACACTTACCAACCTATCTTATTTGTTGATATCGTGCCTCGAAGCACTCAAAGCCCTAGCAGAGTGGAAGACATGGTGGAAGAATAGGGGCAACCGACTGAACAAGATCCACTTGTCACGGAGAAAGACAAGCAGTTGCCCCTTAAAGAAGAGGTCACTCCAAGGAAGAGGAGCATTGGTGCAACACTTTCGCTTCCCCATGTTGCAAAGAAGCCTCGAACTAGTGCAGCCTGATCTCTCAGCACAAACCCTTCTGCAACATCAACAACCATGGAAGCAAGCATCCCTGAAGTCCCTATTCCAACACAACAAGCATGACAAGAGGTGGAGCTGATTGACCTAGAAGTAGAAGCATCATATAGAGAAGAAGGAAGAGCAAGCCCAATCACACAATAGTTCACCATTTTGGCTCTAGCAGCACTCGAGCCCGTAGGTGCATTATCTCTTTCTCCTTCCCTTGCTTCTGTGCCTCTGGCAACTATCTCTTCCAATGCCAAAACCCTCATTTCCACCTAACTTTCATTCAATGTCCCCATGTCTACCATACCTTTCCCTGCATCCCAGTCACTGCTCCCCTCATAATTCCCTCTTGTCTCTCAGATGTTTAGTTCCTTTGCATCTATCTCCAATGCATTTACATTTCCTGCATCATTCATCCCTCCTTCCTCAGGTTTCTATTGATCTAGTCCTTGCATCCGTTGTCATCACCAATCCAAGCCTATTTTTGCTCTCATTCACCTCCTCAGTTGTAGTGGTGCCCCTTGATATTCCACTCTCAGATCCTAGTGCCTCGATCATCGCTATCCAAACCCCAACATCTCCCAAAGTTATCGTAGTCATTGCCCCATCTGTTCCTGATCCGTCTATCGAAGCAAACCCCCAACGTGCCCTTTTCCCCTTCACGCCACTCTTTGGAGTACAGGAGCCATTGGAAATGGAGCTAGAAGTTCTACAGGAGCGCCCTATTGTGGAGAGCATACGTCGAGCGCATCAGAGTTCCTCAAGCTGGCTCAAGGGCTGAAAGAAAAAAAATGTGCAAGCTCCAACCAAGGTGGAAAAAAGGGTTGTGTTCGACCCAAAGAAGATGGAACTCCACAAGATGGAGAAGGTGCCCAAATTTCAAAAGCCCCTGGAGGAGATGACACCAATAGATTACTCCTACCATCATACGGTTGAAGACTTGAGAACAATCGATGCAACAGAGAAGATGGGGAATATCCAGGTTGAAATGGGCTCCATCTATTTTCATGGGGAGCACTACAAAGCTCGCTTCTACGAGGCCAAGGCCAAAAACGTGGAGCTCGAGGAGACCTTAGCGCACACAAGGGCACAACTCGAGGAGGCTCAGTCCAAATCTGAGCAGTTATAGCAGCGCGTGGCCAGTTTGGAGCAAGAGGTGAGTGATTACAAAAAAGAAACTGAACATCACCTCAAGGCACATGCAGAGGCAAAAAGCCGGGTGCAAGCCTTGAATGCCCAGATCCAGGAACTGCAAGCTCAGTTGATAGAGAAGGTGGTGCAAGCAAAGGTCTTCACAAAAGACCGTATTAAGGAGGTTCGTTGTCACTTCCTAGTAAACTTTCGAGCAAGGGCGTCGAAAGCAATAGCAGTCCTCACATTCATTTGGGAGGCCAAGCAAACAGTCACTCACGGTGCACCTATCATGGAGGATGCCAAAAAGGACATTGACCGATGGCTGGAACTGGCTATGAAGGTGCAAACCTTAGAAAAAATGGACCTCCAACTTACTCCTATGAGCCCACTTGCTCGATCATGGGCAACTACAAAGGTGACACTACGGGCTTACTTCGCAAAAGTGGAAAGAGCCCGAGAGGCGAGAAGGCTGTTAGAAGTGTTTGAGCAGGAAAGGCGCATTTCTCTGATGTATTTCGAAGCTCTCGCACAACTCGGTTTCCCTGGCTTCACTGACGAGGAAGAGGCTATTTTGACGAAGGAAGAACTGAACCCAGTTTGGGATGCCTTTGAAGGTGATACTTCAGAGATTGATAGTTGGGGTGAGCCTATTATAGAAGCCTAGGTAATGCAGTTAATGACCAGGTTCACACGGATCGAATCTTGTTTGGTGGACCTCAGCCAGAGGGCTAACTTCGCTGACGTAGACCAGCTTGAGACTTTTGGCTACCTGGTTAGGGAGCTCCAAGATCGTGCTCCACTCCAAGAAGATGCCTGGGCCCTGGTTCAAGCAACCTATGATCGTATCTATGAGCATCTCCCACAATCGAAGTCTTCCCAGCAACATGAAGATCAAGCAGAGAAGGAGACCAAGGAGAAGAAGGGGACCATGAGCACAAAAGAGAAGAAGAAGAAGGAGAAAGGGAGAAGTTGGAGGAAGAGTCCACTACCAACAATGAGCATTCAAAAAAAGAGAGCGACGATGACTCTAAGCCCAACAGATAAGGCCTGGGATCTTCACATTGAGGTGAGCTCAATCCCCCCATGAGCCACCAGAGATGTTGGCATCCCTACCACATTGTTTTCTTTTGTGAGAAATTTTGCTATGTAATAATCTCTTCTTCCCTGAAAAACTCTTCTTTTTCAGAATGTATTCCTTCTTTTCCATGTTTTGCTATCAAGATTTGTTGGTTGCACTCAAGGAAGCGTGCAATCCTCCATTTTCACTCATCATGCAGGGTCTTTCTCCAAGTTCTCATGGCAGGGTCCAAGTAAATTCATGGCTTTTGACAGGCGAGAGTTGTTTCGCACCAGCACTTCTACTCAAAACTCATTTCGGCCTCAAAAACAGCAATAAAAACTGGTTAAGTTGGCAAGCACAATTTGATTTCGGAGAAAGAGTGAAGCGCAAGCCCATTTTAGGCTAAAAAACAACGAAACCCAAGTGGGGCCCAGGCCTTTTCACCCCCATTTGAGAGCGCAACTCAATTTTGGGCCTTGTCTAGGTGAAACTCAATTTTGGATGAGAAAATGCTAAGTGGGACCCAATCCTTTTCACCCCTATGTGAGAGTGCAACTCAGTTTCGGGGCTTGTATGGGTGAAAGAGCCTTTACCTTTGTTATAAAAGTTAGCGTAGATCTTTTTTAAATGATGGGACCCAAGAAATTTTGCCTTAACTTGGAGCGCAAGTCCATTTCAAGCTAGAAAGCATCTGAAACCAAGTGGGGCCCAATTCCTTTTCACCCCATATTAAACATTGTTAGCATATATGTCTTACATTATTGAAGCAAAAGGGTAGTGCACATAGGCGCTCTCTAGGTTGGTTTAATAACCACCAAGTTGGTTTAATAAACCAACTTATTGTAACCACATTGTAATCTTTATAATTGATATCAATCGGAATGAATAATTGCTTCGTGAAATTCTTCATGGTACCAGAGCTAGGGATGATCGCAGACGTTGGGTAAGGTGGTTATTATTTCTAACTACTCCAACTTCCCTACCAGCCAACCAGACTGAAGGATACTGACGGATGCAGACAGAATACTGGAGGACACTGACATACGCAGACAGAGGAGACACTGGACACGCAGACAGAAGACTGGAGGACACTAAGACTGGAGGACACTGACAGACGTAGACAGAAGACTGGAGGACACTGACAGATGCAAGACAGAGTAGACACTGGACACGTAGACAGAGGCACGCAGACTGGGCGATAGTTGTGGAGGCAAAAGGGTGGGGTGGTTGCCCGAAGGCAACCGAAAGCTATTGTAGCTTTCATTTTTTTAAAGAACCCCACAGTGGCAGCATAGGCCATGTGGGATTATATTTTTTTCTTCCCTCTTCACACCCGATGTTCCTAACATACGCTTGCTTCATGTTGGTTCTCGTCGGGCCCTCTGGCTCACGTGGTCTACGTTGTGATTGTTAGATGGAAGGTCATGGGTTCAAGTCACTTCGGGGAGGTATAAGGGGTTTTGATAATTTTTTTTCTCTCCTTCTCAGCATCTGATGTTGCTAAGATGCACCTGTCTCCTGTTCGTTCTCGTCGGGCCCTCTGGCTCACGTGGTCTGCGTTGTGATTATTATACGAAAGGTCACGGGTTCCATTCGCTTCGCATGCTGTGACGGCGGGTGGATTTTTTTTGATGCCCCGCGCACGCTATGATGGCGGGTGGTGTTTTTTTGACGCCCCGCGCAAGCTGTGATGGTGGGTGGTGTTTTTTGATGCCCCAAACTATCCTGTTGATGCCTGCCAGTGCTCTATTGATGCCAACACTTCATTTAACGCCTGTGCAGTCCAAATTTGACACCTTAAAGGCTTCCAACAAAATTTTTGTTTTTTGGAGTTAAGGTACAATTTTTTTTTCTTCCTTATCTATTTTGCAAAACGAAGGGGGGAAATCTCAGTCTTCACATGATTCATTTGCAAAATTGTAAGATAAAGGGGGGAAATCAAACCATTTGGAAGTGAATAATTGCTAGATTTGTAATAGGTGCTTAAATTTATGGGCATTTGTGATTGTTTCTTTTGCATTTAAATATTTTGTTTTTCTTGCATTAACAATCATAAATTACAGAAAAAAATAAGACCCCAAATTTATACCCTATTTGTGCAATTTATTGCACAACAACGTTCGGTATTTGAGATACCTCTGGTCCACACTTACAGGTAATGTTGTCGTGCTTTGGACTACTGTATTCGTCGCCTAATATAGCTGCAACAACGACGTCTGAGCTTGTTCTCTATTAATCATCGGGGAGAAATAAGGCAAACCAGATCTATTTTTTTCCATTTCATACCCACATCGTGATTGTTGTTAGGCGTAAATCCTGACGAAAGTTTTTTTCCAAAGTGTTTAGGGGAAGTTACGCCCCACGCATGAGGAATAAAACTTTCTATGGTAGGTGTCATTAACAACACGATGCCCTTTTAGTATCGCCTATGTTCAATATATTGTGCTTCTCATATGTACTTATAGTCTCCCTCACGTAAGGGCGGGTACATATTGAGTAGTATATTGTTCATATATACCTATAGTCTCCCTCACGTAAGGGCGGGTATATATTGAATGGTTACGATATAAAGATCTGGCAGGTATAAAGAAAGGGAGACCAATTGGTGATATAAGGAACCTTCATAATGGCCACAATTCACAAGTATCTCTCAGATTCACAGTTGTTGAAAGGTCCTAACTTTGTTCCATGGAAAACAAAGATGAAATCCATTCTTTAGTTGGAATATTTATGGGATGTAGTGACTGGCACTGCAAAGTGCCCTCAGACAACAGGAATAGATCAAGATGCTTGGGATAAGAAGGACAAGAAGAGTCTCATGTTTATCTTTCTTGCTACTACAGATGAGGTGCAGCCTCATATTTGTGATGCAAAAACTAGTAAGATAGCTTGGGATGCCTTGATCACAGTATATGAAGGAAAGAATCAATCCACTATTCTAAACCTTCAAACTCAACTACATACTCTCGAGATGAATTCTTGGGGAAACAGTTGATATATTCCTTTGCAGAGTGGCTGACTTGAAAGCCAAATTGAATGCCATGGGAAAACCGATGGATGATGATATCTTGAAATCTGTCATCTTGAGAGCATTGCCATATTCCTACAAGATGTTGATCACTTCTCTCAATGTTTCTGGTAGACAAGTATCATTTGTGGAGCTGGTAAATTTGCTTCAGATTGAGGAGGCAAATCAGGTTCAGAAAGATGACGTGCGAGATAATGCCCTTTCCACACAACAAAGTGGTAAGAAACAAGGTCAGTTTCAAAAAGGGGGTCCTTCTTCCAAAGGAAAAGGGAAGCAAAATTAGTAGAAGGATAAAAAATATTGCAATATTTGTGATATGAATAACCATGACACCAACAGGTGTTGGTTCAAAAACAAGCAACAAAATGATCAAGGTCCTAAGAAGAAGGGCAAAGACAAACATAAATACAACAAACATAAGCAACCTAAAGGCCATGTTGCTTATGCTGACTCCAACTCAGACTCAAATTCTCCTGGGTCCGATTCAAATTTTGACTCTGAAAGAGCACACAAGGTGCTCATGACCCATACTTCGTCTTCCCAGATAGATGTTGTATGGTATATTGATTCAGGAGCTAGCAAACACATGACTGGGGACAAATCATGGTTTGATACTTTTGCGAAGAAAGAGGGTAAGCCAGTCACAATTGCTGACAATCAAGTCTATCAAGTAAAGGGAGAAGGGGATGTTTCTGTGTCCCTTCCTGATGGTAATTGTCAAATTGAGAAGGTTCTCTATGTTCCAGGATTAGCCAATAATCTGCTCTCAGTCACACAAATGTTGGATAGAAACATGGATGTCATGTTTCGAGTTGTCAAAGGCAAGAAGAGATGTTTTATCACCCAAAGTGGTAAACATGTTGCAACCGGATCCTACAAACATGGCTTGTTCATTCTAGATGCTCTTTCAACTCCTCATGTTGCTCTGGCGCAACTACAAAGGAGGCCACCTCTCTCTGGCATAGACGTTATGGGCACCTCAGTTCAGGATATTTGCTTGAATTACATAGATATGGGATGGTGAAAGGTCTTCCTCCACTCTCATCTATCTTACCAGTGTGCTCGGATTGCTTAGCAGGGAAGCAACACAGAGTACCTTTTGAAACTAGCTCCTCTCGAGCTACAAACCCTTTAGAGCTGGTACATACCAATTTGTGTGGTCCTATGCCAACCAACTATGGTGGAAAGAAGTATTTTCAACTATTTTTTGATGATTACTCATGGAAGATGTGGGTTTTCTTTCTTCAGTTGAAATCAGAAGCATTTCTCTACTTTCAACAATTCAAGAAACTTGTCGAGAAGGAGTCGGGTTGTTTCATAAAAACCCTTCGCTCATATCGAGGGGGGAATACACCTCTGAAGATTTTTTAGATTTTCTTAAGAAACATGGGATCAAAAGACAACTGACTACAACCTATACACCTCAGCAGAATGGAGTTGCAGAAAGGAGAAATCATTCCATTATGGAAATGGTTCGATGTATGCTAAAGGGAGCACATCTTGAGGATCAATATTGGGCAGAAGCAATAAACACAACATCATACCTCCTAAATAGAGCACCCACTAGAGCTCTACAAGGGAAAACACCACAAGGAGCTTGGAGTGGTAAGAAACCCTCCATTTCTCATTTAAGGGTGTTTGGATGTAAAGCATTCATGCACATTCCAAAATAGAAAAGGAGGAAGTTGGATGAGAAAACCCTAGAGTGTATCTTTCTTGGCTATGATGAGTATTCAAAAGGTTATCGATTGATTGATCCTAAGACCAAGAAGACACACGTAAGTAGAGATGTTGTATTTGATGAAGCTTTCACATCAAAAGACACATCTACAGACTGTATACCTAGATGAAGAAGAACCTAAGAAGGAGGTTCAACTTCCACAACAACAACAGAAAGTCCCAAAATGGTATACTAGCACTTTGAGAGATGCTAAGTTGAATTTCCTTCCAGATCTATCTCTAGATAGGCCATGTACTTGCAGTATGACTCAACAAATGAGAGTAGAGGAATCTACTTCGGAGGTTGACGAACTTTGTCAACACTTTGATGATTTGTCAATGGGTACAAAAAATGATAGAGAAGAAGATGAGGATGAAGAAAATATTTATATGTCTACATTGAATGCAAATGAACCCACAACGGTTCAATATGCACTTGATAAACCACAGTGGAAAGAGGCCATGGATGTAGAACATAAGTCTCTCATAAAAAATAATACTTGGAAGTTAGTCGATCTGCCAACAGGAAAGAAACCCATAGGCTGCAAATGGGTGTTCAAAGTGAAGTATAAGGCAGATGGATCTATTGATAAGCATAAAGCCCGACTTGTTGCGAAGGGTTATGCTCAGAAAGAAGGCATAGACTATGAAGAGACTTTTGCCCCTACTGCAAAAATGACTACCATTCGAGTACTTTGTGCCATGGGAGCTCATTTTGGGTGGAAGTTGCATCAAATGGATGTTAAAAGTGCTTTCTTGAATGGTGACTTACAGGAAGAAGTATACATGACTCAACCAGAAGGATTCGTGGTCGAGGGGCAAGAACAAAAAGTATGCAAGTTGATCAAATCCTTGTATGGGCTCAAACAAGCTCCTCGAGCTTGGTATATCAAGATAGACAGTCACCTTGTGCAACATGGATTCAAAAGAAGTCCTTCGGATGCAAATCTCTATATTAAGAAAAATGGTTCTGATATAGTGATTCTTGTACTTTATGTAGATGATCTGATCATAACAGGAAGCTCGAAAAGAATGATTGACTTAGTGAAAAATGATTTGAAGCAATCATTTGAAATGACAGATCTAGGACTTTTGCACTATTGTCTTGGTTTAGAAGTTACTCAGAAAATATTTCATATTAGAGTAACACAAAAGAAATATGCCAAGACTTTAGTAGAAAAATATCGGATGACTAACTGTAAGTCAAAAGCAACTCCAATGGAGCAAGGACTTAAGTTATCACGATATGATGAATCACCTCAGGTAGATGGTACTCTCTATCGCCAATTGATTGGGAGTCTCCTATATCTGACAAATACCAGGCCAGATCTCAGTTTTGTTGTGGGCTATCTTTCAAGGTTCATGCAAGAGCCTAAGATGAGTCACTGGAAAGCAACAAAAAGAGTTCTTCATTATGTTCGTGGTAGTACAAATTATGGTCCGGAATACAAAAAGAATAATAAGTTTTTCTTACTAGGATACATGAGACTCGGATTATGTTGGATCCATTGATGATCGTAAATCCACTTCTGGATATGTTTTTCATGTGGGATCTGGACCTATCTCATGGCACAATAAGAAGCAACATGTGGTTGCTTTATCTTCTACAGAATAGAATATCATGCAGCCAATGAAGCAGTCTACGAGATAATGTGGTTAAGTCGCATTCTTACAAACATGGGTCTTCCAAAGAATCTTCCTCTTCATTTGTTTTGCGACAATCAAGGTGTTTTGAATCTTGTCAAAAATCCAATTTTTCATGAACGTACCAAACATGTTGATACCAGATGTCATTTCATTCGAGATGAAGTTCCAAAGCACCATATACAACTTCAATACATTCCTACTGATGCGCAAGTTGCAGATATCTTTACCAAAGCACTTGGGCGTATCAAATATGAAAAGTTTCGAGATACTATTGGAATTTGCCAATAATGTAATAAGGGGGGATGTTAGCATATATGTCTTACATTATTGAAGCAAAAGGGTAGCGCACATAGGCGCTCTCTAGGTTGGTTTAATAACCACCAAGTTGGTTTAATAAACCAACTTATTGTAACCACATTGTAATCTTTATAATTGATATCAATCGGAATGAATAATTTCTTCGTGAAATTCTTCAAACACGTAATCCCATTTCAGGCCTAGAAGGGATGAAAGCGCCTTTGAATTTTTCTCAAAGTCAACACAAATATGCTTTAAACAATGTGGGACCTAAGTGTTTTCATATTAAATCAAGAGCGCAACTCAATTTCAGGGCAAGAAGGGGTGAAAGAGCCTTTTTGTCTTCTTCTAAAGCTAGCGCAATTCAATTTCGAAGAAAGTTGCAAGTGGGGCCCAATTCCTTTTCACCTCGATTCAATAGTGCAAGCCCATTTCGGGCTAGAAAACAACGAAATACAAGTGGGGCCCAAGTGCTTTCACCCCCACTTGAGAGCGCAAGCTCTTTTCGGAGCTTGTATGGGCGAAACACAAGTGGGGCCCACATCAACGAAGCTCCTCTTTCTTAGTCAAACTCTCCTGCTTCAGCAAAAATTCTCCAAAAATGCTTCTCAACAATGAAATTGAGTTTTGAAGACGTGGCTTCACCTGTTTAAGTGCAATCAATTATAGAAGCATCCAAATCTTATTCCCTGGGATCTCAAAATCTGATTTTTCATTGAGGTAGTTCCAGCAAGTGAGGAAACGATGCTATAGGCAAATCACGTCATCACATTGAAGCCATGCAACTACTTCTCAACGCGTCATAAAATTTAGGCCATGCCTCATTACTTTTTGATGAGTTCTAAAATCCAATCTTTGCTACCACCGCGATGTTTTATGGTTGGGAATTTATGTTTCAGAGGCAAAATCCTCTATAAAAACTAGCAATTCTAATGTAAAAGTATGGAAGTTTTCCAAGAAAACTGTTGTACCTAAACTCTATTATGAATGCAAAGAACCCTTGGCTCTAATTTTGGATCTCTTTTTATGTGTATGTTTTCTATCCTTTATTTCTATTAAATTCGCTTCTTTGTCTGAGGGCTATAATTCTATGTCTGGATTTAGCTTCTGATTGAGGGTGAATTCTAGAATAGTCCTAGAAATTGCATGTATAAAAATATCTGGTTTTAATTTATGTTATGTTCTTTGTGTGAAGTGCTATTGGTTTAGAGTGTAATTAAGTAATCATGTTGTATGTTCATCACCCCCTTTCATCTGACTTGAAGCCATATTTTCCATCCCTTTCAATCATTTCTATTTTCTTTCTTGTTTCCTTAACCTCAAACCCCAAGTTTAAAGTAGTAAGGGAACCAACCCTCTCTAGAGATTGGCACGGGAGGCATTCCTTCCTTTTGACCTTTCAATTTTGGATGGGTCTAGGGTGCATGGATGAAAAATTCCATACCTAAGGTAGATTCTTGACCAACAAGACATATGATTGACATAGTTCACACCAAGGTTTAAATTCTAGTGGCACCAAATAGGCTATATAGCTCAATGTTATTAAGTTGATGTAAAAAGGAAAGGGCAACCCTTTCAAAACTTTACTTAAGAAAAAAATTGTTACAAATTACCCTTTCATGTATATTCAAATTCTATAACTAAATGGTTAGCAAATTCGAACCTATAACCCTTTCATGACTTTGAGAATTATTTTTGGAACTCCTAGTATTTCTTTCAAGCCATAAATTCCAACAAGTGATGACAAGAATCCTCTGAAAATACATAATATTTTAGATTTTAAAAAAAATTAATTAAATATCTAATCAACTCTTTCAATATTGATGGATTTGCTCAATATATTCTCAAATTGTTGAGGCCTTAGGTAAAGTTTCTAGTAACCAAACATTCTTCTAAGGGAAATAATTGGGAGTATGAAATTTCAATTTTTTTTAATCATCATATCCCAAATTGATCAAGTATCCACCATATTTATTTTTAAAATTTACATATTGATGCTGAAAATTTGAAAATGGATATAAAAAAAATTGGTATGCTCTGTAAACAGGCTTGGACAATAGTTGCCTTTGCCACTTGGCTCAATAAGACATTTTTTTAGCTTGCTAGTTTCTTCAGAATTCTATCAATGACATTATTTCATAAATTGTCTGACATGCTGCCATGGAACAAGGGAAGGCCGAGATAAGTTGAGGGGAGATTGAAAATATTGCAGCCAAGAATTCTTGTGATTTTTATCTACCTTCGAACTGGAGTGTTCAACAAGAAAATTTTACTTTTCTCATAGTTCACTTTTTGACCAGTTGCTGCCTCATAGAAATTGAGAATGTTTTTAATTATTTTAGATTCTGGAATAGAGGACAACGAAGCTCGAATAGTATCATGAAAAATTATTGATAGGTGACAAATATGGTCTGAGAGGAGGGTTTGATGCCGGTGATGAGACCACATGAGCAAGCTTCTTCTATGGATCTACCGAGACATTTAGCCATGATAATAAAAAGAAAAGAAGACAGGGGATCCCCCTATATGATGCCTTTTGAACTTTGAAAATATCCTACAACAAAACCATTAACAAGGACAGAAAACCATTCAAAGGTTACACATTCTTTGATTAAGGCTATCCAATCCTCATGAAACCCAAATTTGGCAAGGACATCAAAAAGAAAATTCCAAGATACCCTATCAAAGGTTTTATTCATATCTAATTTCAAATCGGGTTTTTTTCTCTTGGATATGGAATGAATGATTTCATGGATAGTTATTATTCCATTAGTTATAAATTTGCCCTGAACAGAGCTGCCTTGACATTGGTCTATAATGAATAGGAGAGTGGCTTTAAACTATTTGAAATGACCTTAGAAATGAGCTTATAAATAACGTTACATAAGTTGATAGGCCTAAAGTTAGACGTGGACCGACTATTATAGGTTTTTGAAATAAGGGCCAAGAATGTGGAGTTGACATCCCTAGCAAGAGTTTTGCAGTGTTGGAAGTCTTGAACAACTTTGGAAATATCATGACCTACTATATCCCAAAAATTTTGGAAAAATTTAGGAGGGAAGCCATCAGGTCCAAGAGATTTGTTAGGGTACATTGAAAATATTGCCTCTTTAATTTCTTCAAAGGTAAACTCTTTAAGGAGACCAACATTGAAATCTTGGAAAATCATATTTGGAATGTTTTGAAGGAGAGCATTATGCATCTGAGATGAGCACAAGGGACAAGGACCAAGAACGTATTCAAATTGAATGACAACCTCTTCTATGATTTCAAGAATGTCTAAAGTGGATGTGTCATAAATACAGAAGAGCTATTTGATTCTGTTATTACTTGTGTGTCTGAGAGTTGACGTGTGGAAGTACTTGGTGTTGAAGTCTCCTTCTTTCAACCATAGTGAACATGATTTTTATCTCGAAAAAGCCTCTTCTTTGGCCAGGATGTTGTGGTATTCTAAGAGTTCTTTTTTCTTTTGCCTTGTTTCGAATTCCAGGTTCCCATTTTGGATGTTGTTTTCAACTGCATTTAGTTGATCAATAATTTTTTTTTTGCACTGGAAAATATTGCCAAAGACCTCCTTGTTCCAAATTTTTAAATTTTCTTTGATAAATCAAAGTTTTTTAGTTATTTGAACTAATGGTGAGCCTGATAAGGGATTGCTCCACCAATCTGAAATACAACTCCTGAGGTCCTCATGTTGAAGACACATTGATTTAAATATGAATGGCACATTAAAGGTTTGTTCTTGTTGTTGCATAACTAGGGGACTATGGTCAAAAACAATTTTTGAAAGAGTGTGAAGAGTTGAATCTCCAAAGAATTGAATTGCTTCCTTGGATACAAGAAATTCTTCTATGTGAAGTCTCAATTGGATTAGCTGATTACATGTTCTTCTATTGCTCCATGTGTATTTTACTCCTTTCAATTGAATGTACATGAGTTCATTATGTTTAATGAAATCAAAAAATTCTTCTAGACACCAAGAATTGATGGTGTTTCCTCATTTTTCTCTAATGGGAATAGAGGAGTGTTGAAATTTTTGACAAGCATCCATGACTCATTTTAGAAGTTATCCCTCATCTGGATTAGATTATTCCAAAAGGTATGATAACCCAGTGGATTATTTGGGGCATAAATGTTTGACAATATCTACTTATTTCGAGTTTCTATGTTGAAGAATAATATATCAATTACCATATATGTCATAGTTATGAGCCTTTCTTCGATCTTGCTTGAGTCCCACATGCAAAAATATTTGCCTAAAGAACCTTGGGCAAGAATGAAAAAAATTCACTATCCTTCCATAAGGATTTTTCTATTTTATCACTGATATCCATATCTGTTTTGGTTTCTTGTAGGAGAATGATGTTAGGTTTTAATTTCTTCCTCATAAACCTAACAAACCTTTATTTCGATGGGCCATTGAGGCCTCTCACATTCCATGAGAGGATATTCATCTGGAATTTTTTGATGAGGATTTTTCCCCCTCCTATGCTTTGAGATGAGGGTGGTTTGGGTCACTTTTCTTCTTATTTCAGTACATCAGTGCTAGTTTGGTCTGCAAGAGACGAAAGAATGGTGGGTCAAGTTCCATTCATAATTCATTCTCTATATCCTTTCTCCTAATATCCTGGATATATGGCCATCCTTTATTTTTCCCACTACCCACATCAATTGTTATAGATTTTTTTGGCTTCGAGTGATTTGTTTTGGGGAGCAGTAAGATTTATCATAGACAGGGGAAAACCTGCTTTGGAGAGTTGATTAATTCTTCAAGAACATGGGAATTGAATAGATTTATAGGAATGTTTATAAAATCAATTTGAGAGGGGGGATTAAGACCATGGTTTGATGAATTAGTACCCATTGGAGGGCATGAGGGTCCCAACTTCGAGGGAGAATGACCATTTGTAGTAGTGACATCTAGACCTTCAGGATGATTTTCCTAGATTTCTATATTTTTGGGAATGTTCAAAGGTGGATTTGGCTTTGACCCATTACCCTTTACAACCTCTACAAGGGAGGTGTTTGATGAATTTAATGGCAAAAAATATTTGAATTGGAAAACAAAGATCTTACCAAATTTGAAGTGCTCCCTACTTAGAGCGTTGATTGGTGGGTGGAAATTGGTTGTTTGCCTTTGTCAGCCTACTTCTTTCTTTGGATCTGACAAAATTCTTGACCATTACCATTGCTTATCGCTACTCTACCTTAATATCCATATTTCTTTGAATCTTTTTCAGCATTTGGTATTGAACCTTTAGGTGACCCTATTTTTTACATTCAATACAATAAGTGGGGTTGTTTTTATATTCAACAGCTTGTCGTTTATGATACGAACCTGAAACCATGTCAAAATAGGTTGAAATTTGGGATTCAAGGTTGGTTGTGATGGAGATGTGACCATAAGTCAAACGAGATCTTGCCTTCATGGTTGTATCAATCGTGACCAATTCTACAATCAATTGGGATATGGGTTTGATAGTTCTTGGGTGCAAAAAGTAGGTGGGTAAACATAGTATCCTGACCAAAATTGATGCCATGTTGATACTTTGTGTTTCTGGATCAAAATCCTCCCCCACAGATGGATAAACAAGGTTTTATGACCAAAAAAACCATGGTTCACCTATAAGAATTTTGTTGGTGTCTTGGGGATTGTTTAGTCTAATCATGAAGAAATCCTTGGGGTATGCCACTAGCTTCATGTTTCCAATGGGAATCTATTGAGAAAGCCCATTTACAAATAGAATTGATTTCTAGTCACGCTCCAATGAAATTACAAATAAGAGACAAAGATTTCTGAGATATGAGAGATACCATAGCTTCAAGAGGAAAATAACTTCACAATTAGAGATAGTAAAGGGGATCAAGAGTTGGGTAAGTAGGTCAAAACCCATTATGTTATGGACTTTATCCGTAAAGGAGGAGTCAGGTGGGATGTTTCGAGGTGGGTTTGTCAGAGGAGGGCCCCAAAATTCCCTAGTTGTTTCATTTCCTTCATCCCCATCAATTTCCTCTGCTTTATCAACATTGAACTCCTTGTCGTCGGTTACATGACCACCTAAGGGTTTTGCATCACTAGAATTTTAACCATGCATTTCGGTATTGTTCCCATGCCCACAAAATTCAAATTTTTGAGTGTCCTCCATTCTAGCTCCTCCAAATTATTATTTCTTTTGTGCTCGATTATGTTTTCCCTTGCCTCAAAAGATACAAATTTGTCCACACTTGAGAAGATGGTTATCTAGCCTAACTATCCCTACTATACCTATTACTGTTGTGAAACCCTCGTGCGTAGACCTCATTGTACACATGAAACACAAAGCCTTGCTTGCAAACCCCATGCAGAATACCTGTAAACAGAGTTATCGTATTTCCTACTATTTGCAGATCCAACCTCAAGACCTAGATTTGACCGCACTCAAGAAGATGCTTATCTAACCCAACCCGACAATCTATATTCATTCCTTTGCTCAAGAAGATACTTATATAGCCCAACTCGGTAGTCTATATTCATTCCTTTGACCACTATCATTTCCTTAGTCTTGTTCTATAATAATTATTTGAAATATTTTGGCAAATCCTTATTAAATAAATAAAATAATTTTTTAAAATAGTTCCATCTAACATAGTAGACAAAATAATTTCTAGAAATTTTGATTAATTATTGCATAAGATATCATGCTCAGACGTGTGAGTGGAAGCATGGGGAAATATTCATGAAGGTGTGGGAAGACGTGTGCTCATGTGGTTGCTTGAAGTTTTTGAAATCTAAAGTTGGAAAATAAAAAGAATTGTGGTGAAACCGTGTTGGCTAGTACATGAGACAAGGTCACAAGTTCCAATCTCTCTATTTATTATTTTTTACAACATTTCATTTAAAAATATTATGTCATTCGAGTATCATTATATTTTTATTTTCAAGACACTTATTGAGTAGTTGGACGATTGGTATTTGAAATAAAACATAAATTTTTCAAAGAAAAAAAATTGAAGGATCAATTCACATAGAGGGCATTTTTTTAAAGAATTTTTTTAAAGAATTTTTTTAAAGAATTTTTTTAAAAATGTGCAAGTTGAAAGGATTTTTTTAGGGAGTTAAAATGTATATAGGTGCATTTTATTTTAAGTGGACAATTATTTTTTAATGTCATGAAGAGTGGGAAGTTGTCATAATATTTTATAGAAAATTGAAAGCTATTTTTTAAGTTAAGGGGTCCTATAGTTTGTAGTGATTTTTTGTAAAAAAGTGCATATTCGACAGTGACTGACACCTTATTTTCCAAACAAATTTTGCATCAAAAACAATTTTTTACATGAAAATCAAAACATGTGATTTGCACAATTGAAATATTTGGTAGAAATGACATCTCTTATTTGTGTTTATAGATAATGTTGTCATATTAAGTTATTGTGTCTAAAGACTAATATAGTTGTCATAATGATGCCTAGACATCAACCCTATAAATCACTAAGGATAAATAAGGACATATTTTTATAATTTTTTGTTTCACTTTATTTTTACCCCATTTGTCACTATTATTGTTAGGAACCTTATAATTAAAATAAGCACATCCACATAAATATTTCAATAAAATAGTAATTCATGAAGAACAAAATATTGCAATATGAAATGGAAATACATAAATCTATATTAATCTCACAAAATCACAATACATAATTGTTGGCCTCTTCAAGGGGGCAACCTCCTTTAATACTTTGATTCAATATGCAAAAGATACATTCATTTATGCCACCTTGTATTTTAAAGATACATTTCATATAACCCTAACCTAATGCTCAAGGATTGGCTTACACGCAAAGTGACATCCAAGCTAGAATTTTCTATCAAATAAATAGTTACATTCTTTATAATGATTACATGAAAAGGTCCCACTTTTCTAGGCACCTCAAGTGCCATATACCATTAAAAATATTATAAAATAACATTAGAATGGGATCCCTGCATTGGAAGGGGTTAATTAGATAATAATGTTAGAATTACATAATACTGTTAGGATGGGGTCGTAACATGTTATTCTCCTTAAAAATATTTTCTCAAAGCTAGATATGATGTAACTATTGTTGTAGCTTTTAGAGATACTCCTATGTGGCATATTTTGGTTATAGTCCTCATAATTGAACAAGAACCTCAGTGATGATATAGTTGCAAAGGGTACATGATCTTTAGTCCAAAATTTATCCAAGATCGAGCATGATAGAACCTTCATCTAGTTTTGGTAAAGTGGATTGAACCTATACCTTGTTTCCAATAACCTTATTGAGAGAAGAGATATGAAATACATGATGTATCTTGGATATAGCTAGAAGGGCTAATTTGCAGGATGTTGAACCAATTTGTTGTAATAACAGGTAAGTTCCATAGTATTTGGTGGCTAGTTTTTGGCATATGTGGAGCTGGAGTAATGATAGTTTATAGGGTTGTAGGTGAAGAAAAATTTTATCCTCCACTTCAAATATATGCTTAGAATGATGATGATCAACTTGTTGATGCATACGATTTTAGGTTAATGTAAGATTTATCTTAATTTATCGAAGGACAACAACATGTTGGGTGAGAGTGGTGTCAACAATGTGAACCCTAGAGCTTCCTGGAATATTTGAGGAGGGTGTTGGTGGAGGAAGATTGTATACTACTTCAAATATTGTAACCTTGGTCATGGTATGAAATGAAGTAGTATATCTCAATTCATCCAAAGGGAGTCATTTCACCAACTATATAGTATGTTTGGATGCAAAGTAACAAAGGTATATTTCCAAGCATTTGTTAAAAAAATTTGTTTGGCCATCAGTCTAAAGATAATAGGATGAAATCATTTTGAGTTGAGTGCCCTACAAATTAAACAATCTCTATCAAAAATAATTAGTAAAAGTAGGATCTCTATTTGACATTATAGATTTGGGCATTCCATAAAGGTGAAATATGGAGTTTAAAAATATTTGGGCAACTATAGAGGTTGTGAAAGGATGGGATAAGGAACAAAAAAGAGCATACTTTATGATACGATCCACTACCACTAGAATAACTAATTTTCCTCTCAATTTTGGTAACTCTTCACTAAAATCAATAGAAATATATGCCCATACTTGTTCCAGAATTGGTAAGGGATAAAGGGTTCTAAGGGAATACATAGTTTATCCTTTTATTATTTGATACCTATCACATTCATCCATAAAATTTTGAATATCCTTCTTCATTCCATTCTAGAAGAAAGTGCACTTAGTCCTTTCATAAGTTCTTAGAAACTCAAAATGTCCTGTTGTTGGTGAGGCATGCATTTCTTACAAGATGAATTCTTGTATTTGTGAGGATTGAGGAATAACAAGTTCATCATGATATACCAAGTCTTGAACATCCCAAGTGTATCCAGGGCATGATTCAAGCCCTAATTGAAGTTTGTTGATCAAAGTTTGCAAGCCAAAATCATTGACAATTTATTTTCTAAGATTAGCATTCCATTGAAAGATTGGTTAATATACTCTAATCTTCAAACTATTGATATAGTGAATCGACCATAATATTCTCCTTTTGTTTTTATATGTGATTTTATAATCATAGCCCATCAATTTAGAGATCCACTTTTGTTTTTTAGGTGTGGCTACCCATTGTTCCAATAAGTACTTGAGACTTTGATGGTCGATTTTAATTGAAAAATTATGCCCAATGAAATATGAACTCCAATGATTAACAACATGTAAAATGGATAGCATATCCTTTACATAAGTAGATTTATCCAAATTTTGACCTAAAAGTGCTCTACTAGTGAAGGCCAATCATCATCCTTCTTATATCAAAATGATCCTAGTTCCATTACCCAAAGCATCACTTTCAATTACAAAAGGTTTAAAAAAATCAAGTATTGCTAACACCAGGGTGGTTGTCATGGCTTTATTTAATTCCTTGAAAGCTTCTCTAATGGTTTTGACCAAATATAAGAATTATTTTTCAATATGGTTGTTAAAAGAGCTTCTATCTTGCCATAGTTCTATACAAATTTATGATAATACCCCGAGTCCAAAAAATCTTTGAAGTCCCTTAAGGGTGTGAGGCTTAGGCCATTCTTGAACGGTCTAAATATTTTTAGGATCGACTTTAAATCCATATTTGGTGATAAAGTGACCCAAATACTCCACTTATTGCAACCCAAAATAACACTTACACCTCTTGGCATAAAGTTGATTCTCAAACATAAATTATAAAGTTTTATCTAGATGTTTGAGGTGCTCCTCCCAAGAGTGACTATAAATTAGAGCATCATTAAGGAAAACTAGAATAAATTTACTAAATGGCAAAAAATTGAACTCATCAAACTCTAAAAATTGAAGGGTGCATTGGTCAGACCAAATGGCATAACCAAGAATTCATAGTGCCCTTCATGAGTCATAAAAGTATTTTTAGGAATGTCACCATCCTTGGTTTTGATCTAATGGTATATTGATCATAAATGTAGTTTTAAAAAGTATTGGGTGGCATGCAATTCGTCTAAAAACTCATCAATTACTAGAATAGGAAATTTTTCCTTAATAGTAATTTTATTGAGTTCTCTAAAATACACACACAAACACCAAGACCCATATTTTTTCCATACCAACTATAGACACCCAATTTTGACACACCTAGCCAATGACATTCTCAATCAAGATACCAAATAACATCTCATTAAGACACCCTAGTCATGGTAAATTAGACATCAAATTTAGCATATTTCATCAATTATCAAGCCTACTAAAACTCATCAATTAAATTACCTTCACAAGCCATTTGATCAAGCAAATCAAATCAATCATTTTCATACCCAAATTTTGGGTGTTTGTAGCCTTGAAAAGTAAGGTTATCTTTGGGACATATTTTGACCTATCAATTCATCTCAAAACTTCACAAAAATACCACCATTAGATCAGGCTCAAAAAGAGCTTTATGATGAGTATAGATATGCCTATGTTTGGATATTGATTGATGCCTCAAATTGCACAAAACTTGCACCTAGGAAAGAGCATTGCGAAAATGCCACTCTATCAAAAATGCCAATGGCAATTTTGGAATGTCAAATTTTTTAGTGGGGATTTTGTACACTTGTGGAAAATTTGCAAATAACTCATTTTAGATCATTTAACCAGTCAAACTAATTGCTAGTCAAAATCGTCAATTCATGTCAAAAATACCATTAGTAATTTTGACACATAGTACAAATTTGTCAAAATAGCCTGAATATTTTGGCATAAGGTAAAGGCATGCAAATTCCTTCATACTATTTTCTCCTCTGATCACACATGATCCAACTCATCCCCAGGCCTGTAGAATTTAAATTTTAGTTTTCCCTCTAATGGTATTTTAAATCCATTTCCTCCCTCAATTCCTCCAAAAATCTATAAATAGAGCCCATTGGAGAGGCATTCATCAAGAAATTCAAGCTAGCTACACTCTACCAAATTATCTTGTTCTCTCTATCTCTATCATTTGCATTCTCTCATTTTCTCATTTTGGGCATATTCATCAAGCACTTTGGGGCAAGGCAAGTAAGGTAAGAAGAGAGATTGGGGCAAGAAAAACATCTTGGGACAAGTAGGAGCTCTTGCTAGGTTGTATAGCTCTTAGCTTCTCTTTCCTTCCATTTTCTTTTTCTCATTCATGCATTTTTATTTTTCATTTTTTCTTTCCAACTTGAATTTCATATTCATAGCTTCTAATTCCTCTTTTATTATTCATTTTGAATCTCTAACATATATTTGTAGCTATTCTATGCTCTTTGTGTCCATATTTCTCCATTTATAGCAGTTTCTTTTCATTTATGAACATCCTTTTTTTATTTTGACATGCTAACTCCATTTCCTCTTTCATTTTCATGCACTATAGTCACTAATCAGTCCTATTTGCAAGTATATCAATTAACATTGTTTTACTTGTAGGCTTATCATAGTATCTTGTCAATTCATGTTCATAACCATTTCATGTGTAGACTTATATCCATTATTTGGTTATTTTCTTCTTACACTTCATTAAGTTCCATTAAACTTTCATGCAATTCTCTTTCATACTTGCTTTTGTATTGATATAAGACTAGCATTGTCTTTCCTATCTTATCCTAAAAATTCCATTTCATAGCTCATGTTCTTATGCATTCAATTAAGTTTAAATCTCATTCCTTGCTCTAGATTTTCTAAAATTTAAGCAGTAACACATATTCTTATCTTGCACTTAGTTTTCATTGTATAGCACTCCTTTTATTATAACATAATTTTAACTAGGGTTTTTAACCCATTCTTCTCCTATTACAATCATATCTAAGATATTTCTAGAGCATTTAGGCATCCATAGACTTCAATATTAGGAATTCCTTTGACATTGTCCATTCCTTCTCAGTCATATGCAACTTATTTCACAAATTGTAGAAGATTTCCAATTCATTTAGCTTAATTTTTTAGAATTTCTAAGCAACAGGTCCTGGGGATTAGGGTATTCTACTATTGCCTCTAATTTGAACCCAATTTGACCAAAATAACCCTAAATTTTGACCCAAAACTCAATCAACCCTACCTTAGAGTAAAATTGCCACTAACTGCGGCTGCTAGCGAATTTGAATCTCTAGAAATACATAGAGCAAAAATTCCACTTGCAAATTTTCCACTTAGGGGAAATTTGAAAGGGACTACATCTATTCCAAAAGATGATCAAATCATACACAAACTTTTTTTAGCAAGGGGTATGATCAACTGGGAAGATAGAAAATCAATTTATTGTACTCAGATATACCCCCAAATCATATAATTCTAACTTTTTGGTCTATTTTGTAGATTTTAAAAATGCAACTCAATTGCAAAACTTCCAATGACGAATTTGACAGGTTGTGGCAAATCTGATCAGGATTTATAATAGGTAACCCTCCCACTTGGCACCTCCTTGCTCACTATTTTTCATTACTTTTTGCTTCCTAATCTCTATTTTCATAATTTGTTTACCTAAAATCACATTTACTTTAGAAAATTAAGGAACCCTTAGAATAGTTCAAATTATTTTAACCACATTTATTTTGGGAAAAATCAAAGAATCCTTTAAAAGCAATTATGCAAGAAATCAAAATCTATATAGTTGCATTTTAGGCTAACTTGTTTGATGCATTATCTCTTGTTTACCTTAGAAAAGAAAACTCTCTTTAGCTTAGCGAATCATTCAAATTCAAAAAGCATACTTGGCTAGTTGTTGGATTCTTGCATTTTGGGTGTTTACATTTAGCATACACTTTAGGTGACCTTTAATTTAGGTTTAAATAAAATGTATCTTGTCAAGGCTTGATAATGAGTTAGATTAACGATCCAAAACCTTAGGTGTTTGTTGAATTAACACATTAAACACCACATAAGCATAACATCAACACAACACATATAGTCACCTTGTTTTATACATGAGGTAGAGCCTACTCGTGTTGAATATTTCTATATATTTGAGGTCTCATTTGGAAAGAGGCTCTCAAGCAGAAAATTAGGGATTCCCTATGGGTTCCCCTGCATGTGTGTGAAGTTCCAATATACACCAACAACACTAGGGAAGAATAGGGATTGATGGTGGACAAATAACCCCTACAACAAGAATTTCCTATACCATTTTATCTATTTTTTATTTTTGGGTATATGGATACCTATAAGGGTAGATATTTGAAGGAAGACTACCTATAATAAGCTAAATAGCATGATCATGAGTATTACAAAGCGGTAGTCCTTTGGATTCCTAAAAAACTGTAAAATATTTTTCCAATAAAAGTTGTAATTCCTCCTAATGGTTTTTGTCTCCACTATCTAAGGCTTATACAACAAATAGTTAGCCCACAACTCCATGGGTTGAATTTTTCAATATTTTCTCCATCCTATGAGATGAAACAAGTTGAGTAGCCCCCTTCAAGTCCCATAAGATGTACTCTATTCCCTATTGGCTGAATTTCATCCATAATTTAGCAAAGTTCCAAATACTATTTCCAAGGTATGCAGTTGTGCTCCTAGAACAACATTACATCCGCCAAGTGGAAGGGCAAACATATTAGTTTTGAGTCCATAGTTCCCTATATTCAACTTATTATTTTGGTATTTTTCTTACAAGATAATGTTCCTCCATTTTCCACCATGACCTTGAAAGTGTTGCAAGTATGTATGAAATAATTTACTATCTTAGCTATTTAGGGGTCAATGAAATTAAGCACACTATCTAAATCAATCATAATTATAATTATTTAGCCCTTGAAGGACCCCACTAACTTCATAGTCTTAGGGGTCAATATTCCTACAAGTGCATGGACAAAAATCTTGATGCTCTTCCTCCTGTAGTTTTACCTCTTCATAAAAATTTTGTGCACTACTGAGTCATCCACATCCATAAAAAATAATTTATGTTGTATGCATTTATTCCCTAGAGCATATTTTTTATCATAATTATAATATAAGCCTTGTGCTCTATCGACATCCATTTTCTCTCTAGTCAATAACTTGATGGGAAAATATTTATTGGTAGTATTTAGTGTCAACTTGGACGAAAATGTGGGTTTGGCCTGTGGGAATTTAGACAACCTCCTTTGGGCAAAAAAAAATTCTTCCAGTAATCTCACCAATCCTATGGCTTGCATCATAGACTTTGGTTTAAGCATTTTTACCTCCACCTTGATATCATCTTTCAACCCATTGATAAAACAACTCTAAAAAATCCTTCACTCAACCCCTTTGTCCTATTAGCCAAATTCTCAAATTGAATCTAATATTATTGGATAATAGAGGTTTGTTTAAATTGGTTAAGGCTCTTGTAAAATCAACATACTGAATAGGACCAAAATAAGTGAGTAATTGAGACTCATTTTTTTCCAAGGAAGGGTCAGAGTCATGTTTTGTAACCATTGATACCATTGTAGGGCCTCAAATTAAAAGTTAAAAAATGCCATGGTGACCCACAAATAGCGAGTAATATTATGAAGTTTGAAGAATTGATCCACCTGACACAACCAACCATTAGTGTCCTTTCCATCATATTTGAGAAAATCAGAATCGACATGGAAAAAGAATCGAGAAAAACAAGAACTGGAAAAAATTGTCAAAAAATCAACATTTTTTCATTGAAAAACCAAGTAAAATGCAAATTTTCATTAAAAAAATTGTTTCATGCATATCACAATTTTTAGAAAAAAATAGTCAAAATTTGAGAAAAATTGGTTGGGCTATGAATTGGAAAAAGTGATCGAATTGGGATTTTTCGTAGATTTTCTCAACTATGTTTTCCATTAAACTTGGGAAAGTCTAATTTGGACATCTTAAATGGTGTATCTGTGTCAAAAATAACATGATGAGTTTCTTTCTCATTATTTCCTAAAATACCACTTGGTCTGTTAGTGTCAATTTGCTGGAATACTTTTGGGCCTTCCTTAAAATGTTCTTCAACCTCTAAGAATATTTCTTCAATCACTACTTTGATTTTAACCTGTTTAGTTTTCATAATATGTATGTGATATTTCATCTATTTCGTTTATTGTCTAATGTAGGACATTTGTCTCTATAGGACACTAAGTGTTTGATATAAGTGTTCCATATATTGGCTTTGTTCCAACTCCTTCATTTCTCCTCTAGTCCCTCCAGCCATATATGTGTGTTTTGGAACATCCCAACTAAATCACTAAAAATAAAAGTGTTGTTCCAAGAGTTACTATTTTTAGTAATGGGCTAGAAAAAGTGCTTGGGTGATATATATAAAAATGATCAGCTCAAATAGATAAATACAATGGGCTAGGTCTAACAATGACATTTTTGAACACCTTAAAAAAGTGCGTGGAGGCTATGTACCACAATGATTAGCCCAACAAGATGATCACAATGAGCTATATCCCACAAGAATATTTTTTGGCACCCTAATTCTTTTTTTCTTTTTTCTTTTTTAAAGGGAAGTGTTGTCTTTAAGTGTCATTTATTTTTTCTCCTGTAGTCTTTGTTCACTCAAAAAATTGACTTTTGTCCAACAAACCTTTAGCAAGCCCTACAGTGATCGTTATTAACAACTATTATGTCTGACTTCTGTAAGTCACTATTTTTTAGTATTATATTTATAGACTCTATTATTGATAATTCCTTGACTATTATGATTCTTGACTATAACTAACAATTGCACCAATAGACTTTGTCTTGATTGTTACTGAATATGGCCCTAGCTAAACTGATACCCAACTATTACCAACAAACCCTTTCTTGATTGTTACTTTCCACACAATTTCTTTCATATGTTTTAGTTCATTTTATCCATGATAGTGTAGTCTCTTTAGTATGCTCAAATTTATGGTAGGGTTTTTGGCATTTAGGTTAAAATTTTAACAAAAATAGGGTACTCTAGGCCAAGATGTATGCATTGTCCATAGCCCTTTGTTATACTGCAATGACGAACAATAATGCTTGGACCAACATTGTAGGCCACTCCTCAAGGAGGGCCCCATGCATACCCTTGAGCATACTATCCGCATCTCTAACAATATGGGAGGGTAATATTCCCAAGTGTTGTGCTCAATGCACTATGGATAAATACACGATCAAAAAGCTTCCTAGGGCTAAAGGTTTCTCCTAATCCTTGGGGTGTCTTTCGATATATCCAAAGATACATGGGAGCTCAAGTCCATATACAGGTGTTGTTTGAGGCCTAGATATTGGAGCTTGATCGGACCTCACTTCACTACATGCTTTATGGGTAATCTAGCTTATCTAATAACAACTCCTTCATGATATTTTAAAATCCTAAACACAAGGTTTCTAACCTATTAAAATAAAATTAAAAAAAATGCTCAATTTTGTATATATATTTTTAATAGGATAGCAAGCATAAAAATGAAAACACAAAATTTATACCTAACAGTCAAAATGGTAGGGTAAGAACTATTACAATCACAATAGAACATGGTCTTGAAAAGTGTTCTTATACTACTTGTTAGGAACCTTCTAATTAAAATAGACACATCAACACAAATATTGCAATAAAACAATAATTCATGAAATAAAATATTGCAATACAAAATAAAAATAAAAAAACCTATACTAATCTCATAAAAACATAATATAGAATCGTTGGCATCTTCAAATGGGTAACCTCCTTCAATTATTTGATTCAATATGCAAAGACACATTTGTTTATGCCCCATTGTCTTTAGGACATACATTTCATATATCCTTAGCCTAATGCTCAATGGTTGGCTTACATGCAAGGTGCCACCCGAGCTAGAATCTTCTATCAAACAAATAGTTACATTCTTTATAACGATTACATGAAATGGCCCCACTTATCTAGGCACCTCAAGTGCCACATACCATTAAAAAATATTATAAAATAGCTTTATAATGGGGTTCTTGTGTTGGAAGGGATTCATTACATAATAATGTTTAAATTACATAATAATGTTAAGATGGGGTTGTAACAATCATTAAACATAAATTCTAAAATTAAGAAAATTCAAGTACATAGAGAAGTTATACCCACATATGAGGATTTATCTTTACGTAGGTGTCATTGATAGGACAAATCCTTTTTAGTATCAACTTGATACCATGTATCATTCTCTTTTATGTACCTTAAGGTCTCTCTCACATACAACATATATCAAGAGGATTAACATCTTCCACATATCGATAGGTATATAGGAAGAGTGTGTATATCAAAAGGTTTTGGTATATAGGATTGGTGGTATATAGAAAGGGGGACCATTTTGGTATATATAAATAACCTTCGTCATGGCTACATCAAAAACACTTCTCACAGAATCTGAATTGATTAAAGATCTAAATTTTGCACCATAGAAAGCAAAAATAAAGACAATACAAGTGGCTAAAAAACTCTAGGACATAATTAGTGGTCATGAAACTCAACCTGAGGAGACAACTAAGAAAAAGTATGCAAGGGCACTTATTCTTAACACTTTTGAAGTGGTAATTTCTTATTGCAGTTTCGTTTGCATCACGTCGTAATCAACTATTATGGAAGGAAATATCTTAAAAATATCAATAGAGAAGGAAATAAAGTAATAGATAATTTATCCAATTGTAGTATTGATCTTCATTTAGGCAAAATTCAAATTAGAAAAAGTAACTAAAAAATAAAAATTTCATTTCTAAAAGAAAATGATATCAAGTAATTGATAGAGAAAACATAATATTTTAAGGAATATGAAGAATATATTTTATATCAAGTCTATCCTTTTTTATATATACACTAGATAAGATTCACATCCCATTACTTCTATTCTATAAACATCCACACTCAGTAAGTGATATTCATTTATAATCATATGCTATTTTTTTTTTTTTTGCATATCAAATTAATAACAAAAACAACAATAATTCCATTATTTATGTTTCTTATCAATAAAATCATATAAAAGCTAATTAGAAACTTAAACTTGATTTTAATTCTAAAAAGTATAGTTTGACACAATAAACATTTATTATATTTAAAATATATTAATTCTTTTTAAATTAGTTATATGAGATTGAAACAAGTTTTCTTTGCACTACATTATCTCATGCCACTTATGGCTCACACATACCATTATAACCTTGATATCCAATAAAAAAAAAACTCTTGTGTTTCTTGTTTATAACTGCAAACCTTATATATTGACAAACACTTACCTACTACCAATCAACCTATATCTTTCCAAGTAAAATTATATAATTTTTAATACCTTAAAAAACTATTAAATTATATTTATCACGTCAAAGAAAATAAAAAATAAAATGGCACCTTCAAAAACAAATTAACTTGCAAATTAAAAAAAAAAAACTTTTTCCTTTCTGGTTAGCTTGGGCTTTGTATATTATCATTGCCTTACCTTTTATACTATGACATGGAATTGTTCAAAAGAATTGGTCATTCAGAATAAAATTTGATATACAATCTGTTCATGTAGAGTTGAGAGCAAGTGGGTAGTTAAAACTTTCCAGTTGAAATTGAAAGACCTTAAGTTCAAATCTCTCCCTTCACATACTCCGAATATATTATGTACAAAAGATTACAAATAAAAAAAATTGATATACATAAATAAAAATTAAAAAACAATATTTTTAATATATTAAAAATATTGTAGATAGTGTTGGCTAGGCACGTAGAGTCATAACCGTTGTCCTTCTAGGACGTTCAAGTATTTATTTCAATTCCAATGAGTCACACACAGTTTATTTTTAATATATTAAAAATATTGTAAATAGTGTTGGCTAGGTACCTAGAGTCATAACCGTTTTTCTTCTAGGACGTTCAAGTATTTATTTCAATATCAACGAGTCACTTTTTGTTTTTAATTTGTGCTTCTACCATGTGTAGGTCAAAATAAGTGTAGTAGCTTCTATCAATTTATTGACATGCGGGTCTCTAACTTTATTAGGCATACCTAATTATTGAATTTTGGATTTGCCTCTTCTTTAGGTGACCTATTTGCCTTCACATTTGCACCCTCTCTAACGGTTTTAATTATTTTAAAATTTGAACATTACTACAATTTATTGTTGGAAATAATCCTTTAAAAAAAAAACTTAAAATATGTTAATTTTTTTCAAATTAATTATATAAAATTGAAACAAATTTTCTTTTACATTACATTATCTTATATCATTTATAACTCAAACATACAATTATAATTTTAATGTCCAATAAAAAACTTCTTATTCTTCATTTATAACTGCAAACCTTATAAACACTTTACATATTAATATAAACAATTTATATATTTTTTAGAGGACGTTAAATAATCCACCACAAACACTTACCTACTACCAATCAACCTATATTTTTTAATTAAAATTTTAATTTTTTAAAAAAATATTATATATTTATGATTAAAAATAAATAAAATAAAATAAATAAATATGGCACCTTCCAAACAAATTAACTTTTAAATTTCAAAGGAAACTCTTCCCCTTTCTTATTAGCTTGGGCTTTGTATAGTTTCATTAGGCTTTTATACTTGGGCTTTGTATAGTTTCATTAGGCTTTTATACTTGACATGAAAGATTATGTTTTAAACTCTCTGATTAGCCTGGGCTTAGGCTTTTATACTTGGACTTTTTATAGTTTCATTACGTTTTTATACTTCACATGAAAGGTTATGTTTTAAACTCCCTGTTATTTTTAAATATATTAAAAATATTGTAGAGATGGTTGGCTAGGTACATAGAATTATAATTGTTTTTCTTCAATATCAATGAAACACTGTTTTGTTTTTAAATTGTACCCTCCTGTCAAAATAAGTAGGTCCTATCCATTTGTTGCCATGTGGGTCTCTAACCTTATTAGGCATACCTAATTATTCAATTTTGGATTTGCCTCTTTGTTCGTTGAGCTATTTGCTTTCACATTTACACCTTTCTAACGAATTTTTGTTCACAAATTAATTATTTTAACTTTTGAGAATTACTACAATTGAGTGTGGGAAATATATTTCTCGTTTAGTTGCTCAATGCCCTTTAATACATTCAAGGAGGTGGTTCATTTTATTAAGAGTGAGTCAAGTCACCAATAAGTTTGAAATGCACCGCTGTCCATTGTAAGTAAAACAACTAATAAAAACATATATGTCTATTGTAGGTGGAGCAATTAATACAAAAACATATCTGATGAAATGTTTTTCGAAGAAGTTAATATTGATAAATATAGTTTTCGATTTTAGGAAGGGTCATGGTTGGAGAGGAACCTGCTCAACTCTATGAGTTGGTCGTAGGGGTTTCTTACACTAACCAAATAAAATAAAAAGTAAAAAAATAAAAAAAATTAATATGGTGCAAGTTGGTTCTTTATGCAGTTGAAAACATAAACATGATCACCAACGTTGAAAAAAATTGTAGTATAATAGAATTATAACTATAACTCAATTAAATAGGTGTTTGTTTTGGTTGTATTAATTTAATAAATTATATATGTTGGAAGGAAAGGATTTTGAAAGGTTATTTGAACCTTTCACAACTTTTTCAAGATTTTATCATTAAGCTTTGCAACTGAAACAAAAGCAAGACAAACAAGATATGAACCTACTAGAAAGATAGAAAGAGCTCACAAATGGAAGGAACTAACAACAAGAACAACCATTACATGACACAAAACTCTAACAGACAGAAGGAAAAAAAACACAACAATCATCCATAAAAGAGACTGATAATCCTGGCATCCTCCCTTTAGGTATACAATATTGTTTCATTAGCAAATACTTGATGAGCTCCACAAATCATCTAACCCCTATTCTCATTGTGATCTTCATAGATAATGGCTTTTGCCTTCACTTGCTCGTGGAATTGACTAGGCAAATTTCTTTCCCACCACTGATATCCATCCAAGAACACTCCTAGGTTCACCAAAAAATTAGTTGTCTCATTTGCTTTCTTATATACAAGGTTGAATTGAACATTCTCCAGGGGATAAGTTTAGCCTCTGAGATCATATTTGCAATATTCTAGCTAGGAGGTTGATTACCTTTCAGAATATTGATAATATTTTATGAATCCCCTTAAATAAGCAGATTTTTGACATTAAGTCTCTCAATGAGAAATAGTCCCAAAAAAATTGCTCCAATTTAAGCAAAATAACTTGTTTCTTCCCCCAGGTGTTCAACATATGCCAATATTCCCATGCCCTTATGGTCATGAAAGATCCCACCTGCCCCAGCCCGACCAGGATTCTCTTTCGTTGCTCCATCAAAGTTTAATTTTAACCAGCCAGGAGGAGGCGACTTCCATATTGATTGAGCCTTTAAAGGATTTGGGGATGGTACCAGACTATGAAATCTGAACTCCAAACCCCAACCACACACTATCTCTTTCTCTTGATCAAATTCACAGGTATATTTAAACTTAATTATTTTGAGATTTTCCATCGTAACATTGGAAAATATAATCTCAACTGAGAGACAATATCTTTTCCTATCTTTGAAGATCTAATGGCTACGTTATTTCCAAATTCCCCATAGAGCATGGCGAAGGCTTAACTTCCATAATATTTTTAGTCTCTTACTACTAAAGGGGGATTCCCATTGGATATGAAGGTCTAGGAGTGACTTGGGGAGAACCCATGCAACCTAAAACTTGTTAAGGACTCTATTTAGGATATCAATAATAAAGGGATACTCTAAAAAAAGGTGATTTGTATCCTCCTCACTCTTTTCACACAACACACGTGTTTGGAAGTATCATCCCCCTTTTGTAGAGATTATCCATAGTTAAGTTCTTATTTTAGATTAAGAGCTAGTAAAAGTATGCAATCTTAGAAATCAAATCCTTATCCATACTCTTGAGGCTGGCATCCATCCTAGGCACTCCTCTTCCAACAAGTAGTAGCCTAATTTAACTTAATACACACCTTCTTTCTGGTTCTTCCAAGTGAGGGAATCAGAATATATTGTGTTATTAAGAAAGTAGACCTGTAGATAATCTTCTTCAATATCTTCTGGTTTCTTAAATATAGCTCATCCACATGGAGGTGTCTACAACGTTTTCCAAACTCGTCATAAATTATGTAGTCTTGCACCAAGTTTCCATATTGAGTATACACAATTTATTCTAATCCAGAAAACTCCAGATCCTCACAAAGATGGGTGTTTTTCAGCCATTTATCAGTCCAAAAGTGGATTTGGGAGCCATTACCAATCTGCTAGCATTTACCTTATCTAAGCAACAATTTTATAAGCTAAAGGTTATTCTAGATGTTTGACCCTCTCAGAAGGTCCTCCTTCCCAATAAAGCTGGAGGTATGCCTAAGGTATTTAGCCTTTAATATATGAATCCAGTTGAGGTTTTAATTAGTTCATTCTCCCTAGCTTCTTGAAGCCAAGACCTCCCACTTCCTTTCTTGTGCAAACCTTATCCCATGCAACCAACACCATTATTTTTTTATTTTCTGCCCTAGATCACATATATTTTCTCTCAATTTGCTCTATTTTATCACAAATATTAACTGATATTTTGAATGAAGATATAAAATAGATTGGAATATTTTGTAATGCATACCTTACTAGTTGGGTTTTGCCAGCTTGGCTAAGCAAAGAGCCTCTCCATCCTAAAATAATTCTTGTTAATCACTCAACCACTGGATTCCATAGAGCTTCAATCATCCTTCCCTTAAAAAGAGGTATTCTAAGATAGGTAGTCGAAAGGTCCCTAATACTACAATGAAGAGTGTTGCTATTCTTACTTGTTTGGAGCCAGGAGTGTTCATATAATAAACCTTACTTTTATCAAAATTCACCTTTTGGTTGATTGTCTGCTATATCTTTTCAAGATCGACTTCAGTTCCCTAGCCTATGGAAAGGACGATTTTATGGTTATGATTGTGTCATCCACAAATTATTGGTAGGAGACAAGAAACATAACAAGATCAGGTTTAATACCTTCAATATTCCTATTTGTTGTAGTAGTTGAAATCACTCTTTTAGGGCTTCAACAAGGATAATGAAGAGGTAGGAAGACAAGGGGTCTCCCCAAAAAACATCAAAGCATACATCTGGAAGTTGACATCTATCACTTTACATGTCATATTAGGAGGGGGGCTTGGTGGAAAAGTTAGGCACTAACCATATGATTATATCCTCAATGAATGAGATGAAGAAGATTCCCTATGGTGATAAGATTGCAATTATAAATTTCAAAATTGGCCAATCACAAAAGGGATGCACATGAACAAAGGAACTCTAGCAATCTAGAAGAAGGCTTCACCCATTTTGGCCAACAACACTGAAGTGAAATATTATTCTTAGGGGATTTATAAGGTTATGAAGAGCTTGATAATATCTTTACCTCCCTCTGAGCCTTCTTCATCATGCAACCAATGACATGAGGAGCGAAAATACTAGAACGCATTTAAATGACTTTAAGGAAAGAAAGTTACAGTACGATTCTCAACCACCATGTGAGTTGGGAAAAAAGTCACACCTATTATAGCAACACACTCCCATGCTAAGAAGAGTTCCTATGTTGAATTTGAGCAAGATAAACCACAATGCCTCATCACAGATGCAACAAAGAGAGTAGCAGGTCCCAAGCTATCCAATAACACCACAAGCCATAAATAAGGCACACTATAGAGGAGCCAAAACCAAAAGGTCAAATTCTTCCCAATAAGAATCCAGATGATTTACCTAGCTTGGTACATTGTGTCCCAAGTACACTACTATTACGAGTTCATGGTAGCATGCACCTCTCCTTATAATGCACAAGGATGGTCACAAGTTGTGATGTGCACTTCAAAATCACAATCTTGATTGAAGTAGTATGGAGGATGCTAATGGTTCCTTAAGGGATGATAATAGACCCCATTATAGATGGTTCCTTTACTTGTTACTACTCCAACCATTGACCTAATTGAATATGGAACTTAGATACATAGTAGTTGTCATGCCAACATTCCTCTTGTTCTAGCCAATTTTCAAGAATGATCCCTGAGACATTTTGAGCATGGTCACATTTATTTTTGATGATGATAGTGAGAAAATATAACACAAGAAGAATTAGGAGTCCTAAACATGCTAAGGATCACATCCAAAGATAGGGTTTTAACCTTGAACTTTAGCACCTTCATAACCAAGCAACTCTCAGAGGGTTCAGAGAATTTTGATACTTTTTCATCTCTTAGATATTGCTCATATCTAGCGCACTTGGCATTGGTTTAGAACCCTAGGTTGTATGATCACTTGGGCCTGAAGATGAAAGATGAATATAGTTAGAAAAGCCCTTGTATACATGGAAGAGAGTCCTCTACTAGATGTTTTTTTTACTTTTGTGGATAAATTCTTAGTACCAACTTTAAGTGTCATAGAAGGAGGTAGGTCCCAACACATTCCAGAAGAAGGCACCTAGAAACTATGTCATGACTGTTGGGGAGATTGGTTCTTCCTTGAAGATTATACCATCATTTTTATTCATGAATTTTCCAAGGCCATGTACCTGCTATTGCAGTATGTGACCGCAAAAATATTTGCTCTAGAAATGTTGAAACAACTCAACCTAATTGATGTTGCCTTTGGGATAAGATAAAGCAAGGCTAGTTTTCATAAGTTGTCAGTGCATCTAGGGGAATATCCAAATAAAAAAGGAGAGCAATGCCCCTCCTACAAGGAAATATCAAGGAGCTAGGACTAAAGATGCTAGAGGAAACCTAGCCTTAGGGCCTAGAGGATAGGTTTAAATATTACCTATCAAACATTTACAACACCAAGAAGTTCTATAACTTGTTAAGGCCATGATTAGAAATCTACTGGAGACCAAAGGAGGGTACTTGCTATTTGCTCGAAGAAGAATATTTTTGTCTTATCCATCAAAACAAGAACCATAGTTAAACCTTTATGATACCATAGGCAAGATAAATTCCAATAATAAATTCACCAAAAACAAAAGGGAGTAGTTGCAGCAAAAGTTCTACACCCAAAGAATAGATCAAGGGTTGGTAGATTTATCGATAGGAGATTACTGATAAACTATACATGCCTAGGTAGAACAAAAAATATTAGCAATTCAATGATGAATATGATAATGTAAATAATCCAGAATTCAATGATCACTAGAAGGATGGTAAATAAGTTATCCTAATCAAGCAACCATGCTAACCATAGGAAATTGAATTTACCTCAATATAGTGTCCAAACCCTTTTGGATGAACCATCAATACTAGAAGAACACTTCATGAAAGGTCTTATCACATAAACCTTGGCTTCAAATGCTCTAGCTCAACCTGTGCCATCATCAAAGAAGCAGTCATGGGAGAAGTCATGTAGGGGAAAGGACTCCAAAAAGAAGTGAAAATTATCCCTAGATGCCAAAATATTGTAAAGCAAAAAAAAAAGCAAAATCTAGATTAAATATGTCCCATCGCCATCAGAGGGGTCCCCTGAAGATATTCCATTAGAACCGCAGGAAGCTTCTAAATATTTTCCATTGAAACCTAAAGAGGTGCCTCTGTCAATTGAACCATTGTCCACTTTATCGCCTACCACTTCTATTCTAAAAAATATTTTTGTATGTGTCCCCTCTATCATTTATCCCATTTTTGCTATCCTAGCAACTTCATTGCCACTCATCATCTCCTTACCAATTCAATCCTTAATAGCCTCCATCCCATCCCTAAATATCAAATCTATCTTTATTTTCCTTCCTCATAAACTAACTAGCCTCCCTACTTTTACTAAAACCCTTATCTTTCCCTTAGAGGGCCAGTTGTAAGCATATGGACTCAAGCCCATCACCTCTATCCTTGAATTATTGCCCTAGTACTGGTAGTCTTAAGAGCACAAGTGACAACAGATGCAATAGAAAGCAGCATGGCAGGCAGGAAAATTTACCACCACACTAGTAAGGACCACCTACTTTTCTCCAAATATTGCATTGGGTATGATCCATTATATGCCAACCATTTCCAAGATGGAAGGGAAGATGTGGATAAGGACTATTGGGTGACTATTATAAAATGCAACTTAAAGTATGCCAAACTGTAATATAGGGTTGAATTCACCCAAAAAGAAAACAAATTGGTAAGTCACAAGTACGTGACTTAGTCAAGAAAGTTGGAAGAAAAAAATGAGATGGAGAACAAACACATGCTTAAGACGTCCCAAGATGACATTAAGGTATAAAGGCCTAACTTGTCTATCTCATATAAATATCAAAGAGGTAGAAGCAACATTGGAAGAGCAAAAGGTCTCAATCAAAGAGGGAGTAAGGAGAAAGTAGCATTGAATATATATATCCAAGGTCAACTAGGTCCTATGGAATAAGGGTTCTTGTTCCACATGACTAGTTCACATTCCTTTCATAATAGTCTTTATGTTTTTAGGTTTTACAAGTATATGTCCATAAGCAGGTCCTGCAAACTTATGGTTACAATATTGAAATTGTTGAGGTAGAACTCATTAGATGTGTAATGGAATTTCACCTCACACTCCAGTTTGTACTTCATGTATGAATTTACAAACATGAAAAGGATAAGTGGTTGAAGAAGGAGCATTCAAAAATTTGGTTTTAAAAAACCTCAAAATTCCTCTTCAACTGAGGAAGATCTTAGGTCAACACCTGGAGGATGCTCCACACCATGCGCTACTAAGAACACTATATAAAGAACCCAGGATGTAGGACACACCAACAAAACCATCAAAAAGCTCTCACAGTAGAACTGTCCAGCTGATGAAACTCTAGGAAGAGTTGTACCAATGGAATACAATTATGTCTATAAGAGAAGAGGAAAGCATGTGGAGAGCAATAGGGAGGAAGTAAGGGCCCAACATGAGATACAGTGCCATATGAGGATGAGAATTATTCTTACAATCAAGTTATTCATACTTTTCATTCCCACAATGACATTCCCTAATATTTTCTTTATATACATATATTAACTTTATGAATATTTTTATTGAATGATATTTTTTCGTCTAGTTCCTTAATTATAAAATTTAATGTCCATAGAGGCAGGCTACTCTGTCTTTGAACTGTTACTCTTAGTTAAGAAATCAACCATTTCTTTATACATCCATAGGATCTTCGAATCATAGAAATATCAAATTTTTTACCACATATACCTGACTATATTAGTTGGACAACTAGTTGAACATGGGGGATGCTTGCCACATTTTGAACCTAGGTGATTGTTATGGTAAGTGTCTCACCTTCCTGCAACACCACATCATGATGGAACTCAATTCAATAATCCTATTGCAAAGTTGTTCTATGAAAATTTCTTGAAGTTGGGGCAACATGAACACTAAGTTTTTTTGTACTGCTAGGAAAAGATATATATTCTTAAAACCTTAGGACAAGTGATTGAGGTGATTAACATAGAAATGAATGGTAAGTGGTTCTGACGATATGTGGGTAACAAACTACTAACTCATAGGGGTGTTCTTTAGGGCATAGGATCTGTAAAGTTTGAATTTTCTCAATATACATTTTTTTAAAATATAAAAGGAGTGACATTTAATTTAAAAAGTTGATAAACATTTGTAGAAAATATATCCTTACACTGTATGGGTGGTATTTGTAACTTGAGACCACAAGTAGTTGCTCTTTCATGTTGATAAACAAACTAAACAAAATGGATGAGTCACCTAAAACACCTCCTTTTGGTTTAATATAAAGAACAATGTTCATCACTATCATTATGATTTACTCTCAGTCCATCTTAGTTGATTGATTGTGATAATAAAATACCATTGGATAAGGAAGACAAGGTGTTGATAGTACATGCAAGATCTCATTGATAATCATGTTACAGTGTCTTCTTGGTAGCTTCTGATCTTTGATCAAGAGGATGAGTTCATATCAATACATTTATGTTGTAGGCATCATGGATGGTGTTTTGTAAGCTGAGACCACAAAGATAATTGTTTTTCGTTAGTGAGTATAAATTGATTGATTCTTAAAGAATTGGCAGTATGTGTGAGATCTTGTTTATTATCAAGTAGCTTTGTAAAGTTTACTTGGGCCTTGATAATGGAGTTAAAACATGCACCTGTAGAATAGTTATGTTGAGAGAGTGTTGAATAAAGAGTCATAGGCTCTTTATAATCAATGGCATAACTTATCTGATAACACTATCACTTAAATACACAATTGTTAAGTCAGTGCCTTTCCATATCGACTTTCCCATATATTGATTTCAGTGCCTATAACTTTTCTATTGTTTAAGTACACAACAATGAACATCAATGGTAATTTCAATAGCCAGGCTATAGGTAAGGATAATTAAAATACCCATTATCACTACAATTTGTTCATGAGACTAACTATTTGGCCTAATTTCTAGTCCCTCCAACATGGATTATCTCCTTTATATTTTTTTTAGGGTGGGACCATAATAGGGCGGTTATAAACTGCCCTCTTAGTCTTTAAGAGACTGGCTATAAACCACCCTCTTAGGCCTAAGAGGCTTAACCCTAAGAGGGTGGTTAATAACCACCCTCTTAGTCCTAAGACGATGTTTCACAACCACCCTCGTAGTCTTAAGAGAGCGGTTGTTAGGCCATTTTTAGCTACCGTTGTATATCACAGACTTTTTACGACACCATCATAGATGACAGTTGAATAACTGCCTTTAAAGATCTTTAAGGATGGTTTATAAGCATCGTTAAATATCTTTTTTAGTGTAGTGTTTGATACCAATAGGTTTTCCTTCCCCTCGGGCTCCTACTGACGATGTCCTCCCTAAGCAAGAATTTTGATAATGATTGAGTCAACATGTAAACATTGAACTACTATCATAATATTATTTTGACAACAATATCACCCAAGCTATGAAACTTGTAGTTGAGATTGAAGTGTGCATTCAAAATTCCATAAGTGAATTCTCCCTTTTTATTCTGGAAGATTCATGGGAGCTTGAAAATTATTACTTGTAGCTCACCTAATCAAGACTACCTTCCATAGAAGAATGAGAAGAAGTTATAAAGGTAATGAACAAGCTTCGGTCTTGACTTCATACCCAATGAATAAGGCTATCCAATTACATTTCCTTCATCACCAATAGGCTACCCAATTCTATCATTGTTGGCCTTGTTTATTAGCAAAGTCCATAAACTATAGAAATAAGGAGAGATCACTACCATAAAGTGGATCGAAAGTTTTAAAGTATCCTAATTAGAATGTAATTTTAAAATCCTTGTTGATGCTTTTTTCTAGTAGTCTTTTGAAGTTTATGAATTTACTTCCATCATCATTTTTATATGAAGCTCTAAGCTAAGCATCATATCTCTATCCTATTGAGGTGTTAAAACATGGATCAAATATTTTGAATGTTGTTCCTCATATTCTAAACCCATCCTTAAGGATCCTCATCCAACTTAAGAGAAAGTGGTATCTAGTCCCAACACTAATGATGGAAACCTATCCATTATGTTTGAAGTTTATCAAATAATCTACATTCTAGTTTGTGTAATTACATGATAACTATCAATGATGTATTTGCCAAGAAGTTACAGATTACACTAAAAAATTCTAAATAAAAAGGGAAAATAAGTACACACTAAGCCAAAATAACAAAGTCTTGCATAAAAATAAGATACCTAAAAGGGATAGTGAAGCAAAAAATTATTATCCACTATTACATTATTTGATGTTATGTAATTATTAGGGAATTTTTGATGATTTCACCTCATATGAGGTTGGATAGTCACATCTCCCATGAGCATGAGAGAAGATGAAAAGACAAAGTTGAAGGTGAAACACCAAGGGGTGAAAACACCAAAGAGTCTCTTGAAACTAAGAGATACATTGTTGTATAAATATGCATGTTGTACATAATTTTTAGTGGGCGAGAAATAATTTTATATTGTTGTGATTAAAAATTGTTTCCCACAACCATTGATTATAACATTTGGTATCATAGCCATGAAGAGTTGTGTTGATCTATTGTAAGGTGTTCAAGAAGGGATAATCATCACCATCAGACAACATATCCTATATCAAAGAACTCGAATACTAAGTACATATTTTCCCATAATCCATTCATTATTGTTATAAATATTGTTGTGTCCTATGAGCTCATATTGTTCTAAATCATGTTGTCCTCCCCATGTTAAGTTTTCCCACTCTTAAACTATTTCAAAACATTCATTTTGGTAGCCTAAATCTAGTAATGAGCAATTATATCCATGTCTTATCTAATTTATCCCTTAGGATCAATCACTTAATATCTTTCATGAATTTTCTACTATAATAGGTGGTATATATTTATTTCTTCAATCACTATCATTTCCTTAGGCTCATTTTGTAATAATTATTTGAAATGTTTTGGGAGATCCTTAATAAAGAAATCATTTTTTTTTAAATGGCTCCATTTGACATGGTAGACAAATAATTTCTAGAAAAATTGAGTCATTACCACATAAGATATCATGCTTAGACATGTGAGTGGAAGCATGGGAATTTATACTAGGGAAATATTTGTGGAGGTGTGGGAAGACATGTTGGAGGTGCCCTTGTGGGTTCTTGAAGTTTTTGTAATCCAAATTTGGAAAATAAAATAGCATTATGGTGAAACCATGTTGGCTAGCACATGAGACAAGGTCACAGGTTCTAACCTCTAATTTTTTTACAATAGCATTTCATTTAAAAATATTATGCCATTCGAGTATATTATAATATTTTATTTTCAAGACACTTTTTGACTAGTTGGACGATTGGTATTTGAAAGAAAACATAAATTTTTGAAAGAATAAAAAGTTAAATGATCAATTCACATAGAGAGCATTTTTTAAAAGAATTTTTTTTGAAGGGGGCAAGTTGAAAGAATTTGTTTAGGGAGTTAAAACATTCATAGGTGCATTTAATTTTAAGTGGGCAATTATTTTTTAAGGTCATGAAGAGTGGGAAGTTGGCATAATATTTGAAAGAAAATTGAAAGTTATTTTTTAATTTAAGGGGTCTTATAGTTTGTAGTGACTTTTTACAAAAAGGGTAATATTTTTTTTGTAGATGTTGAAAATTTTGAGTAGTTTTGTTGTCATTGATGTCAAGAGAGTATTGTTTCAATTTTGTCATCATTAAGGACATCAAGTGGTTTTTCCAAAAGCAAGAAGGTATTGAAAAGGAATATGTTAGGACTTAACAAAAGGCTCTGATATATTGACAATATGTGTTACAATATATAGACATAAATCCTCATGGGGAGATATGACAAGTGTCATAATCTCCACTCCAAGTGTCATGCAGAATACACATAACTTCAGTTGGAGAACTAAAACTAGAAACAATACAAGTGGCATAACTGAAGTAAGACATAGTACACATTAAAATAATATTCTAACATTCCCCCTTAATGTGCACTATCCTAACTATAGAAAAAAATAAGTCAACTTTAGATAACATTCCCCCTTAATGTTGACTTATATTACATACATAGAGAAATTTTCTAAACTTAGAGAACTTATCTTGCCCAAGTGACTTGGTGAATATGTCAAAAACTTGATATTGTGTTGGTACATACTCCATGTGTATAATGTCTTCTTGGACCATTTCTCTAATGAAGTGATGATGGATCTCAATGTGCTTTGTTCTGGCATGGAAAACTGGATTCTTGGTCATATTGATGGTACTTTGATTGTCACAATATATGTAATTTGGACCATCTATGAATAGCCCCATATCCTGAAGTAATTACCTCAACCATATAGTCTCCTTAGTTGCCTCAACTACTGATCTATATTCAACATCTACTGAAGATAATGAAACTATGTTCTGCTTCTTGGTGCTCCATGAAATAGAGTCTTGGTCTAACTGAAAATAATAACCTGATGTGGATCTTCTAGTTTCAGGACAACTAGCCCAATCTGAATCTGTGTAGCCAATCAAAGAAAAATCATGACATGATTTATACATAAGGCCATGATGAGGGGTGGCCTTGAGGAATATCAAAATCCTCTTAGTTGATATTCAATGGCTCTTCTTAGGATCTTGTATGAATATGGTAATAAGGCCAACCGAATAGAAAATATCTGGTCTAGTTGAAGTTAAGTAGATCAAATTTCCAACTAGTTACCTATAAAGGGTTCCATCAAACCTTTCTTCATCATCACTATTAACCAATTTCAACCTGGTTTCCATGGGAGTGAGAGAGGGCTTACACTCCTCCATGCGAAACCTCTCCAAAATAGATTGAATGTATTTAGCTTGTGAGATAAAAATCTTACCAGGTTGTTGCCATACCTCTATGCCTAAGCAATAGTGGAGGAGGCCTAAATATGTCATCTCAAAATTTTTACATAAGTCCTCCTTGAGCAATATTATTCCTTCTGTGTCATCACTTGTAATGAGAAGATCATCCAAATACAATGTTACCAAAATGATGTGGTTCCTCCAATGTTTCACATAGAGATTATATTTTGTTACAGATCTAGTGAAACCAAGGTTGATGAAATAGGAGTCAATATTTGCATACTAAGCTCGGGGTGCTTGCTTCAACCCATATAGAGTTTTCTTCAATCTAAGTACTTTTTTCTTGACCTTCAACTGTGTACCCTGGTGGTTGGTTTACATACACTTCCTCTTCAAGTTACCATTGAGAAATGCACTTTTGACATCCATCTGATATATAGGCCAATGCTTTTGAGTTGCCAAAGCAATAAATATCCTAATTATAGTAATATTTGCCACAGGAGAAAAATTATCCTCATAATCAATTCCCTCTTGTTGTTTATAGCCTTGAGCTACTAGGTGAGCCTTGTAGTGATCTAGTGAGCCATCAAATTTATACTTTACCTTGTGTACCCATTTTGTGCCAATGGTATATTTACCTTGGGGTAAATTAACTAACTCCCAAGTGTGATTCCTTTCAATGGAATCTAATTCTTGATCCAAGTTCTTCTTTGAAATTAGAAGGTTCAGGTTGGCTAAGGATTTTGGCCATGAGGGCATAGTTCACTTGGTGTCTAAGGGTTGAAGGTCTTTTACTTGTATAAGTGGGCAAATAACGTTGGGCTTCATATATAGTGGCTTGAACCCACTTAGGTAAAGTATTGGATGGTGTGGCTTGATCATTAGATGAAGGAGTAGAAGGAGATGGAGGACATGGATTATTTTTGGGGATTTCTTCATGTGGAGGAATTTATTGATTTATGAGTGAAGAGGAAGGACTAGATGATATTGTATGTATCAAGGGAGAAATTGTTTCATTAGTTAATTCCAAAGTGGGGGTCATAGGAGGAGGATTAGATGGGGGATACTCATAAAAGGTAATATCCCTAGATAGAAATATCCTCTTGAAAATAGGCTCATACAATTTATAGGCATTGGCACTATCACTATAGCCAACAAATATGTATTTTTGGCTCTTATCATCAAACATCTTCCTTTTATTATGAGGAATATGAGCATAGGCATCACATCCAAAGACTTTCAAATGGTCCACATAGGGAATCCTTTTACTCCATGCTTCTTCAAGTTTTATTTCATGTAAGGCCTTTGTGTAGTACCTATTAGTCAAGTATCAACAATAAGAACTTCTCCCCAAAATGAGTTAGGCAATGTAGCAGCATGTAACATTGATTTTTCCCTATTTATGATTGTTTTATTCATCCTCTCAGCTACTCTATTTTTTTGGGGGGTATAAGGATTTGTGAACTGCCTCCTTATCCTATGGTACTTACACAAATTAAAGAATTCATTGGAGACATATTCTCCACCATTATCTGATCTTAAGGTGGAGATTTGGTAGCCACTTTCTCTCTCAACAAGTGCCATGAATTCCTTGAACTTATCAAGGGTTTGCCATTTTTACTGAATTAGGTATATCCATACCTTTTTGTTGTAATCATCAATGAAGGTGATGTAGTATTTGGCCCCAATATAATATTGAACAAATATTGGTCCATAAATGTTTGAATAAAACAATTGCAATGGTTAATTGGCTTTCCAAGTCTTTCCTGATTCAAAGGGTTGTCTATGATGTTTGGCTATAACACATGGCTCACAAAATTTTTTTGACTCCTTAAGATGTGGAAGTCCTTTTACCAAACCTTTCCTTACCATCATTTGAAGATTATAAAAATTTAAATGCCCCATTATTTCATGCCACATGTACTCCAAAGAAAAAGTAGTTGTATGCAAAGAGTTTTGAGTTACAGATTTGGTAAGGAGGTAGTAAAAACCATCCTTTTTGACTCCCATGGATTTGACAGTGCCATTTGGTTCCTGGATGTAGCACTTGTCTTCTTCAAAATAGAAAGTATGACCCTTATATGTAAGCTATCCAATAGAAAGAAGACTCCTTTTAAGAAAAAGCACATACAAAATATTTATTGTAGGAACATTGTTCCCATCATGCAAAGCAAGTGGTGCCTCCCCAACTCCTTCAATGGGAAGGGCACTTTCATAACTAAATTTTTTGAATTGATTAGAAGTAGGTTGAACCTTAGTCAACCAATATTGTCTTCATGTCATGTGCTTTGCTACCTTAGAATCAATATACCAATAATATTTATCTTCAACATTAACTTGATTTGTTGCATACAATATGTTGAGATTATTATCTTGTGGACCCCTTTGATCTTTTTGTATTTGATTGTAATTTATGACATTGTGATTCTATTTTTCACAATAGTCATACCCTTGTTGATTTTTGTTTTGAGACCCTCTATTAGGATGACCCCTTGAGGAGGTCTTGTTTGTTACCTTGGTTGTTGATTTTGCTGTTGATTATACTGCTATGGTTGTTGTTGATGTGGCTACTATTGGTACTGCTGATGTGGCTATTGATGTTGCTACTGATATGGTTGTTGTGGGTATCTTAAATGTTGTCTACCTCTCTGATTCTATTGCTACTTATTTGGACCCTTGTTTTGTCTAGGTTGTAAGGATGCCTTGGTGGAAAAAGTTGCTGATGAAGATTCAATTTCTTCATCTTTGATTAGGGCTTGCTCATGTTTCTTAAGTATAATTTCAATCTCCTCAAGTTTTGAGTTCATTTTATTACCACTTAGATCTAACATGGTAGCATAGGAGTGAAATTTTGAAGGCCATGCAACATTATTGGAATCAACTCATTATCATCAAGAGTTTTTCCAGCAGCCAATAAATCATTCCTAATAGACTTTACTTTCATACATATATTGTGTAATTTTTGTTTTAGATACAAAATGTTGTCTTGACTTGGCCTATCAAACAATCTTATTAGAGCATCCCATGCTTTTTTAGGTGTTTTTACAGACCTTACAGTTTCTCTACATTGAATTCCTATAGCTAGCTTGATGAGACTTAATACTATATTGGAATTCTTTTCAAATAGTGCTTTTTCTTTAGGGTCTTTAGGTGTTGTGAGTGGGTCTTCATCATTTTTCCTATCTCTTACAAAATCCCACATGTCATTCATCATCAAGATAGATTCCATTTCATATTTCTAATTTGCAAAAGTGTGAGCTCCTTCAAGCTTCTTAGTGAGTCCACTTAGTAGATTTGTAGTAGCCATGATTTAGAAAAGGATTGAAAGAAGAGGGAGCTCAAAAAAGGATGAAATAAGAAACACAAATGCCAAATTAGAGCCCTAAAAAAAATCTAGGTTACACCACTTAAAATCCAGAGGAGGGTTCGCCTAGTTTTTCTACTCTAAATCATTAAGTGGTTCCAACAGTGGGAGGGATAACTTGAACACAAGTGCCCTTGTCCACCCAAAGAGAGTAAGAATTAAAAGTGTTTATTACAATGCTTGCTTGATTTTTGTTACAATAGAGGTACCAAAGTTTCAGGTGCTTTATGATAAGGTTATTGTGTGTTTGCTTTCTTGTATATGTTGCATAGTTTCAAGTGTGTATATGCAAAGGGACTAAACTTGATTACAATTATATGAACCCCCAAAAAATGCAAGGGTTATAGCAAGCATTAAAATGAAGAACAAGCTCAAATGAAGAGATTCAAACACCAAACACAAAGTGGCCAAGACAATTCCATAAGAGGACTCCACCAGCATGGGACAAGGGACCCTAAATAACCCCTTGAGTTGATGATTGTATTAGAAACTTTGGCTAAAATATAGCCCCAAATGTACCTCAAAATATGTTACAATATCAATACCTCCAATTACAAGAATACCTCCAAACTTACCAAATTTAATGAATAACTTGGCCTAATACCCCCCCAATGACTTTAAATTGAGCCCCTCACAAATTTGCCAAATTTTTACCCAAGAGTGTCAGATGCAACCGAAAATGCACTCTATTTTACAATGAGAACTTAAAAAACATTTCAGCATATCAAATGATTTCAGAATTGACAAATGAGTACACCAATAGATCCCCCTCAAAAAATCCTTTCCAATGACTATATATAAGCCTATAGTCAGATACAATTTTTTGTTTAAAAAAAAGCAATAAACATTGACCCTCTTAAATGTGTGCAACTCTGGGACTTTCCAAGTGGTCATCCATCCGAGTTGTGCTCTGGAAAATGATGCTTGACTTGGGATTTTTAATGAAATTTACTGCCACTATGCCAACTATTCTTATGAGGATGTGATGACTTTTAATTTGGATATATAAGGTGAATATTGCATCATATAAAAAATACTTATTTATCCCTTTTAGAAATTTTATTTTTCAATTTTGAACCACACCATGGAAGGCTCGAAGTTCTATTCAAATAGATTCAAACAAGGTCTATAGGAGTGCGCGGGCTTGCCACATAGATAAATCATTTCTTTGCAAAACCACATAGTAAAATTTAGTTGATAAAATCAAAGGACAACCAGTTTAGTTATCAAGATTATTCTAATTATTTACGCTTTCCAAACTTTGGAAGAATCCAAGTGATATATAATCACTGTCGCTCAGCATAATGGTTCAATAGTATCTTGTTTATTTACTAGTACATTTGCACTACATAATCACAGTGTAGACAAACGTACCACATCACCGCCGCATTAAGGATGTGTTCACAATATTCCACAACCAGATTTAATTTATCTTCTGATGCATTTTAGGTCCCACATTGTTCATAAAATAGTATGCAACCAAAATTTAACATCCGTGACTCTCTGTGAGGTAGGGAAACAGGTATGGAGGGTTGTGGCGACACACAGACACATCTCAGGTTCACTAAAAAGAAATATGCTTGGTTTGGAAAATGAGCATGTCTTCCTCCTTGGAAATGCCCACGCATAGGTGGGCAGCCTCAGGCTCAAAATACTGGTCAATCACTACATAGGGGGTAAATAGGAGGGCATTATATTTCAATGTGATATCTTCGAAGTAAAACCACCAATCATCATTCGATCACGGGAAAATTTGTGTTATCGTTCACCAACTCTGAGGGCAAATATCAAAACAGTCAAAGCAAATCATTGATCTTGAGAAAATCATTGATGGGAATCATCGAAATATACTAATATTCTTCATCGATGATCATTCATAAGGTAAAATATGATAGTTTTAAAGATAGTGTCTGCCACGTTCCACAAATATTATTAAGAGGAAATTTTTTGTTGGCCTGATCTCAAACTATAAAGGATAAGCAACCATGGAAATTTAGTGGACTCCCAAAATTTTGTGGTTGTGGCTACCTACGTTTTCAAAATTAAGGAGGCATCAGAGGGGGCTAAGACACTAGTAACAGATGCGGCCTTTGAGAACTTTAAATAGCATTACCATTATTTCATCGAGTACAAGCAAAATAGTTCACTCTATATTTGCTCTAAGAAACCTAGATCATTTAAAAAAATCTCACCAACCACTCAATAGCCTACTATCAAAGCTCGGTTTTCATCAACATCTTGAACTACTGTGACGGACCAAAGGAACCTCTCTTCATACGATGGCTCTGCGATGAAGAGTGTAGTGGATGAGGCTGTCAAATACTACTGCCTGTATAAGGATCTACTCTTAGGTCATCCACATTGACTATCAAGGTTTTAAATCTTTATGTCCTCTCCTCGATGATGAATCATTAGATCATGATCTACGATAAGCTCTACTCCTGGATCAACTCAAACCATAGAAGGCTTAATATTTTTCTTTTTCGTAGTCTACCCAAATGTAAAAATTGATACAATTCTAGGGCATTAGCAGCTAGCTCCATAAAACTACAAAAACAAAACATCTACAACCATGAAGATATAGGTTTTTAGAGAGAATATGAAAGTCGAGCACCTGTAAAATACAACAATTCTTGTGGTGCAATAGATGCAACCAATCTTGGTTGACAAAACAAATGTGAGGCTAGATCATGACAAACCAAGACTTGCATATCTTAAAAAAAACTTCTTAGTTTGATCTGCTATAAAAAAATAATCTACCACAGAAAGACCAAACCTAGTATCACACAAACCCTCGACTCAAAGCTCATAAAAAAAATCTTTTTAATATTTTTCCCCTTTTTAACTTAGACTCTTTCTAAAAAAAATTCTCTCACATGGATCAAGAGTGGGAAAACTAAAACCAAAAAAAAATAGGGAGCTTCTAGTTTCTGATCCACTTAATGAGTGGAAAGCATACTCCTTGACTCCATACTCAACCCAGTCCCCACAAGCGTATCTCACCGCTCTGATACCAGATGTTTTTTTTTTAAATAAAGGGGTAAAAATTTATTGATAAAAAGTTTGGATTACAGAGTACAACTGAGCTTCCAACCAAGACTCAAATAAACAACCAAACAAGCTAAAACCACTAGACTAGAATGACACCGAGAAAAGACCACAAGAACAAACCACATTAAGTCTGGACATCCTTGTGGATCAACTCCCATAGGCGTTGAGAGTCTCCAGATGAGAGACTCTCCCAATTATCGATACTCCAAGGATCCAACAGCTCAGAAGCCCTTTTGGCCAGGTAATCAGCAACCACATTCCATTCCCTTGGAATGTGCACAAAGGATATAAATTTGAACTCTTCATTCATTATGATAATCTAAATGGCTACGGAGGCCAACTTCCTCACCCTTTTACTGTTTAAAATATTAACCACAATTTGAGAGTCAGACTCACAGATAATCCTATGCCAGCCAAGAGAAAACCCCCTCCACAAGGCCTCAAGAATTGCAAGAGCTTCCATAAAATTTTTGGAGTGAACACCTTTATAAATGAAAAAGAAAAAATTGACACCACCAGTAGAATCTCTCCCAACACCACCAATGCCAGCATGTCCAAGATTACCCCTGGACGATCCATCAGTATTAATTTTTAAAACTCCTCTAGGGGGTGGTCTCCACCTACCATCTCTCCTAACCTTCTTGCTAAGATGAGGAACCCTACTAGGGCTAGAAGAGTTCACACCATCCCCAAAGATACCAAGGGATTGTTGTACCTTCTCCTCCCTAGAATCCAAAAGAGGGTCCACATCACATTTGCTATGGATGGTTTCCTGAACCATATACAGGATCCTTTGCCAGATCTGTTGAACATCCAAATAACTGCCCTAAAATATGCGTCGGTTTCGTTCGAGCCAAATTTGCCAGATGATGCAAGAAGGGCCCAAATTCCAAGCCACCCAAAGGAAGGGGGCCTTGGCCAGAGGTCTTCCCAAACTAATCCAAAACTCCACCAGGGACATCACATGAAAACATGGATGGTTCCAAGCACTCCACCAACGGTGCCAAATGTCTCTGGCAAAGGAGCATTGGAAAAATAAATGAGAATAGTCATCCTCATTCTTACTGCAAAGGACGCAAAAATAGGGACCCTGAAATCCCATCTTCCTCATATTATCCCAAGTGAGGCATTTATTACAAGCTACCAACCAGAGAAAGAAGTTACATTTTGGCCAGGCAAATTTGTTCCACACATTTTTCCACCAAGTGAAAGGAAGACTCCCATACTTTTTCTTATCAAGAACTTGATAACCATAGGCTACCGAGTAGGTTCCCTTAGGATCAGGGTTCCAAGCTAGAATATCTTTACTCCTCAATGAAGAATAAGGCCTCCCAATAATAATAAGAGCAAGCACCTATTTGTCCTTGGCCAGTCCCCCGTGGGGCCATTCTTGTGGATCTTTCCACCTGTACATCTCCATATTTCCAAAAGACTAGATTTTTTTAAAGTCCTCCACACGAGACCAGCCTACTTCCAAGAAAAAAAATGCTTAGGGAATGTAACCTAGGATATTAATTCAATATAGGAGGGTGACCATCCCAATAATCCTCCCAAAAAAGAGCATTTGATCCTTGATTGCAAATCTAGAACAAACCCTACTTGATTAAATTAGCTCCTCTTTTCATAGTGTCCCAGATAACTGAACCTTTCCCAACCAAGCTGACTCTAGGGATCTCAGTCTCATAAATACCTCTCAAGTATTTACAAGATAATATTTTAGCCCAAATTTGATCTTGAGAGGTACACCATCTCCAATAAACTTTTACAGCCAAAGCCTACCCAAAAAGAGCTGTCTGTCGCAACCCAAAGCCTCCCTCTTGCACCGGCCTCCATATAGAATCCCACCTAACCAAACTCAATTTAGATTGATCAAGTTTTCCAGACCATAAAAAATATCTTGACAAAGCATACATGTCCTTGATGAAGTGATAGGGAGTTATTTTTACAAAACATCTATAAATGGGTAAAGCTTGAACAATAGATTTTAAAAGCAACACTCTGCCTGTAGTGGATAGCCATTTGAAAGTCCAGTGATTCACCTTCCTTCTAAACTTATCAAGCATATACTGCCAAGAAGATCTAGGTAGAGGATGATATGAAATTGGAATACCAAGATAAATGAAGGGGGGAGTCCCAACCTAGAATCTTAGAATACGAGCAATCCTGGATTGAATAAGAGGATGGGTATTGAAGAAGAAAATAGAAGACTTGTCCTCATTAATCAACTGTCCAAAAGCACCAAGATATATCAAGAGACTATCTAATATTGCTAGCTTCCATGATAGTGGCAACTCCCAACAAAGCAGTATAATCAACAAATTAAATGTGGGAAAGAGGTGGCAAACTACTATCCCACTTCCACCCCTGAATGATACCTTGCATGACTTGATATTTGAGCAATCTTCCTAACCCTTCTGTTATAATGATAAATAAATAAGGAGATAAAGGATCTCCTTGCCTCAATATCCTTAAGGCATCAAATAGCTTTGATGGCTCATTATTAATAAGAACAGAGAATGAGAAAGAAGAAACACAGCTCATCTTCCATCTAATCCATTCCTCCTCAAATCCAAAATCAGCAAGAACTTTATGAAGAAAGGACCATCTGACCCGATCATAGGCTTTGGCCATGTCCAACTTAATGAACATAGTTTTCTCCTTAGAAGATTCCATCGAGTGAATATATTTTCTAGCAATAAAAACCCCATCCAAGATTTTTCGGCCAGCAACAAACCCTCCTTGCTCCTCAGAGATGATTTTGCTCAACCATATCTTCAGCCTCTTAGCAATAATTTTTGTGATGATCTTATACACAAAATTTGCAGAGAGTAATAGGCCTAAACATATCCAAGGAATTTGCTCCCTCTTTTTTGGGTATAATCCCCACAAAGGTAGAATTTAGGGCCCTTAGCATCTGTTTGTTCTTTTGGGACTCATGGACCACCTCCAAAATATCAAATTTGAATAAATCCCAAAACTCCTAATAAAACTCAATCGGTAATCCATCTGGGCCTGGGGCTTTTCCTTTTTCATCTTGAATACAACATTTTCCAACTCCTCATCAAGTGCTCATTCATCTCTCTAGAAATAATCTAGAATACAGTTTATAATAAGCTTTTCATTCTCATCATCTGATAGGGAGTCCTCCTTGAAGAGAGAGGAAAAATACCTCTTAGTCTCTTTTGAAATATCCCTGAAAGAAGAGAGCAGGGCACCCTGATATTTCACAAGATAGATAATCAGGTTACCATTACAGCGAGCCTTAAATAAGTTATAAAAGAAGGTTGTGTTCCTATCCCCTTCCTAAACCCAATCTACTCAAGCTTTTTGTTTCCAAAAAAATTCTTCCCTCAGTTCCCATTCAACAAGGTCTTTCGTAGCCTCAGATTCCTCAACAAGAAGCTCCTTCGTGAATCCCTGATCTCTAATATTCCTTTAAGCTTATTCCATCCTCCTAAGAGTTTCCAGATTAGCCAAGGAAAGGTTTCAAAAATTTAGTCTATTCCATCTCTTCAATTTATGTTTTCCAAATTGTAGTCGCTTCATAAAGGAATACATAGCGGTGCCATGAGGAGGTTTGCCAGTGGTCCACCAGCCTCGCATGAAATCATGAAGCTTAGGATCACGAAGCCACATAAGTTGAAACTTAAAGGGGGAATTCTTTTTTAGCCCTAACTCCAAAGCAGAGAGTTTGATAGGCCAATGATCGGATCCCCTACCCTCCAAAATCACATAACTAGCACTTCATTATTACCCATCCAATAACCGGATATCAAAAACCTATCTAATCTCTCTGAGATGGAAGCTTCCCCACACCTTCTATTATGCCAAGTAAATATCTCATTATCTGGCTTGATGTCAACCAAGTTTAGGGCCTGGATATGAGCACTGAAGATAGAAGAAAAAGGCTCGAGACGGTCCACCCCACCATGTTTCTCCTCCAAAAAAGTGATAGAGTTGAAGTCTCTAGCAAAAATCCATGGGTACAAGGGAACCAAACTTCTCACAAAGCAAATGTGCTCCCACAAATTCACTTTACCATTGTAATCAATGGGAGCATACACATTTGTAAGTAGGATGGTTTCACCAGGCTCTGATATATTGACAATATGTGTTACAATATATAGGCATAAAGTCTATGAGGGAGATATGACAAGTGTCATAATATCCACTCCAAGTGTTATGCAGAAGACACATAACTCCAGTTGGAGAACTGAAACTGGAAACAAGACAAGTGGCATAACTGAAGTAAGGCATTGTGCACATTAAAATAATATTCTAATAGAATATGATATAATATTTATTTTTAATATTATATACCTAAAAAGACCCAAAGGATGAAGACCCAAGGAAGGAGAAGCAAGTTTAAATTAAATAATAATATTATATTATTTAATATTATCGGAAAAATTGATGAGGTGAAGTAAATAGTGTCCAAGAGATTATTAAAATAATTTATTATTGAAAAGACCCATGAAGCAAATTGCAAAATATTTAAATTAAAATATTTTAACCCATGGTTAAAATTTTAATTTAAATAAATAATGGATGGCAGAGGTTTTTAAAATTTAATATTTAAATCTAAATTTGATTTTCAAAATCGAATGATGGGCCGACGAGTTATGTGCAAGTGAAAACGTGTATAAAAGGGAAAATGAATTCTCATTTTATTACCTTTGACATATGCTATCAAGTGTTGTGCAATGCTTATATAATTTGTGTGCTTCGTGTTTCGAGAGAAGAGGTATTCGTGATTTGGAAAAAGAAGACAAGGATTTGTTTTGAAAAACATGGAAGTCAAAGGAGGTACCATCGGCAACGGTAGCGCAAGTGGCAGTTGATGCCAAGTGAAAATGTTGAGAGGGCAAAGACATGGGTTTGATTCACGTCATGTGCTTTGCAAGGGAAAACATTTTAGTTTTACGTACTAGAGGATAGAAGACATAAAGGACAAAACGTGAATCCTGTGCCTTGACTTTTGTGTGGGCTCATAGCCCAATTGGTTGCCTAGCATTGACTAGGGTGTTGAGGAAGCAAGGTTGTGAGTTCGAATTTGGCTGGAAATGTTTTTGGGAAGAGTGAAAATAAAAGGTATGCAATTTATGATTTTATTTTTCAAAGGTTTTTGATATCTGAAAATTCACTTTAAAGGTTGTGTGAAATTTGAAAGGATATCTCGTGAGTTTTGTTTAGGAAGATATAAGGTGTAAGAAAATTTAAATTATTTTATTTTAATATTGGTGGTTAGAATTTAATCAATGAGATAGGAGTTATAAGGTATGCAAAGGAAATTATATTTTATTTTGAGATAAAGCTATGATGTGTTAATTGTTTTTAGAGAAGAAATAAGGTGACTAAAGAAAATTATTGTGGTTGTTTTCTTTATCAAAATTTTGACTTATATTTTGAAAGTGTGGATATTATAAGGTGTATTTAAGACTTGTTATTTTTGTGTGGAAAAATAATTATTGGAAAAATATTTGCAAGGAGATTTTGAGAAAGATTGTTGTTACCTAGCCTTAATATTGACAAAGAAGATTTGATTGTGGTTAAGACAGGTTTTGAAGACATATCTCCATCAAAACAAAAGGTATGGGCACTTATTCCTATGAGTGAAATATTATTGGATTGAATATTGTGAAATGCAAGGTTGGAGTGAAAAGGATTATCTGATAAGAATTGTTGGAAATATTTGAGTTAATGTTCATATGAATGATTAGGGTTTGTGAAAGATCATGAGTATCATTGTTATGTGAAGTTAAGAACTATATTGAACTAGGGTTTGTGAAAGATCATGAGTATCATTATTGTGTGAAGTTGAGAACAATCTTGAACTAGGGTTTGTGAAAGAACTTGAGTATCATTGTTATGTGAAAATTAAAATTATCTTGACCAAGGTTTGTAGTGTGAATTATTAGAAGTATAGTGAAACACTTGATTAGGGTTTGTATGCAAGTTGTGTTTCATTTAATGGATTATTGAGTAAAGTTGATTGATCATTATTGATTGCGAGCATTGGTGTGATAGTTCAAGACTCATAAAACAAAATTTTCTTTATTTTTGAATTGATTTGGAAAGGAGTTTGAAAGCGATAGAGTGATTTGTGAGTGTGAAACATATTGAGTCTCTAACCATTCTCTATATGTTTCTAAGGTCAAACAAAATTCTAAGTGAAATTTGTTTGTGTGATTAAAAAGGTTTTTGTGATAGATTGAATTGAGTTGAGTAAGCTTTTGTGGAAACTTACAATTGAGATTTGAGGTAAGTCTTGGTGAATACTTGTTGAGAAAATTGGACAAGTTATAGTGAGGACTTGTTGAGCAGATTTGAGGTAAGTCTTGGTGAAGACTTGTGGATAGATTAGTGTGAGCTTTTGTGGAATATTACAATGTAGATTTGAGGTAAGTCTTGGTGAAGACTTGAGAGTAGTTTGAGCAAGTTCTAGAGAGGACTTGTGGACATATTTGAGGCAAGTTTTTGAGAAGACTTGTGAGAAGAGTTTATTGATTGATTTGTTTAAACCTTTAGTAAAGGTTTGGAGCAGATATAGCAGAGTTAATTTATGATTGGATCAAGATTTGTGTTAAGGCTTGAGAATATATTTGAGATAGATATTGAGAAAATTTGTGCTAGATCAAAGGACTGTGTTTAGTACAAATTTGAGACAGATATTGAGAAGATTTGTGCTAGATCGAAGGACTATTTTTAGTGTATATTTGAGACAGATATTGAGAAGATTTGTGCTAGACTAAAGGACTATGTTTAGTGTATATTTGAGACATATATTGAGAAAATTTATGCTAGACCGAAGAACTGTGTTTAGTACAGATTTGAGATAGAGCTGAGATCAAGACTTGGAGGTGATAGAGTAGAGGATAGTAGTCACCAGTGGATAGAGATCCATTAGCCAAGATAGTGAGGATAGAGGTCTTCTGAGTGAGGATATGACTCTTCTGTGGAGAGATATCCACAAGCCAGTGTAGTGGAGGCAGTAGTCTTCTAAGAGATCACCAACCAGAGCAGAGGAGAAGGAGTTCTCCTGTGGATAGATATACATGAACTTGATTAGGGGATTGGTGTCTCCTTTGGACAGAGGTCCATAAATATTGTAATAGGGAAATATTCCCAAGATATTTATTGAAAACAAATTAGTGAAATATTTTCTCCATGGATGTAAATCGAGTCCAAGAGATTATTAAAATAAATTGTTCTTGAAAATACCCATGAAGCAACTTGCAAAAGACTTAAATTAATTTATTTAAATTAAAATATTTTAACCCATGGTTGAAATTTTAATTTAAATAAGTAATGGATGGCAAAGGTTTTTAAAAATTAATATTTAAATCTAAATTCAATTTTAAAAATTGAATGATGGACCGACAAACTATGTGCAAGTGAAAACGTGTTAAAAAGAAAAAATGAATCCTCATTTTATTACTTTTGACATATGCTATCAAGTGTTGTGCAATGCTTATATAATTCATGCACTTCATGTTTTGAGAGAAGAGGTTTTTATGCTTTGGAAAAGAAGACAAGGAGTTGTTTTGAAAAAGGTAGAAGTCAAAGGAGGTACCATCGGTGACGATAGCATGGGTGGCAGTTGAGGCCAAGCGAAAATGTTGAGAGGACAAAGACGTGGGTTCAATTCATACCATGTGCTTTGCAAGGGAAAATATTTTGGTTTTACACGCTAGAGGATAGAAGACATAAGGGACAAAATGTAAATTGTGCGCCTTGATTTTTGTGTGGGCTCATAGCCCAAACGGTTGGCTAGCGTTGGCTAGGGTGTTGAGGAAGTAAGGTTGTGAGTTCAAATTTGGCTGGAAATGTTTTTGGGAAGAGTGAAAATAAAAGGTATGCAATTTATGATTTGATTTTTCAAAGGTTTTTGATATCTAAAAATTCACTTTAAAGGTTGTGTGAAATTTGAAAGGATATCTCATGAGTTTTGTTTAGGAAGATATAAGGTGTAAGAAAATTTAAATTATTTTATTTTAATATTGGTGGTTAGAATTTAATCACTGAGATAGAAGTTATAAGGTTTGCAAAGGAAATTATATTTTATTTTGAGATAAAGCTATGATGTGTTAATTGTTTTTAGAGAAGAAATAAGGTGACTAAAGAAAATTATTGTGGTTGTTTTCTTTATCAAAATTTTGACTTATATTTTGAAAGTGTGGAGATTATAAGGTGTATTTAAGACTTGTTATTTTTGTGTGGAAAAATAATTATTGGAAAAATATTTGCAAGGAGATTTTGAGAAAGATTGTTGTTACCTAGCCTTAATATTGGCAAAGAAGAATTGACTTCATAAAAATGGCGGGATCGGGAGCGGGTGCGTCTATGGACGATGGTGATGGCGATGGCGATGTTGGAGGGACGCTGGAGGATGCTGGTCTGGTAGGTTTGTCCTCAGGCCCTACAGATGGTGTTGGGCCTACTGCAGGCCCACTCAGCAAATGTCACGGTGAAGACCCAAACGGCGTGGTGAAACCGACTTCTGACAAAGTTAGGGTTTCACCCTCCTCTCCTTCCAAAGCACGACCTTGGTCTTTGTCCTTTGCGGATAAAGTCAGGTCTTCGACAGGAGCTTTCTCTTTCCAAACTCCTCTGCCCTTCTCTATTTTGGGCACTGAAGTTTATTTTCCAAGCGAGGCTATGGAACCACTAATCTTCCAAGAGTCCCTCTCTCTGGTTGGGAAATTTGTCGGTGCCCGACCTGATATGGAAACTATTCGTAAGTGGGCTCTTTCCAAATGGCGGTTGTCAGGCAGCTTGGAGCTAGTGGCCTTTCCTAGGGGGTTCTTTATGATAAGGCTAAACAATGCCCTCGACACCCACCACATTCTTACTGGAGGACCTTGGTTTTTCGGTCGTCGCAGCCTGTTTCTGTGAAGATGGGGGGAAGATTTTGACCCTGAAACCCAGTCTATCAACATTGCTCCGATTTGGATCAAACTCCATGGGCTTCCCCCACAGTTCTTCTACAATGATGCACTCAAAGGCATCACTCAACCGATTGGAGATTTAGTCACCATCAACTCGGCTACTCGAGCCAGAACTAGAATGACCTATGCTCATGTCTACGTCATGGCTAATCTAGATTCGACTCTACCTACCTGCATCGGCATCACCTGTGGGAGCTACAGAAGACATCAAGGATTTGAGTACGAGAACAAGCCCGCTTTTTGTGTGGAGTGCAACACTCAGGGCCACCTGGCTTCTCAATGCCCTTATCAAAAAAATTTGATGCCTGACGTCAAGGAGTTGAGTCTTTTGAGGATTCTCCTTCATCAAAGCCCAAACCAAATTTGATGCCTATAGGCCTTTGATTATTTAACATTTTATTCAGCTTTGCAGAACTGTCTTCAAATTTATGATGACAGCTCAATTTTCGATTCATCTCTTCTAGATGCATCCTTAATCTAACTATGTCTTCTTCTAGCTTATTACACTCATCTATTTTCATGGTAAGCTGTGCTTCAAAATATTTAGACTTTTTCTTAAGTTCTTCAGTTTGTACTTTCAAACCGATTATTAATTCGCTAGCATCCTCAAATTTTCTTGAAATATTTTTATTCTTTTTCCTTTCTGCACTTAACTCTTCAAGTGCAGCAACCAACTCACCTTCCAGATCTACCTCAGCCTCATCCTCTAATTTTTCCTCACACTCCTGGGTTTCCTCTGTTCTTTCTTCTTCAAAAGCCATGAACAAGGCTTCACCAGTTTCTTCTTCTGAGTCCTCACTAGAACTGTCTTCTAAAGAGTCAGCATTCTTGGAAATGAAACTTTTCTTCTTGAAGTTCCTTTTTCTAAAATGTGGTTTCTTCTTCCAGGACATTTCTTTCTTGGTGTGTCCCTTCATCACTTTTGTTTTTCTCATTCATTGGGCATTTTGCTGCAAAGTGCCCGATGCCTCCACAGTTAAAGCACTTGAACGGTAGCTTACCTCTGTACTTTCCTTTTCCCTTTACTAGTTTCCTAACAAAGTTTGCTTTAGTTTCATCTGGAGATTCTTCTTCCTCAGATTCTTGTTTAGATTTTATATTTTTCTGTGCTTGAAAAGTTGCTTCTCTGTCTGAGGGCTTAGTTTGTCCAATTCTCATTTCATATGCTATTAAGGAACCATGCATTTCATCCATACTAAAAAAATTTAAATCTTTAGCTTCTTCTATGGCAGAAACTTTTGCATCAAATATTTTATGGAGTGTTCTTAGTACCTTTTTCACAACAACCGCATCTTCCATCTCCTCGCCGAGTCCTCTTATTGCATTAATGATTCCATTTACTCTCAGGATATAGGCCTCTATGTTCTCATCATCAGTCATCTTTAATGCTTCGAACTGGGCTCGATGTGTTTGCAGCTTGGCTTCCTTGATCTTGCCATCTCCTTCATGAATGCTCTGCATTTTGTCCCATATATCTTTTGCTGATTTACAGTTCATGATCCTTATCAACTCACTGTCTACTAATCCACACATAATAGCATTCTTAGCTTTAGAGTTGTTCTCAAACTTTTTCTTCTCAGCCGCATCAGATGGAGGAGCAGAGGGTATTGTGTATCCATTTTCAACAGATTCCCAAATGTCATATCCCAATGCACATAGATATGTCTGCATCCTGAGTCTCCAGAAAGAGTAGTTTGTTCCATCGAACAAAGGAGCTTTGTTGGAAGAAAATCCTTCACCGTTGGCCATTGTGTATCTTCCAAGATCACCTTAGCTGATTAAGCTTGATCAGGAACTTGGCTCTGATACCAATTGATATTCTCACAATGACACTGAGAGGGGGGGTGAATCAGTGTAACTATTTAAAACTTGAATCTGCAACTCTTAAAACTTAAAAATGCAAGCTTAAAAATAGATAAAGCAAGTATAACACAAGAGCATCACACAACACAAGATTTAACGAGGTTCACCGATGTGGCTACTCCTCAAATAATGACTGTTTGGACTACAATCCAAATCCAGCCTTTGCAAGGATTCAATCTTTACAAATAGTTTACCAAGGACCCACTGGAAGGAGCACCAACCCCTGATTTTTCTGCTGCAATAGATAGGAGCACCAACCCCTTTTACCAAGCACCAACTTGGATTTCTATTTAAAAAATATTGACATAAAAATGCCTTCTCTTTTGCAAGACCCTCACTGGTCTATAGCTCATACAAATCAATCTCATAGAAGCATAAAGAGAATTGTTAGAAACTCAATATCTTCTATCACAGTCTAAAACCTCTCTTCTGATTTTTCAAGAAAAATACATACAGGTTTTAGTTCTTTTGCTGTACTTCATGCAACACTCTTACTCAACCTTTTCTTTTTGTTTTTCACAAATAACCACGGTTGCAGTAACCTTACTTACTACGCCTGTTCGATTCTTATACTTGACTTCCTCGAATGGCTCTTTTTGAAACGGCTCAAATTTTCCCTCCAATTTTCCATGCATTCTCGGCTACGATCAATCTGTCAAACCCTCTCTGACGCGTTCTGCCTTTTAGCCGCTTTCTTTCTGACTTATTCTGACATTCTTCTCTGCACATTCTGACAGCCTTTTTTTGACAACCTTTTTCTGCGTATCCTGACACCTTTTTCTGCGTATCCTGACAGCCTTTCTGCGTATCTCGGATTCTGTTCTTCTTTCTTCTCTTTTGAATTCTGTGCTACCACTTTCTTCTACGCATGACTGTCATTTCTTGATATACGCAACCTGTTAATGAATTTCTCTGTAATCGTGATTCTCGGTATCCACCCCTGTAACAGCTGTTCTGACTAGAAAAGACTGTTCTTGTAACTGCCACCTGTAACTGCAAGTCTAACTCTAGTTAATTTGGCTGCATGAATTTTCTCTAAGCTTTCTCGACACCTGTCACTCGATAACTGCAGATATGACTCCAGTTAACTCTTATGTAACTGGTCGCATGATTTTCTTTGCGCTATTTTCGACACCTGTCACTCGTGCATGCTTCTCGGCTTTTTCCCGCCAAATCGTTACTCGTCGCGATATCGCGACATTTCTACTCGCTTGACTTATTCTGGACTGTTGACCGCGAAACCCGACTTGTCGCGATATCGCGACGTTTTCTGCCTTCTAGACCTTATCTCGGCATGCACCCGCGAAAATGAGACATGTCACGAAATCGCGACGCATTTTTCGCCATCGAGCCTTTTCTGCTCCTAGCGTGAAAATGAGGACATGTCACGAAATCATGACGCTTTCGCTTGCACTCTCCTTCGCTTGCCTCCGAGAAAATGGTACATGTCACGAAAATCGTGACACTTTGGGCTTCCGTACACTTTTCTCCGCAAGCCTCAACGAAATCGAAACATGTCATGAAATCGTGACGCTTTTTTGCCTTAGCGCTGTTCTTTGCGTTTCACCCGTGAAAATGCAACATGTCATGAAATCGTGACATCTTTTGCGTCCGTACATTTTTCCCTTCATGCACCAGCGAAATCAAGACATGTAGCGAAATCGCTACAACTTTGTGCCTTGCATTTCCAACTTTGCTTCGACTCGCGAAACTTAGACTTGTAGCGAAATCGCTACACCTTTGTGTTCTGCACTTTTGACTTGTAGCGAAATCGCTACACCTTTGTGTCTTGTATTTCGAACTTGTAGCGAAATCGCTACACCTTTGCGCCTTGTGTTTCGAACTTGTAGCGAAATCGCTACATCTTTGCGTCGTGCATTTCGAACTTGTAGCGAAATCGCTACACCTTTGTGCCTTGTGTTTCGAACTTGTAGCGAAATCGCTACACCTTTGCTCTTTGGCATCTGAACTCGCTCGCCCTCGAAAGTCTGACATGTAGCGAAATCGCTACACTTTCTTGACTTAGTGCTTCTTTTCTGCTTCAGCCAGCGAAACTTCGACATGTAGCGAAATCGCTACACTTTTGTTGCCGTACATTCTCTCTCTTCTTCGGTCGCGAAACCCACGTGTCGCGATATCGCGACACTTTTCGCCCTTAGTGCATCTTCTTCAAACATGTCACGATATCGCGACACTTTCTCATGCACTTTCTCTCTCCTCTTTTTGTCAGGAAATCGTGACATTTTTTTCTTCTCTTTCTCTCTCCTCATTTTTGTCACGAAATCATGACATTTCTAGCCTTTCTCTCTCCTCACTTTTGTCACGAAATCATGACATTTTGGTTACACTTTCTCTCTCCTCTTTTTTGTCGAAATCATGACATTTTTGGCTTTCTCTCTCCTCATTTTGTCACGAAATCGCGACAAAACATGTCGCGATATCGCGACAGCTTTTCTTACTTGTCTTTTTCTGCAAATTTTTGAATCTGGCCACTTCTTTCTTCTTGGAAATTCACTGTACTTGTTCTGACTGACCTCTAAACTGCATCAACTACATCAATCTGTCTGTGTTGACAACAATGACAATACTTTTGCAATGCTTTTGTTGCACCTTGCTCAACAATCTCCCCCTTTGGAATTGTTGGCAACACACCTGCAACCTTGCTCAATTTCTTCTCCCCCTTTGCCAATAATACCAAAGGGCTGCTGTAGACTCCCCCTGAGTCTATGCACAACATTCTCAGGCATAAATAATTTTAATGCTCCCCCTGAGAATGTGTTCCCCATAGCTAGTCAATGCTTGGGTAGTGTGACTACTCCCAACTTCTTCCGAAGGTACTCAAAAACTTCCTTGGGCAATGGTTTTGTGAATATGTCTACGACTTGCTCTGTAGTTGGAACAAACTCCAATTTGACCTCTCCTTCTGCAACTTTATCTTTCAAAAAATGATACCGGATTGCAATATGTTTGGTGCGGGAATGCATGACCGGATTCTTTGAGATGTTGATTGCACTAGTGTTATCACATTTAACTAAAATTGGCTCATTGAAGTGAATACCAAGGTCTTTCAGTGTTTGTCTCATCCATAATATCTGTGTACAGCATGTTGTTGCTGCAATGTATTCAGCCTCTGCTGTGGATAGAGAGACTGATTCTTGCTTCTTGTTGTGCCATGCTACCAGTTTATCTCCAAGATAAAATGCTCCTCCACCGGTACTTTTTCTGTCATCAATACATCCCCGCCCAATCTGCATCAGAATATGCAAAAAGAGTGAAGTCTTTTCCTTTTGGATACCATAGCCCATACTCCATAGTACCCTTGAGGTACCTAAAAATCCTTTTCACAACTGTCACATGAGTCTCTTTGGGACTAGCCTGAAATCTTGCAACCATGCAAACAGCTTGTAAGATATCCGGTCTGGTGGCTGTCAAATACAGCAGGCTCCCAATCATAGATCTGTACATTGTTTGATCAACATCTGGAGATTTATCATCCTTGCTCAACTTGCAGCCTGTTGTCATGGGGGTGCTAACAGGCTTACTATCCTCCATAGTGAACTTTTTCAGCATTTCTTTCACATATTTAACTTGAGAAATAAAAATGCCCTTTTCAGTTTGATTAACTTGCAATCCTAGGAAATATGAAAGTTCACCAATCATAGACATTTCAAATTCTTTCTGCATTTTATTTGCTATGTCTTTGCATGATTCATCATTGCTGCTCCCAAATATTATATCATCTACATAAACAACAAGGACAATGAAATTGCCATTTTCAGTTTTGATATATAAATTGCTATCCACCATACCTTTCTTGAATCCTTGCTTAGTGAGATAGCTGTCCAATCTTGCATACCAAGCTCTAGGTGCTTGTTTCAAGCCATACAATGCTTTCTTCAGCTTGCAAACAAAGTTAGGATTATCACAGAGTTGAAAGCCATCAGGCTGTTCAATATACACTTCTTCTTCAAGATTTCCATTTAGAAATGCTGATTTCACATCCATCTGATAAACTTTGAAATTCCTATGAACTGCTAAAGCCAAAAATAGTCTTATTGCTTCAAGTCTGGCCACTGGTGCAAAGGTCTCTTCAAAATCAATCCCCTCAACTTGAGCATATCCTTTACAGACCAATCTTGCTTTATTCCTCACAACCTGTCCGTCTTCATTCAACTTTGTTTCGAAATATCCATTTAGTACCGATTATGTTTTTATTTTCAGTGCCTTGGTACTAATTCCCGTGTTTTGTTTTTCTCAATTTGATCTAGTTCTTCATTAATCGCCTCCATCCAGACTTTCATCTGTACTTGCTTCAATAATATTTTTGGGCTCAATGTTGGATAACAGAGAGTAGTTGTTTACTACTCTTCTTCTTGTTTGAATACCAACTGTGGGGTCCCCAATAATCTGCTCTCTGGGATGATTTTTCTGCCAGCTGCCTGTTTTGGATTTCCTATTTTCTTCTCTTTCCAAATCATCTGAATCTGATTTTTGTCTCTCTTCCTTTTCTTGATCTTCATCTTCTTCAATAAATTCTTCATAAGTTGGGTAGTTTTCATTATGGCTGATTTCTTGTTTCCTACCTTCATCAACCTTAACATCCGCACTCTCCACAATTTTCTTAAGTCTTTTGTTGTAGCATGTGTAGGCTTTGCTTTTTGTTGAGTAACCAAGAAAGATACCTTCATCAGCTCTATCTTCGAATTTGCCAAGATTGTCTTCAGTCCGTTTAATGTAACACTTGCTGCCGAACACTTTGAAGTATTTTGTTGTAGCCTTTTTGCCAAACCACAGTTCATAAGGTGTTTTGCTTTCATGCGGCCTCAACATGCACCTATTCTGGATGTAAACTGCAGTATGAACTGCCTCTTTCCAAAATCTGTCAGCAATTCTACTCTCTGTCAACATGGTCCGTGCCATTTCCTGCACAGTTCTGTTCTTCCTTTCTACTACTCCATTTTTCTGAGGTGTTCTTGCTGCCGAAAACTGTCTTCTAATCCCATGTTTTTCACAGTATTCTCGCAAACTCATCTCGAAATAAACTCTCCTCCTCTATCCGATCTCAAACATTTAATTCTTTTTCCAGATTGATTCTCAACAAGATTTTTGAAAGTTTTAAACATCTCAAAGGCTTCTGATTTAAGTTTCATAAAGAGTACCCATGTCATTCTGGAAAAGTCATCTATACACAACATAAAATATTTGTAGCCATTTATGCTTTCCGTTCTCATGGGTCCACATAAATCTGTGTGAATTAGTTCTAATGGTTTACTCGTGAAGTACTCTTTTGCTTTGAAAGTGGATCTGGTTTGCTTCCCCTTTTGGCATGACTCACAAATGCTGTTTGAAGGTTTACCAATAGTGGGTATGTCTCTTACTGCTCTTTTTGAGCTGATTTTTACCAGATTATCAAAGCTTATGTGACCGAGTCTCTTGTGCCACAGCCAATTTTCTTCTTCCTGTCCAACCAAGCAAGCTCCTTCTGAAGTCTCCGAGAGAGTATACATATTTCCAGAGGTTCTCAGTCCAAGTGGCTATTAACTTTCCATTTTTTGTCTTTCTTACTTCACAACCCTCCTTCTTGAAAATTACTTCATGACCTCTGTCACAAATTTGACTTACACTCAGTAAGTTATGCTTCAGACCCACCACAAAAAGGACTTCCTTAGAGTTGATTTTTCCGTCACTTAACTTAACTGATCCTTTACCCACTATCTTGGCTCCATCATTGTTTCCGAATTTTACGGAACCACCTTCGTATGTCTGTAGCTTATCAAACTTCTGTTTATCTCCCGTCATATGACTGGAGCATCCACTATCCGGAATCCAAGGTGCAGATTTATTCTGGGCTTTGAGAGCTGTTTGAACGATTAGGGATTCCTTGTCTTTCTTAGGTTGCTCCTTTTCTTTCCACTAAGATTTGATAGCAGATCTGGTCACTTGTTTTACCTTCTCCCTTTCATTGGCTTGTGACAGTTTTTCGAGAAATTTTCTGTTTTGTTTCAATCCAGTTGATTGATACTTTCTTCCCTGGTATTTATTTCCTGCAAAAGAGCTACGACAATTTCTTGCAATATGTCCGAAGTTATGACAGCTTATAACATTCTACAAGGATAATCTATCAAAGGTGAAAAAATATTTCTACTAGTGAAATTCCTTTGTTCTACATTATATCTACAACTTGAGATTTTATGACCATATGCATTGCATTTAAAACAATAACCATAAAAGGAACGAGTGTACCTGGGTAATGGTTGTTGCCATGTTGTAGTAGGAGCCATGGGTCTTCTTCTTCTTTGATATGTGACTTTGGTGAATCCATCATTTGCAGTACTCCTTTCAAGCTTGGCCTTATTGTTTTCTTTTGCATGATACGATTTATCTTGATCAACCCTGATCTTATCTTTATTCTTTATTGGTTCTACAGTTATAGCCTTTGAGTCTTTTGAGGATTCTCCTTCATCAAAGCCTAAACCAAATTTGATGCCCGTAGGCCTTTGATTATTTAACATTTTATTCAGCTTTGCAGAACTGTCTTCAAATTTATGATGACAACTCAATTTTCGATTCATCTCTTCTAGCTGCATCCTTAATCTAACTATGTCTTCTTCTAGCTTATTACACTCATCTATTTTCATGGTAAGTTGTGCTTCAAAATCTTCAGACTTTTTCTTAAATTCTTCAGTTTGTACTTTCAAACTGATTATTAATTCGCTAGCATCCTCAAATTTTCTTGAAATCTTTTTATTCTTTTTCCTTTCTGCACTTAACTCTTCAAGTGCAACAACCAACTCACCTTCCAGATCTACCTCAGCCTCATCCTCTAATTTTTCATCACACTCCCGGGTTTCCTCTGTTCTTTCTTCTTCAAAAGCCATGAACAAGGCTTCACCAGCTTTCTTCTTCCGAGTCCTCACCGGAACCTGTCTTCGAAGAGTCAACATTCTTGGAAATGAAACTTTTCTTCTTGAAGTTCCTTTTTCTAAAATGTGGTTTCTTCTTCCATACATTTCTTTCTTGGTGTGTCCCTTCATCACTTTTGTTTTTCTCATTCATTGGGCATTTTGCTCGCAAAGTGCCCGATGCCTCCATAGTTAAAGCACTTGAACGGTAGCTTACCTCTCGTACTTTCCTTTTCCCTTTATTAGTTTCCTAACAAAGTTTGCTTCAGCTTCATCTGGAGATTCTTCTTCCTCGGATTCTTGTTTAGATTTTATATTTTTCTCGTGCTTGAAAAGCCGCTTCTCTGTCTCGAGGGCTTAGTTTGTCCAATTCTCATTTCATATGTAGTTAATGAACCATGCATTTCATCCATAGTAAGGCTGTTTAAATCTTTTGCTTCTTCGATTGCAGAAACTTTGGAATCAAATCTTTTATGGAGAGTTCTTAGTACCTTTTTCACAACAACCGCATCTTCCATCTCCTCACCGAGTCCTCTTATTGCATTAATGATTCCATTTACTCTCAGGATATAGGCCTCTATGTTCTCATCATCAATCATCTTTAATGCTTCGAATCGGGCTCGATGTGTTTGTAGCTTTGGCTTCCTTGATCTTGCCATCTCCTTCATGAATGCTCTACAGTTTGTCCCATATGTCTTTTGCTGATTTACAGCTCATGATCCTTATCAATTCACTGTCTACTAACCCACACATAATAGCATTCTTAGCTTTAGAGTTGTTCTCAAACTTTTTCTTCTCAACCGCATCTGATGGAGGAGCAGAGGGTATTGTGTATCCATTTTCAATAGATTCCCAAATGTCATATCCCAATGCACATAGATATGTCTGCATCCTGAGTCTCCAAGAAAGAGTAATTTGTTCCATCGAACAAAGGAGCTTTGTTGGAAGAAAATCCTTCACCGCCGGCCATTGTGTATCTTCCAAGATCACCTTAGCTGATTAAGCTTGATCAGGTACCTTGCTCTGATACCAATTGATATTCTCACAATGACACTGAGAGGGGGGTGAATCAGTGTAACTATTTAAAACTTGAATCTACAACTCTTAAAACTTAAAAATGCAAGCTTAAAAATAGATAAAGCAAGTATAACACAAGAGCATCACACAACACAAGATTTAACGAGGTTCACCGATGTGGCTACTCCTCAAATAATGACTGTTTGGACTACAATCCAAATCCAGCCTTTGCAAGGATTCAATATTTACAAATAGTTTACCAACACCCATTGGAAGGAGCACCAACCCCCGATTTTTCTGCTGCAACAGATAGGAGCACAACCCCTTTTACCAAGCACCAACTTGGATTTCTATTTTTAAAAAAATTGACATAAAAATGCCTTCTCTTTTACAAGACCCTCATTGGTCTATTGCTCATTCAAAATCAATCTCATAGAAGCATAAAGAGAATTGTTAGAAACTCAATATCTTCTATCACAATCTAAAACCTCTCTTTTGATTTTTCAAGAATAATATTCAGGTTTCAGTTCTTTTGTCGTACTTCTATACAGCACTCTTACTCAACCTTTATTTTTGTTTTTCAAAAATAAAACACGGTTGCAGTAACCTCACTTACTACGCCTGTTCGATTCTTTATACTTGATTTCCTCGAACGACTCTTTTTGAAACGGCTCAAATTTTCCCTCCAATTTTTCATGCATTCTCGGCTACGATCAATCTGTCAAACCCTCTCTGACGCGCTCTGCCTTTTAGCCGCTTTCTTTCTGACTTATTCTGACATTCTTCTCTACACATTCTGACAACCTTTTTTTGACATTTTTATCCCGACACCTTTTTTTATCTTTTTCGTATCTCGTCTTTCTTCTTTCTTCTCTTTTCAATTCTGTGCTACCACTTTCTTCTACGTGCGATTCATTTCTTGACACACGCAACTCTTAATGAATTTCTCGGTAATCGTGATTCTCGATATCCACCCCTTAATCTAGAAAGTTTTTTAACGTAACTTAACTCTGTTAATTTGAATGATTTTCTCTAAGCTTTCCACACTCCTTATTTGACTCCTCTAACTCTTACGTAACCGTGCATGATTTTCTTTAGCTATTTTCGACACCTGTCACTGTGCATGCTTCTTTGGCTTTTCCCGCCAAATCGTTACTCGTCGCGATATCGCGACATTTCTACTCCATTTGACTTATTCTGATCGTTGACCGTGAAACCTGACCTGTCGCGATATCGCGACATTTTCCGCCTCCTAGACCTTATCTCGGCATGCACCCGCGAAAATGAGACATGTCACGAAATCGCGACGCTTTTCGCATCTAGCTCTTTTCTCCTACCAAGGACATGTACATGTGCTGAACGACTTTCGCTTCTGCACTCTCCTTCGCTTGCCCCCACGAAAATGGTACATGTCACGAAATCGTGACACTTTTGGCTTTCGTACACTTTTCTCCGCAAGCCTCAGCAAAATCGGAACATGTCACGAAATCGCGACGCTTTTCTGCCTTAGCTCTGTTCTTTGCTTTCGCCCTGAAAATGCAACATGTCACAAAATCGCGACATCTTTTACGTCCGTATATTTTTCCCTTCATGCACTATGAAATCAAGACATGTAGCGAAATCGCTACAACTTTGTGCCTTGCGTTTCCAACTTTGCTTCGACTAGCGAAACTTAGACTTGTAGCGAAATCGCTACACCTTTGTGTTCTGCATCTTTGACTTGTAGCGAAATCGCTACACCTTTGTGTCTTGTATTTCGAACTTGTAGCGAAATCGCTCTACACCTTTGCGCCTTGTATTTTGAACTTGTAGCGAAATCGTTACATCTTTGCGCCATGCATTTCGAACTTGTAGCGAAATCGCTACACCTTTGTGCCTTGTGTTTCGAACTTGTAGCGAAATCGCTACACCTTTGCTTTTGGCATCCGAACTCGCTTCGGCCCTTGAAAGTCCACATGTAGCGAAATCGCTACACTTTCTTGACTTAGTGCTTCTTTTTCTTCAACTCGACATGTAGCGAAATCGCTACACTTTTGTTGCCGTACATTCTCTCTTCTTCAGGTCGTGAAACCCGACGTGTCGCGATATCGCGACACTTTTTCCCTTAGTGCTTTTCTTCAAACTTGTCACGATATCGCGACACTTTCTCATGCACTTTCTCTCTCCTCTTTTTGTCATGAAATCATGACATTTTCAGTGCACCTTCTCTCTCCTCATTTTTGTCATGAAATCGTGACATTTCTCGCTTTCTCTCTCCTCATTTTGTCGCGAAATCGTGACATTTTCGTGCTTTCTCTCTCCTCATTTTTGTCATGAAATCATGACATTTTTGGCTGCGCTTTCTCTCTCCTCATTTTTGTCACGAAATCGTGACATTTTTGGCTGCGCTTTCTCTCTCCTCATTTTTGTCACGAAATCGCGATAGAAAACATGTCGCGATATCGCGACAGTTTTCTTACTTGTCTTTTTCTGCAAATTTTTGAATCTGGGCCACTTCTTTCTTCTTGGAAATTCACTGTACTTGTTCTGACTGACCTCTCGAATCGCATCAATCTGTCCGTGTTGACAACAATGACAATACTTTTGCAATGCTTTTGCTGCACCTTGCTCAACAATCTCCCCCTTTGGAATTGTTGGCAACACATTGCAACCTTGCTCAATTTCTTCTCCCCCTTTGCCAATAATACCAAAGGGCTGCTGCAGACTCCCCCTGAGTCTATGCACAACATTCTCAGGCATAAATAATTTTAATGCTCCCCCTGAGAATGTGTTCCCCATAGCTAGTCAGTGCTTGGGTAGTGTGACTACTCCCAACTTCTTCCGAAGGTACTCAAAAACTTCCTTGGGCAATGGTTTTGTGAATATATCTGCGACTTGCTCTGTAGTTGGAACAAACTCCAATTTGACCTCTCCTTCCGCAACTTTATCTTTCAAAAAGTGATACCGAATTGCAATATGTTTGGTGCGGGAATGCATGACCGGATTCTTTGAGATGTTGATTGCACTAGTGTTATCACATTTAACCGAAATTGGCTCATTGAAGTGAATACCAAGGTCTTTCAGTGTTTGTCTCATCCATAATATCTGTGTACAACATGTTGTTGCTGCAATGTATTCAGCCTCTACTATGGATAGAGAGACTGATTCTTGTTTCTTGTTGTGCCATGCTACCACTTTATCTCCAAGATAAAATGCTCCTCCACTGGTACTTTTTCTGTCATCAATACATCCCGCCCAATCTACATCATAATATGCAAAAAGAGTGAAATATTTTCCTTTTGGATACCATAGCCCATACTCCATAGTACCCTTGAGGTACCTAAAAATCCTTTTCACAATTTGTCACATGAGTCTCTTTGGGACTAGCCCGAAATCTTGCAACCATGCAAACCGCCTGTAAGATATCCGGTCCGGTGGTCATCAAATACAGCGGCTCCCAATCATAGATCTGTACATTGTTTGATCAACATCTGGAGATTTGTCATCCTTGCTCAACTTGCAGCCTGTTTGTCATGGGAGTGCTAACAGGCTTACTATCCTCCATAGTGAACTTTTTCAGCATTTCTTTCACATATTTAATTTGAGAAATAAAAATCCCCTTTTCGAGTTTGATTAACTTGCAGATCCAAGGAAATATGAAAGTTCACCAATCATAGACATTTCAAATTCTTTTCGCATTTTATTTGCTATGTCTTTGCATGATTCATCATTGCTGCTCCCAAATATTATATCATCTACATAAACAACAAGGACAATGAAATTGCCATTCTCAGTTTTGATATATAAATTGCTATCCACCATACCTTTCTTGAATCCTTGCTTAGTGAGATAGCTGTCCAATCTTGCATACCAAGCTCTAGGTGCTTGTTTCAAGCCATACAATGCTTTCTTCAGCTTGCAAACAAAGTTAGGATTATCACAGAGTTGAAAACCATCAGGCTGTTCAATATACACTTCTTCTTCAAGATTTCCATTTAGAAATGCTGATTTCACATCCATCTGATAAACTTTGAAATTCCTATGAACTGCTAAAGCCAAAAATAGTCTGATTGCTTCAAGTCTGGCCACTGGTGCAAAAGTCTCTTCAAAATCAATCCCCTCAACTTGAGCATATCCTTTACAGACCAATCTTGCTTTATTCCTTACAACCTGTCCGTCTTCATTCAATTTGTTTCGAAATATCCATTTAGTACCGATTATGTTTTTATTTTCAGGCCTTGGTACTAATTCCCAGGTTTTGTTTTTCTCAATTTGATCTAGTTCTTCATTTACTGCCTCCATCCAGCTTTCATCTGTGCTTGCTTCAATAATATTTTTGGGCTCAATGTCGGATAATAGAGAGTAGTTGTTTACTACTCTTCTTCTTGTTTGAATACCAACTGTGGGGTCCCCAATAATCTGCTCTCTGGGATGATTTTTCTGCCAGCTGCCTGTTTTGGATTTCCTATTTTCTTCTCTTTCTAAATCATCTGAATCTGATTTCTATCTCTCTTCTTTTTCTTGATCTTCATCTTCTTCAATAAATTCTTCATAAGTCGGGTAGTTTTCATTATGGCTGATTTCTTGTTTCCTACCTTCATCAACCTTAACATCCGCACTCTCCACAATTTTCTTAAGTCTTTTGTTGTAGCATGTGTAGGCTTTGCTTTTTGTTGAGTAACCAAGAAAGATACCTTCATCAGCTCTATCTTCGAACTTGCCAAGATTGTCTTCAGTCCGTTTAATGTAACACTTGTTGCCGAACACTTTGAAGTATTTTGTTGTAGCCTTTTTGCCAAACCACAGTTCATAAGGTGTTTTGCTTTCATGCGGCCTCAACATGCACCTATTCTGGATGTAAACTGCAGTATGAACTGCCTCTTTCCAAAATCTGTCAGCAATTTTGCTCTCTGTCAACATGGTCCGTGCCATTTCCTACACAGTTCTGTTCTTCCTTTCTACTACTCCATTCTGCTGAGGTGTTCTTGCTGCCAAAAACTCGTCTTCTAATCCCATGTTTTTCACAGTATTCTGCAAACTCATCTGAAATAAACTCTCCTCCTCTATCTGATCTCAAACATTTAATTCTTTTTCTAGATTGATTCTCAACAAGATTTTTGAAAGTTTTAAACATCTCAAAGGCTTCTAATTTAAGTTTCAAAAAGAGTACCCATGTCATTCTGAAAAGTCATCTATACACAACCATAAAATATTTGTAGCCATTTATGCTTTCCGTTCTCATGGGTCCACATAAATCAGTGTGAATTAGTTCTAACGGCTTGCTCGTGAAGTACTCTTTTGCTTTGAAAGTGGCTCTGGTTTGCTTCCCCTTTTGGCATGACTCACAAATGCTATTTGAAGGTTTACCAATAGTGGGTATGTCTCTTAATGCTCTTTTTGAGCTGATTTTTACCAGATTATCAAAGCTTATGTGACCGAGTCTCTTGTGCCACAACCAATTTTCTTCTTCCTGTCCAACCAAGCAAGCTCCTTCTGAAGTCTCTGAGAGAGTATACAGATTTCCAGAAGTTCTCAATCCAGTGGCTATTAACTTCCCATTTTTTGTCTTTCTTACTTCACAACCCTCCTTCTTGAAAATTACTTCATGACCTCTGTCACAAATTTGACTTACACTCGGTAAGTTATGCTTCAGACCTACCACAAAAAGGACTTCCTTAGAGTTGATTTTTTCGTCACTTAACTTAACTGATCCTTTACCCACTATCTTGGCTCCATCATTGTTTCCAAATTTTACAGAACCACCTTCGTATGTCTGTAACTTATCAAACTTCTGTTTATCTCCCGTCATATGACTGGAGCATCCACTATCCAGAATCCAAGGTGCAGATTTGTTCTGGGCTTTGAGAGCTGTTTGAACGATCAGGGATTCCTTGTCTTTCTTAGGTTGCTCCTTTTCTTTCCACTCTGATTTGACAATAGATTTGGTCACTTGTTTTACCTTCTCCCTTTCATTTGCTTGTGCCAGCTTTTTCGAGAAATTTTCTGTTTTGTTTCAATCCAGTTGATTGATACTTTCTTCCCCGGTATTTATTTCCTGCAAAAGAGCTACGACAATTTCTTGCAATATGTCCGAAGTTATGACAGCTTATAACATTCTACAACGATAATCTATCAAAGGTGAAAAAATATTTCTACTAGTGAAATTCCTTTGTACTACATTATATCTACAACTTGAGATTTTATGACCATATGCATTGCATTTAAAACAATAACCAGAAAAGGAACGAGTGTACCTGGGTAATGGTTGTTGCCATGTTGTAGTAGGAGCCATGGGTCTTCTTCTTCTTTGATATGTGACTTTGGTGAATCCATCATTTGCAGTACTCCTTTCAAGCTTGGCCTTATTGTTTTCTTTTGCATGATACGGTTTTTCTTGATCAACCCTGATCTTATCTTTATTCTTTATTGGTTCTACAGTTTAATGGCCTTTGATTCCTTTGAGGATTCTCCTTCATCAAAGCCCAAACCAAATTTGATGCCTGTAGGCCTTTGATTATTTAACATTTTATTCAGCTTTGCATAACTGTCTTCAAATTTATGATGACAACTCAATTTCGATTCATCTCTTCTAGCTGCATCCTTAATCCAACTATGTCTTCTTCTAGCTTATTGCACTCATCTATTTTCGTGGTTAGCTATTAGCTATGCTTCAAAATATTTAGACTTTTTCTTAAATTCTTCAGTCTGTACTTTCAAACTAATTATTAATTCATTAGCATCCTCAAATTTTCTTGAAATCTTTTTATTCTTTTTCCTTTCTACACTTAACTCTTCAAGTGCAGCAACCAACTCACCTTCCAGATCTACCTCAGCCTCATCCTCTAATTTTTCATCACACTCCTGGGTTTCCTCTGTTCTTTCTTCTTCAAAAGCCATGAACAAGGCTTCACCAGTTTCTTCTTCAGAGTCCTCACTAGAGCTGTCTTCAAAAGAGTCAACATTCTTGGAAATGAAACTTTTCTTCTTGAAGTTCCTTTTTCTAAAATGTGGTTTCTTCTTCCAGACACTTCTTTCTTGGTGTGTCCCTTCATCACTTTTGTTTTTCTCATTCATTGGGCATTTTGCTGCAAAGTGCCCGATGCCTCCATAGTTGAAGCACTTGAACGGTAGCTTACCTCTGTACTTTCCTTTTCCCTTTATTAGTTTCCTAACAAAGTTTGCTTCAGTTTCATCTGAAGATTCTTCTTCCTCAGATTCTTGTTTAGCTTTTATATTTTTTTGTGCTTGAAAAGCCGCTTCTCTATCTCTATCTGAGGGCTTAGTTTGTCCTATTCTCATTTCATATGTTGTTAAAGAACCATACATTTCATCCATGCTAAAAGTATTTAAATCTTTAGCTTCTTCTATGGCAGAAACTTTAGCATCAAATCTTTTATGGAGAGTTCTTAGTACCTTTTTCACAACAACCGCATCTTCTATTTCCTCGCCGAGTCCTCTAATAGCATTTATGATTCCATTTACTCTCAGCATATAGGCCTCTATGTTCTCATCATCATTCATCTTTAATGCTTCGAACTGGGCTCGATGTGTTTGCAGCTTGGCTTCCTTGATCTTGCCATCTCCTTCATGAATGCTCTGCAGTTTGTCCCATATGTCTTTTGCCGATTTACAGCTCATGATCCTTATCAACTCACTGTCTACTAACCCACACATAATAGCATTCTTAGCTTTAGAGTTGTTCTCAAACTTTTTCTTCTCAACCGCATCTGATGGAGGAGCAGAGGGTATTGTGTATCCATTTTCAACAGATTCCCAAATGTCATATCCCAATGCACATAGATATGTCTGCATCCTGAGTCTCCGGAAAGAGTAATTTGTTCCATCGAACAAAGGAGCTTTGTTGGAAGAAAATCCTTCACCATCGGCCATTGTGTATCTTCCAAGATCACCTTAGCCGATTAAGCTTGTTCAGGAACCCTGCTCTGATACCAATTGATATTCTCACAATGACACTGAGAGGGGGGGTGAATCAGTGTAACTATTTAAAACTTGAATCTACAACTCTTAAAACTTAAAAATGCAAGCTTAAAAATAGATATAGCAAGTATAACAAAAGAGCATCACACAACACAAGATTTAACGAGGTTCACCGATGTGGCTACTCCTCAAATAATGACTGTTTGGACTACAATCCAAATCCAGCCTTTGCAAGGATTCAATCTTTACAAATAGTTTACCAAGGACCCACCTGGAAGGAGCACCAACCCCTGATTTATCTCGTCACTGCAGATAGGAGCACCAACCCCTTTTACCAAGCACCAACTTGGATTTCTATTTTTAAAAATAGATTGACATAAAAATGCCTTCTCTTTTACAAGACCCTCACTGGTCTATTGCTCATACAAATCAATCTCATAGAAGCATAAAGAGAATTGTTAGAAACTCAATATCTTCTATCGCAGTCTAAAACCTCTCTTCGATTTTTCAAGAAAATACATACTGAGTTTTAGTTCTTTTGTTGTACTTCATACAGCACTCTTACTCAACCTTTTCTTTTTGTTTTTCAAGATAAAACACGGTTGCAGTAACCTCACTTACTACGCCTTTTCGATTCTTTATACTTGATTTCCTCGAACGGCTCTTTTTGAAACGGCTCTAATTTTCCCTCTAATTTTTCATGCATTCTCGGCTACGATCAATCTGTCAAACCCTCTCTGACGCGTTCTGCCTTTTAGCCGCTTTCTTTTTGACTTATTCTGACATTCTTCTCTACACATTCTGATAGCCTTTTTCTGCGTATCCTGACACCTTTTTCTGCGTATCCTGACAGCCTTTCTGCGTATCTCGGCGTTCTGTTCTTCTTTCTTCTCTTTTGAATTCTGTGCTACCACTTTCTTCTATGCACGACTGTCATTTCTTGATATACGCAACTTGTTAATGAATTTCTTTGTAATCGTGATTCTCGGTATCCACCCCTGTAACAACTGTTTTGACTAGAAAGGACTGTTCTTGTAACTGCCATCTGTAACTGCAAGTCTAACTCTAGTTAATTTGGTTGTATGAATTTTCTCTAAGCTTTCTCGACACCTGTCACTGGGTAACTGCAGATCTGACTCCCATTAACTCTTACGTAACCGTGTATGATTTTCTTGCGCTATTTTGACACCGTCACTGTGCATGCTTCTTCGGCTTTTTCCCCGCCAAACTGTTACCTGTCGCGATATCGCGACATTTCTACTCAGTTGACTTATTCTGGACTGTTGACCGCGAAAACCCGACCTGTCACGATATCGCGACGTTTTTCGCCTTCTAGACCTTATCTCGGCATGCACCCGCAAAAATGAGACATGTCGCGAAATCGCGACGCTTTTGCTGCCTCGAGCACTTTTCTGTCTCCTAGCCGCGAAAATGGGACATGTCACGAAATCATGACGCTTTCGCTGCATCGAGCTCATTTCTGTCTCCTAGCCGTGAAAATGAGACATGTCGCGAAATCGCGACGCTTTTGCTGCATCGAGCTCATTTCTGTCTCCTAGCCATGAAAATGAGACATGTCGTGAAATCGTGACGCTTTCGCTGCATCGAGCTCATTTCTGTCTCCTAGCCGCGAAAATGAGACATGTCACGAAATCGCGACACTTTTCGCTTCCCTGCACTCTCCTTCGCTTGCCCCCGCAAAAATGGAACATGTCACGAAATCGCGACACTTTGGGCTTTCGTACACTTTTCTCCGCAAGCCTCAGCGAAATCGGAACATGTCACGAAATCGCGACGCTTTTCTGCCTTAGCGCTGTTCTTTGCGTTTTGCCCACGAAAATGCAACATGTCACGAAATCGTGACATCTTTTGCGTCTGTACATTTTTCCCTTCATGCACCAGCAAAATCAAGACATGTAGCGAAATCGCTACAACTTTGTGCCTTGCGTTTCCAACTTTGCTTCGACTAGCAAAACTTAGACTTGTAGCGAAATCGCTACACCTTTGTGCTTCTGCACTTTTGACTTGTAGCGAAATCGCTACACCTTTGTGCCTTGTATTTTGAACTTGTAGCAAAATCGCTACACCTTTGCGCCTTGTGTTTCAAACTTGTAGCGAAATCGCTACACCTTTGCGCCTTGCATTTCGAACTTGTAGCGAAATCGCTACACCTTTGTGCCTTGTGTTTCGAACTTGTAGCGAAATCGCTACACCTTTGCTTTTTGGCATCTGAACTTTGCTTCGGCCCTCGAAAGTCTAACATGTAGCGAAATCGCTACACTTTCTTGACTTAGTGCTTTTTCTTTGCTTTTGCCAGTGAAACTCCGACATGTAGCGAAATCGCTACACTTTTGTTGCCGTACATTCTCTCTCTTCTTTGGGTCGCGAAAACCCGACGTGTCGCGATATCGTGACACTTTTCGCCCTTAGTGCTTTTCTTCCAAAACTGTCGCGATATCTCGACATTTTCTCATGCACTTTCTCTCTCCTCTATTTTGTCGCGAAATCACGACATTTTCAGTTGCACCTTCTCTCTCTCATTTTTTTCGCAAAATCGTGACATATTCGGCTGCGCTTTCTCTCTCCTCATTTTTGTCGTGAAATCGTGACATTTTTGGCTGCGCTTTCTCTCTCCTCATTTTTGTCGTGAAATCACGACATTTTTGGCTGTGCTTTCTCTCTCCTCATTTTTGTCATGAAATCATGACATTTTCGGCTGCGCTTTCTCTCTCCTCGTTTTTGTCATGAAATCGCGACAGAAAACATGTCGCGATATCGCGACAGTTTTCTTACTTGTCTTTTTTTGCAAATTTATGAATCTGGGCCACTTCTTTCTTCTTGGAAATTCACTGTACTTGTTCTAACTGACCTCTGAACTGCATCAATCTGTCTGTGTTGACAACAATGACAATACTTTTGCAATGCTTTTGCTGCACCTTGCTCAACACTTTTTGTGTGGAGTGCAACACTCAGGGCCACCTGGCTTCTCAATGCCCTTCCCGAAAAAAAGACATCCCCAACGATTCAGGCAGGAAGAAGGATTCCCAGTTCCCCAACACCTAGAAAAAGGCTTCTGGCAGGGGTCATGGCCGTTCTGCAGGCCCCCCTAAAACCTCTGCTCCCAACCATGTAAGTGCTCTACCTTCTCGTTCCAATCAATTTTCTCCCTTAAATAATATTCATACTAGAGAGGACATCTCCGATGACCTTCCCATAGATTCAAACGTATTACCCACACCCACTGTGATTCAGTCTCCCTTGTCCAAGGGTAAAGCTGCAATGACCTCCCCAAACTCACCCTCAGATTCTGGTCCATCTCACCTTCCTCTTCCCTTCCCACCCCTTCCCCCGACTCAGAACCGTCCTATTCCCCTCTCCCCTGAGTCTGTTGCCCCGTGCCAGTATCCCCGCTCGCCATCCCCCCATCGGCCTGTCCCTAGGACTAACACCAACGACATTCTCCAAACTTCCAGCCCGTCGAAATCTCCCATTCCTGCTCCCAAAGCTGATGTTAACAAAGAACAGAGAAGGGGAAGACCGTCCAATGCAGAAAAGCTTGCCAAAGCAGCTGAGATTGAAATGGCTGATGGATCTGTGCCTACCTCCTTGGGCCCTTTTTCAGAACAACCCACCCACCTTGATTTGGATGAGGCTAGACCTAAACTTACTCCGTCTCAAGGGAGAGGCAGAGGTCGCAAAGCAAACCCCAAGTCAACTCGATGAAGTTTGTCTCCTGGAATGTCAGAGGCCTCAATGGAACTGCTAAACAGAGGACTATCAAATCGGTGAGAAAAACCCTAAAACCAAATATCATGTTTCTTCAAGAATCCAAACTGGACGAGAATAGCAACACTCAAGTTTGCAAGCTAATCTAGGAAAACAACAATTTTGCCTTTTGTCCCTCATCAGGGGCTTCTGGGGTCTCCTTTGTTTGTGGGATCCGTCAACTATTGAGGGGAGAGTTCTTTCAGTCTCTGACAGAACCATCAACATTTTGTTCACTAATAAAGTCACTAACCTTCAATGGATTGCCATAGAAGATTGTTGTGGGATAACATTTTCTCAATGCGCAATAACTTTCTTGACTTTCCATGGATGCTCTGTGGAGATTTCAATACTCCCCTTCACTTGTTTGACAAGCAAGGAGGCAATCCGATCACTAGCAGCTGCATTGAAGATTTCAGCGATTTTGTCAACCTCAACGAGCTAATGGACATGCCGCTCCAAGGATCCAACTACACTTGGAGCAACAGACGGGTGGGCATTCACCACATCCAAATTCGGCTTGACAGATTTCTCTTATCCAAAGAGCTCATTCCTATTTTTGGCGATGCCAGGCTTCTTAGCCACCCAAAAATTGGATCTGATCACAACCCTCTTATTTTGGATTGTTCTCGCCCCCAACAAACCTTCAAAACCCCCTTCAGGTTTGAAAAGATGTGGCTCACCCATCCAGATTTAGGTCGGTGTATTCGACAATGGTGGCAGCAAAACTTTAGTCCAAACCCTCTCTCGAATCTGTTCCTCAAACTCAAAGCGGTCAAGCTCAAGCTGAAATGCTAGAACAGGGAGGTTTTTGGCAACCTCTTTACCGAGAAAAAGCATCTGATGGATGAGCTCAAAAGGGTGGAAAATCTGATTCAGGGAGGGGATCAGAGGGTTGAAACTTTCATGGAAGAAAAAAGCCTCCTTTCAAACTTTCACAATGCCTTGGCTAAGGAAGAGTCCTACTGGAGGCAAAAATCCATAAGCCTCTGGCTCAAAGAAGGAGACACCAACATGAAGTTTTTCCATGCTTCCACCATGTGCCATAGAGGTTCAAATAAAATCTTTGAGTTGACCAAGGCTGATGGCACCATTGCCTCTGACATCCATGCTATCAGACAGGAAGTTGTGCGCCACTTCCAGGAAATCTTAGGTCCAAGTGTTGACTGCAACCCCCGCACAACAAGTTCTCTGCTTCAGAACATACCAAAGTTGGTGTCTAACGATGATAATGGGAAATTGCTCCAATTCTTCACCGAAGAGGAGATAAAAGATGCTCTGTTTGCAATGGAACCTGACAAGGCCCCTGGACCTGATGGCTTCCCACCCCGATTTTTCCAACATTTTTGGGATATTGTGGGCTCTGATGTTGTAGCTGCGGTTAAATTCTTCCAGAGAGCCAAAAAGATGCCAAGAGAAGCCAATTCCACCTTCATTGTTTTAATTCCCAAGTCCAATGATCGTGCTTCTCTCTCTGATTTCAGACCTATTAGTCTCTGTAGTGTCATCTACAAACTAATCACCAAAGTCATGGCAAACAGATTGAAAGACATCCTTCCCTCCATCATCGACCAATGCCAAGGGAGCTCGGTCAAAGGAAGATTCATTGCTGATGGAGTGATAACCATCCATGAATTGGCCCATTCGGCATCTAAAAATAAAAAACCTAGTATGTTCCTTAAGCTTGACATGAACAAGGCTTTTGATCGGGTTTCCTGGAAATTCCTATTCGAGGTCCTTGAGAAGTTTGGGTTTCACAAAGAATGGGTCAAGATGGTCCGTGAATGCATCTCTACTGCTTGGTTCTCTGTTCTTATCAATGGTTCACCTGTTGGCTTCTTTCAAAGTTTCAAAGGCATCCGTCAAGGGGACCCTCTGTCACCCTTCCTCTTCATCATTCTGCCGAAACCCTTGGAAGAACACTTACCGCTGCTTGCAATAGTGGACTCGTCTCCGGGATCAAACCAACCTCAACAACCAATGCCATTTCCCATCAACAGTTTGTGGATGATACTATTCTATCCTCTCATGCTTTTGTTCCCGAAGCAAAAATCATTAAGAACATTCTTGATTCTTATGAAGAGGCGGTTGGCCAGAAAGTCAATTACCGCAAAAGCAAGCTATACTTTCTCAATACTCCCATCCACAGGCAAAACAAGATTGCTGAGATCCTTGGGTGTACCATTGGGAGCCTTCCAACTACCTATCTTGGATTACCGCTTTTCCACGGCAAATCGGTCTCGGCTATGTGGAACCCTATTTTAGATCGCCTCAACAAGAAACTTGCAGGTTGGAAAAGTTCAATGCTCAGTCAAGTGCACCAAAGCCACTCTGGTCCAGGCTTGCCTGCAAAGTATTCCTATTTTTTTCTTATCTATCTTCAAAGCTCCCGCTTCCATCTGCCAAAGAATTGAGCAAATTCAACGCAGATTCCTTTGGGCGGGAAATGAAAACAAGAACAAATTTTCCCTTGTTGCTTGGGATAAGGTTTGTTCCAAGAAAAAGGATGGAGGACTCGGGTTCAGGGACATCAAGCGGATGAACATGGCCCTCATTGCCAAGTAGTCCTGGAGACTTACCATCAATGAAAAAGTCACCTGGATTGACATCATCAAAGCTAAGTACCTCCATCAGGTTCCCTTTCTTGGAGAGCACAATCTACCTAACGGATCTCATTTCTGGAATGGTGTCACCAAAACAAGGAAGATCATTATGGAAGGCTTAAGGTGGTGTCTTGGAAATGGAATGACCATCCACTTCTGGGAAGACCCGTGGATCCGTGACAAACCTCTCAGCCAAGACCCTCATCTTGCAGTGCTCAAGACGGCTACTAAAGACACCTTTGGAGATAAGGTGTGTCATTTTATTAACTCGGATCTTCCAAGACCCGAATGGAAACACCTAGCTCTTAATGGGCCTAGGCATATCACCGAGGTGCTCAGGCGGTTACAAAACCCGCCGAGGACCTGCATCATCCCCAGCTCTCACAAAGATGACACCATGGTTTGGAACCTTGAAGATTCAGGGAATTTCACTGTTAAATCTGCCTACTACAGCCAAGAAGCTCCCAGTGATGGCCGGGACTTATCTAACCAGGTCTGGGTCCCCAAGATCATTCCCAAGGTCAAATTATTCTGTTGGTTAGCCATCCAAAACAGAATCCTCACCACTGACAACTTGATAATCAGAGGGTTACTCATTCCCAATTGGTGCATCCTATGTAAAAATGCCTGTGAATCAACTTCGCATGTTTTTCTGGAATGTCCCTTCTCTCTTGCCATGCTCAACCAGGTTCTCAACACCTTCGCCATCTCCATAGCCCTCCCTCATTCCATTCCCCTCCTTTTTCAACAATGGCCCCGGCCTTTCAAGAATAGTCAACTTAAATTCATGTGGCAAGCTTGCCTCCACATTTTCCTGTGGCAGATTTGGCTTGAGAGAAATGACAAAATTTTCAAAAACCATGCTACTGATAAGAAGATTGTTGTGGCCAAAATCTTGGCCCTTGCTACGGAGAATGCCTCTCTTGTCTCGTCTTCCAAACCCCCCTCCCTGGCATTGAATCGGACCTAACTAAACTTTTCAATTTTTCAATTTTTTGCTACACCCCGTACTTCTGTCGAAAGGTCTGTTATCAAGTGGGTCTTACCTCCTACTGGGTGGCACAAGCTTAACTTCGATGGCGCAGCCAAGGGCAACCCCGGAGCGGCTGGCGGAGGAGGAATTCTCAGAAATCATAGAGGAGAAATAATTTTGGCCTTTGCTCAGAACCTGGGAATTCAATCTAACAATATGGCAGAGGCTCGGGCCTTGCTACAAAGCTTGATTCTCTTGGAAGGCTTGACCATCAACAAACTTATCATAGAAGGAGACTCATTGCACCGCATCAATTGGCTCAATGGGACCTCTGTGCCTCCCCGGGCCCTTGTTTCGATCTTCCAAGAATGCAAGGCACTAATTGGCATTTACCCAGAATTAATCATTAAGCATCGCATCGGGAAGGAAACAAAGTTGTAGACTGGCTTGCTAACAAGGGAGTTGACGAAGCGGATATTCATGTTTGGAGAGATTCCTTCCCCATTGGCCTAAGGGACGCTCCTACATCCAATGTCTGCACAATGTGAGGAGTTAACTGGGCATCGGGTTTGTTTGCTTCTGGATCTGGACGAGTCTTCGCATCCTTTCATCCTTCATCTCCCTTCGGCTGCATTTTGGCTACTTGTCGCATTTTTGATACACTTTTCACCGTTGGCCGTGAATTTTTAGCTTGTCGCGATTTCGCGACATCCTTTTTGCTTTGGCCATGAGGTTGCTACTTGTCGCGATATCACGACACTTTTTTCTCCTTCGGACGCGGTCTTCCAACTTGTCACGATATCGCGACACTTTTTCTCTCTGGGTGCTTTTTTGCAACTTGTCGCGATATCGCGACACTTTTTCTCTCCGGGTGCTTTTTTGCAACTTGTCGCGATATCGCGACACTTTCTTTCTTCAGGCGCTTTCTTGCATCATGTCGCGATTTCGTGACATTTTTTCTCTTTGGCGGAGGTCTTCCATTTTGTCGCGATATCGCGACACTTTTTCTCCTCGACGACGGCCTTCCATTTTGTCGTGATATCGCGACACCTTTTATCTTCGGCTACGGACTTCCAGATTGTCGCGATATCGCGACACTTTTTCTCTCCGACTGCGGTCTTCCAGATTGTCGCGATATCGTGACACTTTTTTTCTTTGGCTGCGGTCTTCCAGATTGTCGTGATTTCGCGACACTTTTTCTCTTCGGCGGCGGCTTTCGGATTGTCGCGATTTCGTGACACTTCTTCTCCTTGGCAGCGGTTTTCCATCTTGTCACGATTTCGTGACATTTTTTCTCCTTGGCAGCGGTTTTCCATCTTGTCGCGATTTCGCGACACTTTTTCTCTTCGGCTGCGGTCTTCCAGATTGTCGCGATATCGCGACACTTTTTCTCTTTGGCAGCGGTCTTCCTTCTTGTCGTGATTTCGCGACATTTTTTCTCTTTGGCTGCGGTCTTCCATAATGTCGCGATATCGCGACACTTTTTCTCTTTGGCAGTGGTCTTCCATCTTGTCGCGATTTCGTGACACTTTTTCTCTTCGGCAGCGGTCTTCCAGATTGTCGCGATTTTGTGACACTTTTTCACTTCGGCTGCGGTCTTCCAGATTGTCGCGATATCGCGACACTTTTTCTCTTCAGTTGCGGTCTTCCATAATGTCGTGATATCGCGACACTTTTTCTCTTCGACAGAGGTCTTTCATCTTGTCGCGATTTCGCGACACCTTTTCTCTTCGGCAGCGGGCTTTCACAATTGTCGCGATATCGCGACACTTCTTCTCTTCCGGCTCCAACCTAACAACTTGTCGCGATATCGCGACACTTCCTCTCTTCTGGCAGCAACCTTGCACTATGTCACGATTTCGTGACTTCTTCCCTCCTTCGACTCCGACGGCGCTTCTTGTCGCGATTTCGTGACTTCCTTTCTTCTCTTGGCAGCTTCGGCGCATCTTGTCGCGATTTCGCGACATCACCATTTTGGTCACGATTTCGCGACACCTTTCCTCGTGTGGAGGTTTGCCCGCTCTTTAATATTTTCTTCTTGGACCACCTCGGTCATTCTGGAATTCATGTAATTCCTCTTGTACAAGGTTCGGGGACCTTTCAACACCCCTTCTACCAATCAAAAAAAAAATATTGGCAAAGAAGATTTGATTGTGGTTAAGACAGGTTTTGAAGATATATCTCCATCAAAACAAAAGGTATGGGCACTTATTCCTATGAGTGAAATATTATTGGATTGAATATTGTGAAATGCAAGGTTGGAGTGAAAAGGATTATCTGATAAGAATTGTTGGAAATATTTGAGTTAATGTTCATATGAATGATTAGGGTTTGTGAAAGATCATGAGTATCATTGTTATGTGAAGTTGAGAACTATATTGAACTACGGTTTGTGAAAGATCATGAGTATAATTATTGTGTGAAGTTGAGAACAATCTTGAACTAGGGTTTGTGAAAGAACTTGAGTATCATTGTTATGTGAAAATTAAAATTATCTTGACCAAGGTTTGTAGTGTGAATTATTAGAAGTATAATGAAACACTTGATTAGGGTTTGTATGCAAGTTGTGTTTCATTGAATGGATGATTGAGTAAAGTTGATTGATCATTATTGATTGAGAGCATTGGTGTGATAGTTCAAGATTCATGAAACAAATTTTTCTTTATTTTTGAATTGATTTGAAAAGGAGTTTGAAAGCGATAGAGTGATTTGTGAGTGTGAAACATATTGAGTCTCTAACCATTCTCTATATGTTTCTAAGGTCAAACAAAATTCTAAGTGAAATTTGTTTGTGTGATTAAAAAGGTTTTTGTGATAGATTGATTTGAGTTGAGTAAGCTTTTGTGGAAGCTTACAATTGAGATTTGAGGTAAGTCTTGGTGAAGACTTGTTGAGAAAATTGGACAAGTTATAGTGAGGACTTGTTGAGCAGATTTGAGGTAAGTCTTGGTGAAGACTTGTGGATAGATTAGTGTGAGCTTTTGTGGAATATTACAATGTAGATTTGAGGTAAGTCTTGGTGAAGACTTGAGAGTAGTTTGAGCAAGTTCTAGAGAGGACTTGTGGACATATTTGAGGCAAGTCTTTGAGAAGACTTGTGAGAAGAGTTTAATGATTGATTTGTTTAAACCTTTAGTAAAGGTTTGGAGTAGATATAGCAGAGTTAATTTATGATTGGATCAAGATTTGTGTTCAGGCTTGAGAATATATTTGAGATAGATATTGAGAAAATTTGTGCTAGATCAAAGGACTGTGTTTAGTACAGATTTGAGACAGATATTGAGAAGATTTGTGCCAGATCGAAGGACTATTTTTAGTGTATATTTGAGACAGATATTGAGAAGATTTGTGTTAGACTAAAGGACTATGTTTAGTGTATATTTGAGACATATATTGAGAAAATTTATGCTAGACCGAAGAACTGTGTTTAGTACAGATTTGAGATAGAGCTGAGATCAAGACTTGGAGGTGATAGAGCAGAGGATAGTAGTCACCAGTGGATAGAGATCCATTAGCCAAGATAGTGAGGATAGAGGTCTTTTGAGTGAGGATATGACTCTTCTGTGGAGATATAACCACAAGCTAGTGTAGTGGAGGCAATAGTCTTCTAAGAGATCACCAACCAGAGCAGAGGAGAAGGATTTCTCCTGTGGATAGATATACATGAACTTGATTAGGGGATTGGTGTCTCCTTTGGACAAAGGTCCATAAATATTGTAATAGGGAAATATTCCCAAGATATTTATTGAAAACAAATTAGTGAAATATTTTCTCCATGGATGTAAATCGAGTCCAAGAGATTATTAAAATAAATTATTCTTGAAAATACCCATGAAGCAACTTGCAAAAGACTTAAATTAATTTATTTAAATTAAAATATTTTAACCCATGGTTGAAATTTTAATTTAAATAAGTAATGGATGGCAAAGGTTTTTAAAAATTAATATTTAAATCTAAATTCAATTTTAAAAATTGAATGATGGACTGACAAACTATGTGCAAGTGAAAACGTGTTAAAAAGGAAAAATGAATCCTCATTTTATTACTTTTGACATATGCTATCAAGTGTTGTGCAATGCTTATATAATTCGTGCACTTCATGTTTTGAGAGAAGATATTTTTATGCTTTGGAAAAGAAGACAAGGAGTTGTTTTGAAAAACGAAGAAGTCAAAGGAGGTACCATCGGTGACGATAGCATGGGTGGCAGTTGAGGCCAAGCGAAAACATTGAGAGGAAAAAGACGTGGGTTCAATTCATACCATGTGCTTTGCAAGGGAAAATATTTTGGTTTTACACGCTAGAGGATAGAAGACATAAGGGACAAAATGTAAATTGTGTGCCTTGAGTTTTGTGTGGGCTCATAGCCCAAACGGTTGGCTAGCGTTGGCTAGGGTGTTGAGGAAGTAAGGTTGTGAGTTCAAATTTGGCTGGAAATGTTTTTGGGAAGAGTGAAAATAAAAGGTATGCAATTTATGATTTGATTTTTCAAAGGTTTTTGATATCTAAAAATTCACTTTAAAGGTTGTGTGAAATTTGAAATGATATCTCATGAGTTTTGTTTAGGAAGATATAAGGTGTAAGAAAATTTAAATTATTTTATTTTAATATTGGTGGTTAGAATTTAATCAATGAGATAGAAGTTATAAGGTTTGCAAAGGAAATTATATTTTATTTTGAGATAAAGCTATGATGTGTTAATTGTTTTTAGAGAAGAAATAAGGTGACTAAAGAAAATTATTGTGGTTGTTTTCTTTATCAAAATTTTGACTTATATTTTGAAAGTGTGGAGATTATAAGGTGTATTTAAGACTTGTTATTTTTGTGTGGAAAAATAATTATTGGAAAAATATTTGCAAGGAGATTTTGAGAAAGATTGTTGTTACCTAGCCTTAATATTGGCAAAGAAGATTTGATTGTGGTTAAGACAGGTTTTGAAGATATATCTCCATAAAAAAAAATGGTATGGGCACTTCTTCCTATGAGTGAAATATTATTGGATTGAATATTGTGAAATGCAAGGTTGGAGTGAAAAGGATTATCTGATAAGAATTGTTGGAAATATTTGAGTTAATGTTCATATGAATGATTAGGGTTTGTGAAAGATCATGAGTATCATTGTTATGTGAAGTTGAGAACTATATTGAACTATGGTTTGTGAAAGATCATGAGTATCATTATTGTGTGAAGTTGAGAATAATCTTGAACTAGGGTTTGTGAAAGAACTTGAGTATCATTGTTATCTGAAAATTAAAATTATCTTGACCAAGGTTTGTAGTGTGAATTATTAGAAGTATAGTGAAACACTTGATTAGGGTTTGTATGCAAGTTGTGTTTCATTGAATGGATGATTGAGTAAAGTTGATTGATCATTATTAATTGCGAGCATTGGTGTGATAGTTCAAGATTCATAAAACAAAATTTTCTTTATTTTTGAATTGATTTGGAAAGGATTTTGAAAGCGATAGAGTGATTTGTCAGTGTGAAACATATTGAGTCTCTAACCATTCTCTATATGTTTCTAAGGTCAAACAAAATTCTAAGTGAAATTTGTTTGTGTTATTAAAAAGGTTTTTGTGATAGATTGAATTGAGTTGAGTAAGCTTTTGTGGAAGCTTACAATTGAGATTTGAGGTAAGTCTTGGTGAAGACTTGTTGAGAAAATTGGAGAAGTTATAGTGAGGACTTGTTGAGCAGATTTGAGGTAAGTCTTGGTGAAGACTTGTGGATAGATTAGTGTGAGCTTTTGTGGAATATTACAATGTAGATTTGAGGTAAGTCTTGGTGAAGACTTGAGAGTAGTTTGAGCAAGTTCTAGAGAGGACTTGTGGACATAGTTGAGGCAAGTCTTTGAGAAGACTTGTGAGAAGAGTTTATTGATTGATTTGTTTAAACCTTGAGTAAAGGTTTGGAGCAGATATAGTAGAGTTAATTTATGATTGGATCAAGATTTGTGTTAAGGCTTGAGAATATATTTGAGATAGATATTGAGAAAATTTGTGCTAGATCAAAGGACTGTGTTTAGTACATATTTGAGACAGATATTGAGAAGATTTGTGCCAGACCGAAGGTCTATTTTTAGTGTAGATTTGAGACAGATATTGAGAATATTTGTGCTAGACTAAAGGACTATGTTTAGTGTATATTTGAGACATATATTGAGAAAATTTATGCTAGACCGAAGTACTGTGTTTAGTACAGATTTGAGATAGAGCTGAGATCAAGACTTGGAGGTGATAGAGTAGAGGATAGTAGTCACCAGTGGATAGAGATCCATTAGCAAGATAGTGAGGATAGAGGTCTTTTGAGTGAGGATATGACTCTTCTATGGAGAGATATCCACAAGCCAGTGTAGTGGAGGCAGTAGTCTTCTAAGAGATCACCAACCAGAGCAGAGGAGAAGGAGTTCTCCTGTGGATAGATATCCACGAACTTGATTAGGGGATTGGTGTCTCCTTTGGACAGAGGTCCATAAATATTGTAATAGGGAAATATTCCCAAGATATTTATTGAAAACAAATTAGTGAAATATTTTCTCCATGGATGTAAATCGAGTCCAAGAGATTATTAAAATAAATTGTTCTTGAAAATACCCATGAAGCAACTTGCAAAAGACTTAAATTAATTTATTTAAATTAAAATATTTTAACCCATGGTTGAAATTTTAATTTAAATAAGTAATGGATGGCAAAGGTTTTTAAAAATTAATATTTAAATCTAAATTCAATTTTAAAAATTGAATGATGGACCGACAAACTATGTGCAAGTGAAAACGTGTTAAAAAGGAAAAATGAATCCTCATTTTATTACTTTTGACATATGCTATCAAGTGTTGTGCAATACTTATATAATTCATGCACTTCATGTTTTGAGAGAAGAGGTTTTTATTCTTTGGAAAAGAAGACAAGGAGTTGTTTTGAAAAACGTAGAAGTCAAAGGAGGTACCATCGGTGACGATAGCATGGGTGGCAGTTGAGGCCAAGAGAAAACATTTTTTTTTTTAAAGCAAAAAACCCCTTGCGGGGCCGCCTTGGTCTAAGAGACCATGAATAGGGGGTTCTACACCATCAAAGTCACCTGGGGGTCGCACCCAGCCCTGCCCATACCAACATTATCAATTGGATTTTGGGTACCCAATTCAGCTTTTTGGTAGGGTGGAGATTCGAACCTAGGACCTCCCTTAGAGGATTGCCCTCTCCTCTCCAACTCACCTACAACACCTGGGTAGGCCAAGCAAAAATGTTGAGAGGACAAAGACGTGGGTTCAATTCATACCATGTGCTTTGCAAGGGAAAATATTTTGGTTTTACATGCTAGAGGATAGAAGACATAAGGGACAAAATGTAAATTGTGCGCCTTGAGTTTTGTGTGGGCTCATAGCCCAACCGGTTGCCTAGCGTTGGCTAGGGTGTTGAGGAAGCAAGGTTGTGAGTTTGAATTTGGCTGGAAATATTTTTGGGAAGAGTGAAAATAAAAGGTATGCAATTTATGATTTGATTTTTCAAAGGTTTTTGATATCTGAAAATTCACTTTAAAGGTTGTGTGAAATTTGAAAGGATATCTCATGAGTTTTGTTTAGGAAGATATAAGGTGTAAGAAAATTTAAATTATTTTATTTTAATATTGGTGGTTAGGATTTAATCAATGAGATAGGAGTTATAAGGTTTGCAAAGGAAATTATATTTTATTTTGAGATAAAGCTATGATGTGTTAATTGTTTTTAGAGAAGAAATAAGGTGACTAAAGAAAATTATTGTGGTTGTTTTCTTTAACAAAATTTTGACTTATATTTTGAAAGTGTGGAGATTATAAGGTGTATTTAAGACTTGTTATTTTTGTGTGGAAAAATAATTATTGGAAAAATATTTGCAAGGAGATTTTGAGAAAGATTGTTGTTACCTAGCCTTAATATTGGCAAAGAAGATTTGATTGTGGTTAAGACAGGTTTTGAAGACATATCTCCATCAAAACAAAAGGTATGGGCACTTCTTCCTATGAGTGAAATATTATTGGATTGAATATTTTGAAATGCAAGGTTGGAGTGAAAAGGATTATCTAATAAGAATTGTTGGAAATATTTGAGTTAATGTTCATATGCATGATTGGGGTTTGTGAAAGATCATGAGTATCATTGTTATGTGAAGTTGAGAACTATATTGAACTAGGGTTTGTGAAAGATCATGAGTATCATTATTGTGTGAAGTTGAGAATAATCTTGAACTAGGGTTTGTAAAAGAACTTGAATATCATTGTTATGTGAAAATTAAAATTATCTTGACCAAGGTTTGTAGTGTGAATTATTAGAAGTATAGTAAAACACTTGATTAGGGTTTGGATGCAAGTTGTGTTTCATTGAATGGATTATTGAGTAAAATTGATTGATCATTATTGATTGCGAGCATTGGTGTGATAGTTCAAGATTCATGAAACAAAATTTTCTTTATTTTTGAATTGATTTGAAAAGGAGTTTGAAAGTGATAGAGTGATTTGTGAGTGTGAAACATATTGAGTCTCTAACCATTCTCTATATGTTTCTAAGGTCAAACAAAATTCTAAGTGAAATTTGTTTGTGTGATTAAAAAGGTTTTTGTGATAGATTGAGTTGAGTTGAGTAAGCTTTTGTGGAAGCTTATAATGTAGATTTGAGGTAAGTCTTGGTGAAGACTTGTTGAGCAGATTGGACAAGTTCTAGTGAGGACTTGTTGAGCATATTTGAGGTAAGTCTTGGTGAATACTTATGGACATATTAGTGTGAGATTTTGTGGAATATTACAATGCAGATTTGAGGTAAGTCTTGGTGAAGACTTGAGAGCAGTTTAAGCAAGTTCTAGAGAGGACTTATGGATAGATTTGAGGTAAGTCTTTGAGAAGACTTGTGAGGAGAGTTTATTGATTGATTTGTTCAAACCTTGAGTTAAGATTTGGGGTAGATCTAACAGAGTTAATTTGTGATTATATCAAGCTTTGTGTTAAGGCTTTAGAATAAATTTGAGATAGATATTGAGAAAATTTGTGTTAGACCAAAGGACTATGTTTAGTGCATATTTGATATAGATATTGAGAATATTTATGTTAGACTGAAGGACTGTGTTTAGTGTAGATTTGAGACATATATTGAGAATATTTGTGCTAGACCGAAGGATTGTGTTTAGTGTAGATTTGAGATAGATATTGAGAATATTTGTGCTAGATCGAAGGACTGTGTTTAGTACATATTTGAGATAGAGCTGAGATCGAGCTTTACAGGTGATAGAGCAGAGGATAGTAGTCCCCAATGGATAGAGATCCATTAGCCAAGGTAGTGACGACAGAGGTCTTTTGATTGAGGACAAAAGTATTTTGTGCAGAGAGATCCACAAGCCAATGCAATGGAGGCAATAGTCTTATAAGAGTTCACCAACTAGATCAGAGGATAAGGAGTTATCCTATGGATAGATATCCATGAACTTTATTAGGGGATTGGTGTCTCCTTTGGATAAAGGTCCATAAACATTGTAATAGGGAAATATTCTCAAGAGATTTGTTGAGAAAATTTTAGTGAAATATTTTCTCCGTGGATGTAATCCACATTGGGTGAACCACGTTAAATTGGTGTTTCTATTGTGTGTGATGATTTTTGTGTTGCTTTGATTAATGTTGTTGATATTGCCATTGATATATTGGACAATATTATTTGATAAAATAAAAATAAAAAGTGGTCCTATACTATTCACCCCCCCTCTCAGTATAAGCTTGTGTTCTTCAGTAGAAAGGTACATTTTCGGTAGTGACTAACACCTTATCTTCTAAATAAATTTTGCAACAAAAATAATTTTGTATACAAAAATTAATACGTGATTTGCACAATTGCAATGTTTGTTATAAACAGTATCACTGACTTTTGTTTACACATAATGTTGTCATGTTAAGTTTTTGTGTCTAAAGTCTAATATAGCTACCATAATGACATCTAGGCATAAACCCTATAAATCATTGAGGAGAAAATAAGGATATATCATTGTTATATTTTGTTTCACTCTATTTTTACCCCATTTGTCACTAACATTGTTAGGAACCTCCTAATTAAAATAGGTACATCCACATAAATATTGGAATACGAAATAAAAATGCATAAATCTATATTAATATCACAAAAGCACAATAGCACAATACATAATTGTTGGCATCTTTGAGGGGAAACCTCCTTCAATACTTTGATTCAATATGCAAAATATGCATTTTTTTATGCCCCCTTGTCTTTTAAAGACACATTTCATGTAACCCTAAGCTAATGCTCAAGGGTTGGCTTACATGCAAAGTATCACCCAAGCTAGAATCTTCTATCATGCAAACAATTACATTCTTTATAACGATTACCTGAAAATGTCCCACTTTTCTTGGTGCCTCAAGTGCTACCTACCATTAAAAAAATCACAAAATAACATTAGAATGGGGTCCCCATTGTTGGAAGGGGTTCATTACATAATAATGTTAGAATTAGATAATACTATTAGGATGGGGTCCTAACATGCTCTTCCTCTTCAAAAAATTTTATCCTCAAAGTTGAATATGAGGAAAGTGTTGTTGTAGCTGCTAGAGAGACTCTCATGTATCATATTTTGGTTGTAGTCCTCACCATTGAACAAGAATATCAATGATGGCATAGTTACAAAGGGTGATCGATATCCAATCCAAAATTTGTTCTTGCTTGAGCATGATGGAACCTTATTCATAAATATTTGGTAAAATAGATTGAACCTATACCTTATTACCAACAAAATTCTTGAGATAAGAGATATGAAAGACTAGATGGATCTTGGATTTATCTAAAAGGGCCAATTTTTAGGTTGTTGAACCAATTTCTTGTAATAATTGGTAGGGTCCATAGTATTTGGTGGCTAGTTTTTTGGTATCTATGGAGCTAGAATGATGATTGTTTGTAGGGTTGAAAGTGGAGAAATACCATATCCTCCACTTCAAAGCTACACTTGGAATGGTGTTGATCAACTTGTTGATGCATACAATTATGGGTCATTTCAACATTTATCTTAAGTTATCGGAGGACGACGACATGTTGGCTAAGAATGGTATCAACAAAATGAACCTTAGAGATTCTTGGAATGTATGAGGAGGGTGTCAGTGGAGGAAGACCATATACTACTTCAAAGGATTTAACCTTGGTTGACGTGTGATATGAAGTATTATACCACCATTCAGCCAAAGGGGGGCATTTTTCCCACTATGCAGGATGTTCGGATGCAAAGCAATAGAGGTAGGTTTCCAAGTATTTGTTAACAATTGTTTTTATCCATCATTATGAGGATTATAGATTGAACTCATTTTGAGTTGATTTCCCTACAACTTAAACAATTCCAACCAAAAATGACTAGTAAAAGTAGGGTCTTTGTTTGAACAATAGATTTGGGCATTCCACGAAGGTGAAATATGGAGTCTAAAAGGATTTGGAAAACTATAAAGGTTGTGTAAGGATGGGATAAGGAACAAAAATAAACATACTTTATGATATGATCCACTACCACTAGAACAACTAATTTTCATCTCAATTTGGATAATCCTTCAATAAAATCCATAGAAATATTTGCCCCTACTTGTTTTAATATTGGTAAGGGTTGAAGGGTTACAAGGGAACACATAGTTTCTCCTTTCATTCTTTGGAACTTGTCATCTCTAACCATAAAATTTTGAATATTCTTCTTCATTTCGTTCCAAAAGAATGTACGCTCGGTCCTTTCATGAGTATTTAGAAACTTAAAATGTCATGTTGTTGGTGAGGCATGCATTTTTTACAAGATGAATTCTTGTAATTGGGAGGTTTAGGAAATAACAAGTCGATCATGATATCTCAAATATTGATCATCCCAAGTGTATGTAGGGCATGAGTCAAGTTCTGCTTGAATTTTATTGATCAAATTTTGCAAGCCAGAATCATTGACCATTTATTTTTTAATATCAACAATTCATTGAGGGATTGGTGAAGAAATAACACTTAACATCATCTGATATTTAAACTATCAGGATAGTGCATCGTTCACAATATTCTCCTTTCCTATTTTTATATGTGATTTCATAATTATAGCCCATCAATTTAAAGAAATACTTTTATTGTTCAGGTGTTGCTACCCAATGTTCCAAGAAGTACTTGAGACTTTGATGGTTGATTTTGATTAAAACTGATACCCAATGAGATATGGTCTCTAATAATTAATATGTAAAGTGGATAGCATATCCTTTGCATAAGTGGATTTGCCCAAATTTTAACCTAAAAGTGCTCTACTATTGAATACCAATTATAATCCTTGTTGCATCAAAATGACCTTGATTCCATTACCTAAAGCATCACTTTCAATTACAAAAGATTTAGAAAAAATTAGGTATTGCTAACATCAGGATGGTTGTCATGGCTTGCTTTAATTTCTTGAAATCCTTCTCCACTAGTTTTGACCAATTACAAGAATTATTTTTCAACATGATTGTTAAAGGAGTCATTATCTTGTCATATTTTTATACAAATTTGCGATAATACCCCATAAGTCTCAAAAATCCTTAAATTCCCTTGAGGGTGTGAGACTTTGGCCATTATTGAATAGCTTGAATATTTTTAGGATCGACTTGAAATCTCTCTTTTATGACAATGTGACCCAAATACTCCAATTCTTGCAAACCAAAAAAACATTTAGACCTCTTGGCACAAATTTGATTCTCAAACAAAAATTGTAAAGTATGATTCAAATATTTGAGGTGCTCCTCCCAAAAGTTACTATAAATCATAATATCATCAAAGAAAACTAGAATAAATTTGTAAAGGAAGGACCAAAAAATATAATTCTTCAAACTCTAAAAAATGGAATGTGCATTGGTTAGATCAAATGACATAACCAAGAATTCATAGTGCCATTAATAAGTCCTAAAAGCAGTTTTAGGAATGTCACCATCCTTGATTATGATCTAATGGTATCTTGATCATAAATTCAATTTTTAAAAATATTGGGCACCATGTAATTCATCTAACAACTCATCAATTACTAGAATGGAAAATTTATCCTTAATAGTAATTTTATTGAGTTCTGTAAACTCCAAACACAAATGACAAGACCCATATTTTTTCCATACCAACAACATTGGGGAAGAATAGGAACTGACACTAGGACAAATAATCCATACAACAAGAATTTCCTTCACCATTTTCTCTATTTATGATTTCTAGGCATATGGATACTAGTAAGGGTAGAAATTTGGAGGAAGATTGCATGGAATAAACTAAATAGTATGATTGTGAGTATGACAATGAGGTAGTCCTTTGGGTTCCTATAAAACTATGGTATGTTTTTGTAATAAAAGGTTTAATTCCTTTTTATGATCTTTCTCTCCACTATCTGAGGCTTGTATGATAAATAGTAGGGCCACAACTTGATGGTTTGGCTTTTTCAATAGTTTCTCCATCCTATGAGATAAAACAAGTTGATTAGTCCCAACCTTCAAACCCCATAAGGTGTACTCTATTCCTTGCTAGTTGAATTTCATCTATAATTTAGCAAATTTCTAGGCTATTTTTGCAAGGTATAGAGCCACTATGCTCCTAGCACATCACATATACCAAATGGAAGGGAAAACGTATCAGTTTTGAGTTCATAGTCCCCTATATTCAACTTAATATTTTGGCATTTCCCTTACAAGATAATGTTCCTCCATTTGCCACCATGACATCGAAAGAGTTGCAATTATGTATGTAATAGTTTGCTTGCTTAGATATTTGGAGATCAATAAAATTATGTGTACTACCTAAATCAATTAGAATTGTAAGTCTTTGGCCCTTGAATAACCTCACTACCTTCATAATCTGAGCATGGCTAGAAGTCTTGAGTTTTGGTTCTTCCAATGCTTTGCTCTCATTTTGATGCTCTTTCTCCTATAGTTATACCTCTTTGTCATAAATTTTATGCACTATTGATTCATCCACATCCAACAATTTTTTTAAGATTTATGTATATATACCCATGAGCATATTTCTCATCACAATTTTAACACAATCCTTGTGCTCTATGGGCATCCACTTCCTATCTAGTCAATTGCTTGATGGTCGAAGATTTATTCCTATTATTCAGTGTGAACTTGGAGAGAAATATGGGTTTGGCATGTGGGAATTTAGATGACCTCCTTTAGAAAGAAATTTTTGTTTTGCTAATCTCACCAATCCTATGGCTTGCATCATAGAGTATGGTTTAAACATTTTTACCTCTGCTTGATATCGTCTTTCATCCCACTCATAAAATAATTCTACATAATCCTTCACTCAATCCCTTTGTTCTATTAGCCAATTTCTTAAATCGAGTCAGATCTTCCGAAATAGTAAACATTTGTTTCAATTTGGTTAAGGCTCCTATAAAGTCCTCATATTCACTAGGGATAAAATAAATGATTAATTGAGACAAAGTATTCCCAAGAATGGTCAAGAGTCATGTTTGATAATCATTGATACCATTTTAGGGGATCATATTCAAAGTTAAAATATTCCATGGTGATCCATAAATAGCGGGGAACATTATGAAGTTTGAAGAATCGATCTGCCCAACACAACCAACCATTAACACCCTTTCCATTAAATTTGGGAAAGTTTAATTTGGGAATATTTAATAGGGTATTTATATCAAAAATAGCATGATGATTTTATTTCTCTTTATTGCTTGAACTACCACCTAATTCTTTAGTGTTAATTAGCTGGAATACTTTTGGGTCTTAAAATGTTCTTCAACCTCTAGGAATCTTTGTCCAATAATTTCTTTGACTTGAACCTATTCAGTTTTCATAATATGCATGTGAATTTTCATATGTTTAACTTCCTCTACAATGTAGGAAATTTAGGTCTATAGACCACTAAGTGTTTGATTAATTTTTCCATATATTCACTTAATTCCAACTCCTTCATTGCTCCTCTAGTCCCTCCAGTATATATATATATATATGTATATATATATATATATATATATATATATATATATATATATATATATATATATATATATATATACATATATAATTCAAACCACCCCAACTGACTTACTTATAATAGAACCGTTGTTCTAAGAATTACTATTTTTAGTAGTGGGTAGAAAAATGTATTTGGGTGCTATATATGAAAATGATCAACTCAAAAAGACGAATATAATGGCCTAGGTATCACAATAATTTTTTTTGGCATATTAGAAAAAGTGCATGGAGACTATATACCAAAATGATTAGCTTAACAAGACGATCACAATGAGCTATATCCCACGATAAAAAATGTTGACATCCTAGTTTTTTTATTTTTATTTTATTTTAAAGAAGTATTGTCTTCAAGTGTCGTTTTTTTTCTCTTGGAGTCTCCTTTCACTCAAAAAATTGACTTTTGTCCAACAACCCTCGTAGAAGACCCTATAGTGACTATTTTTGACAACTATTTTTTGACTTCTGTAAGTCACTATTTTTTATGACTGTCTTAGCAGACTCTATTACTTACAATTCTCTAACTATTATGAATCTCGATTGTAACTTACAACTACACCAACAAACTCTTTATTTATTATTACTGGCTATGAACCTACCTAAACTGATACCCAACTATTACTAACAAACCCTATCTTGACTATTACTTCCCACACAATTTCTTTTACCTGTTTAAGTCCAATCTATTTTGTGAGTGTAGTATTTTCAATGTGCTATATTTTTCTATAGGTTTTTAGCATTCAGGTTAAAATTTCAATAGAAACAGGATACTCTAATACAAGGTGTATACATTGAAGAACACAAGCTTATACTGAGAGGGGGGTGAACAGTATAAGACCACTTTTTACTTTTTCTTCCAATTCAATATTATGTTGTGTAAAGATAGTAGTATCAATAGCAATAATCAAAGCAATGCACAGAAACCATACACAATAGAGACACCACAATTTATGTGGTTCACCCAATGTGGGCTACTCCATGGAGAAAATATTTTACTAAAACTTTCTCAATCAATATCTTTGGGAATCACTCCCAATTACAATGTTTATGGATCTCTATCCAAAGGAGATGTTGATCCCCTAATCTCAAGTTTGTGGATCTCTTCCATAGGAGAACTCTTTCCCCTTATGCTCTGGCTATGTGATCTTCTAGAAGACTCTGTCTCTCTACTGCACTGACTGGTGGACCTCTCTCCACTTGAAGACTCCTCACTCAGATCTATCTTCAACTGTGTTGTTGCTATGGATCTCTATCCACTGAGACTCTATCCTCTATACTCTGTCACCTCCAAAGCTCTATCAATAGGCTCACTAAGAACCTTCTCAATAGGCTCACATAGAACCTGCTTAACAAGCTCACACAAAACTTGTCCAAAACTGAATAACAAGCTCACATAGAACTTGTCCAAATCTGAATAACAAGCTCACCAAGAACTTGTCCAAATATGCTGAATAGCAAGCTCACCAAGAACTTGCCCAAATTTTCTCTAGCAAGCTCACCAAGAACTTGCCCAAATTTTCTCTAAACTTTATCCATAAATCTGTCCACAAATGCCTTCTCAAAGGCTCAATCAATCATGCTCAAGTAGCACTCAAATCTCATCCACAAATCTATCAAGGCAAAGCTCAAATATGAACTCAATAATGAATGACAATGTACTCTTCAATGGATGACAACAATGATCCACAATGATCTCAACTCAACTCAACTCATAGAAGCATAAAGAGAATTGTTAGAGACTCAATATGTTCTAATCTCAATCTCAACTCAACTCAACTCAAATCAACTCATAGAAGCATAAAGAGAATTGTTAGAGACTCAATATGTTCTAATCTCAATCTCAACTCAACTCAAATCAAATCAATCTCAACTCAACTCAAGTCAATCTCATAGAAGCATAAAGAGAATTGTTAGAGACTCAATATGTTCTAATCTTACTCTCAACTCAAATCAGAATAATGGAATAGTTTGTTTCATAGGACTTGAACAATCACTTCACACATCACTTGACTAGGCTCAATCAACTCAACTCAACCAATCACCACAAGGGACAACTCTCTCTCACACAACCCTAGTCCAAGTATGTATCAACCAACTCAAATGTTTCCAATAATGCTCAACCACAAATCTCACATAACAATGATACTCATGTTCTTTTCTAACTCAAGTTCTTTCACAACCAATGGGCTTCAACAACTATGCTTATAAAACAAAGTTTAAACACAACTCTCAACTTAGAAAACCTTGAAGCATTCAATCAACCACTTTTGAAAAGGAAACCACAAACAATCCTTTTCCCTCCAATGATATTTCAGAAATCAACCACCATAAACAATCAATAGAAGAATGTGCCCATACCTTTTATGAAGATGAAAAAACCCCTTTGTAAATCTGCCACAATCACAAAATTCTTTTGCCAATCTTCACAAGGGTTAGTAGATCACAAAATAATCAACATTACTCCACTTTTCAATAATCATCACCAAGGCCTTTAATTGCACAACTTCCTTATCTCTCCTAAAACCACTTGTACCATAAAATAAAATAAATCAAAACATTGCATAACCTTTTCACTCCCAAAACCACTTATACCATAAAATAAAATAAATCACAATATTCCATACCTTGTCACCTCATGAAAGAATTAATCCTCTTGAAAAAGAACAAGGCAAACTTCACTTTTGGAACCCCTTTGCAAAATCAGAAATATCTCTTTACACACACCTTATTTCTCCTTCTAAATAAGTTAGTCAAATAGCCCTCAAAATAAGCTTTCCGATGATATATAATATGCCCCCTTTCTGAAATAAATTGAAACCTTTACATATATATATATATATATATATATATATATATATATATATATATATATATATATTATATATATATATATATATATATGCCAACCTCCATTAATTGCACATAGGTCGGCCCTCCATTAATTTAAACTTAAACTTTAAACTTTAATATCTTCATCACCGGAGGTCCTTTTTCGATGAAACAAAATTCCACCTTGGATTTTAAGAAAATCCCTTTCCACATAAGCCCACCATGGTTTTAAATAAAACCTTTTATTTTTCCTGCCTTGGTTTTCATAAAAACCCTATAAATAGCCATGTTTTCCAAAATATCATAAATGCTTATTTATGAAATATTTTGACCACCAAAACCAAATGTGATCCATGTGACATCAATGATCCATGTGACATCAATGACAACATAAAATACCTCAAATTACCTCAAATTTCCAACAATCTCCCCCTTTGTCATTGATGGCAACACCTCTAATGCAAACACCACAATCACTACAAAAACCATCTCTGAGAATCAAAGTTGCTCCCCTTGACTCAATACTCTCTATGGAGGTTGCTCCCCCTAACTCAATACTCTCTTTGGAGGCTTCTCCTCCTAACTCAATACTCTCCCCCTTACTCAAATATCTCCCCCTTTGACATCAATGGCAAAAGGGACACTTATGGGGCTAAAAGATATAACTCTTAAGCTTAGCCCCCTCACCCCCTTTTTCTTTTGAGGTGATTAATTTTGGGGTGGGAGTACTTTTACTCCCATATCACTTTGTTTATTTCCTCTATCAACTTCCTTCCATGTTTTTTTGATATCCTTCTCTTGATGAATTACTTGATCTTCTTGTCTAGAACTTGTTTGACTTTCTTGCCTTGAACTTGTTTGGAATTGAGTCCTACACCACCTTGCAATATGCCCAAAGTTATTGCAATTAAAACACTTGATATTGTAGCCTTTGGTTGGTGCCCATGTCCTGAAATTATTCTTGAAATAATTTCCATATCCATTCCTTTCCTGAACCCTGTATTGTGAAGCTCTGTTTTCATGACCATTATGACCATGACTTCTGAATTGTGTAGCTCTAAAACCAAAACCATGTTGCTCATTTCCTTTGCACTGAAAAGCTTTATGACCAATCTTGTTACATGAGAAGCAATGTCCCTAAAAATCATACCTTCTTCCTTTGAAGTTTCTTCTAGAAAAATCAAACTTCTTTGATCCATGGATCCTGCAATGTATAGCCCTGTGTCCAAATCCATTACAAGAAAAACAATATCCTTGAAAAGCCCTTTGTTCATGCCTTGGTTCCTCATACCTTTCTTGACCATTATCCTTATGATCATCTTCAACTTGTGCATTGCATTCTTGAACCTTCTTTGTAGCATCTAAAACCTCTTCCTTAGTTTCTTCCTTGCCTTTCTCTTCAATAATTTATTTTCCCTTTGAACTTGATTCACCTATCTCAAAACAAGAACCAAACTGAATATTTGGAGCCATAGGAACTTTGGAACTTTCCTCACAAATCTTAGGTGCTTCCTTGCTTTCATATTTTAGAACTTCCTTTCCTTTTGAGTGTGATTCCCCAAACCTGAAATATGGGACCTTTGGTGCTTTGAAACCTTTCCAAAACTTGTGCAACTTATCCTTGGAGTCTTTCACTTCCAACCTTAAGGAAACAACTTCATGTTCTAATCTTTCACATTCTTGCTTCCTTACCTTTAATTGTTCAAGCATATCTTCTTCAATTTTCTTTGCCTCTTCAACCGTGATTTTTAGATCAATGAGATCTTGTAGGAGCTTTACCTTTATCTTCTCATCCTCTTGTGCTTGAGCCTTTAGTCTTGAGTTTTCTCTTTTCATTTCTTCAAAAGCTTGTTCTGACACTTTCTTTTCTTCATGATCATAATTGTGCCTATTTTTCTCTTCATGATAAATTCTTACTTGAGATTCTTGCTTTTGATCTTCAGTAGGAGCTTCTTATTTTTCACTGACTGAGAGACTTTCATTATTGCTGCTAGAAGCACTGATTGCTTCTTCCATATACAAGCTCTTCTTGTCATGCCTGCCTTGTTCATACATGTTTTCCTTTTCTTTTTTATTCTTGCATTCATCTTCACTATTTTTATTGTGCCTGTCTTCCTTGAGTTCCATTTCATCTTCACTATCACTGAAGCCATTGCAGTAACCTGAGACATGATCGAGTTGACCACAAGCAGAATATTCTTCTTTTGAAACCTTGAATGCTGCCTTTTGAGAAATAATATCTTTGAAAATCCAGTCAAGTTCCATTTCCTCTCTATTGCTGCTATACCCATTTTGTGGACAATAAAATGCCATGTGACCAAGCTTACCACACTCAAGACATCTTACTAATTTTTCTTCTTCCCTTCTTAGAGCTTCAAGATCAGATTCATTTTTCTTCTTAGATCTCATGGTTCTTATTTTGCCTTTCTTTGCCATGTGTGTTCTTGTAGAATCTTCCCTCAAGTTGTTAGCCTTTTCGAAGGAACCCGCTCTAATACCAATTGAAGAACACAAGCTTATACTGAGAGGGAGGGTGAACAGTATAAGACCACTTTTTACTTTTTCTTCCAATTCAATATTATGTTGTGTAAAGATAGCAAGTATCAATAGCGAGTAATCAAAGCAATGCACATAAACCATACACAATAGAGACACCACAATTTACGTGGTTCACCCAATGTGGGCTACTCCACGGGGAAAATATTTTACTAAAACTTTCTCAATCAATCTCTTTGGGAATCACTCCCAATTACAATGTTTATGGATCTCTATCCAAAGGAGATGTTGATCCCCTAATCTCAAGTTCATGGATCTCTTCCATAGGAGAACTCTTTCCCCTTCTGCTCTCGGCTATGTGATCTTCTAGAAGACTTTGTCTCTCTCTGCACTAATTGGTGGACCTCTTTCCTCTTGAAGACTCCTCACTCGGATCTATCTTCAACTGTGCTGCTACTGGATCTCTATCCACTGAGACTCTATCCTCTGTACTCTGTCACCTCCAAAGCTCTATCAATAGGCTCACTAAGAACCTACTCAATAGGCTCACATAGAACTTGCTTAACAAGCTCACATAGAACTTGTCCAAATCTGAATAACAAGCTCACATAGAACTTGTCCAAAATTGAATAACAAGCTCACATAGAACCTGTCCAAATCTAAATAACAAGCTCACATAGAACCTGTCCAATGCTCAATAACAAGCTCACCAAGAACTTGCCCAAATCTGCTCTAGCAAGCTCACCAAGAACTTGCCCAAATATTCTCTAAACTCTGTCCACAAATCTGTCCACAAAACTATCCACAAAGCTTTCTCAAAACTATCCACAAATGCCTTCTCAAAGGCTCAATCAATCATGCTCAAGTAGCACTCAAATCTCATCCACAAATCTATCAAGGCAAAGCTCAAAGATGAACTCAACAATGAATGGCAATGTACTCTTCAATGGATGACAACAATGATCCACAATGATCTCAACTCAACTCAACTCATAGAAGCATAAAGAGAATTGTTAGAGACTCAATATGTTCTAATCTCAATCTCAACTCAACTCAACTCAAATCAACTCATAGAAGCATAAAGAGAATTTTTAGAGACTCAATATGTTCTAATCTCAATCTCAACTCAACTCAACTCAAATCAATCTCAACTCAACTCAACTCAATCTCATAGAAGCATAAAGAGAATTGTTAGAGACTCAATATGTTCTAATCTTACTCTCAACTCAAATCAGAATAATGGAATAGTTTGTTTCATAGGACTTGAACAATCACTTCACACATCACTTGACTAGGCTCAATCAACTCAACTCAACCAATCACCACAAGGGACAACTCTCTCTCACACAACCCTAGTCCAAGTATGTATCAACCAACTCAAATGTTTCCAACAATGCTCAACCACAAATCTCACATAACAATGATACTCATGTTCTTTTCTAACTCAAGTTCTTTCACAACCAATGGGCTTCAACAACTATGCTTATACAACAAAGTTTAAACACAACTCTCAACTTAGAAAACCTTGAAGCATTCAATCAACCACTTTCAAAAAGGAAACCACAAACAATCCTTTTCCCTCCAATGATATTTCAGAAATCAACCACCATAAACAATCAATAGAAGAATGTGCCCATACCTTTTATGAAGATGAAAAAACCTCTTTGTAAATCTGCCACAATCACAAAATTCTTTTGCCAATCTTCACAAGGGTTAGTAGATCATAAAATAATCAACATTACTCCACTTTTCAATAATCATCACCAAGGCCTTTAATTGCACAACTTCCTTATCTCTCCTAAAACCACTTGTACCATAAAATAAAATAAATCAAAACATTGCATAACCTTTTCACTCCCAAAACCACTTATACCATAAAATAAAATAAATCACAATATTGCATACCTTGTCACCTCATGAAAGAATTAATCCTCTTGAAAAAGAACAAGGCAAACTTCACTTTTGGAACCCCTTTGCAAAATCAGAAATATCTCTTTACACACACCTTATTTCTCCTTCTAAATAAGTTAGTCAAATAGCCCTCAAAATAAGCTTTTCGACGATATATAATATGCCCCCTTTCCGAAATAAATTGAAACCTTTACATATATATATATGCCAACCTCCATTAATTGCACATAGGTCGGCCCTCCATTAATTTAAACTTAAACTTTAAACTTTAATATCTTCATCACCGGAGGTCCTTTTTCGATGAAACAAAATTCCACCTTGGCTTTTAAGAAAAGCCCTTTCCACATAAGCCCACCATGGTTTTAAATAAAACCTTTTATTTTTCCTGCCTTGGTTTTCATAAAAACCTTGTAAATAGCCATGCTTTCCAAAATATCATAAATGCTTATTTATGAAATATTTTGACCACCAAAACCAAATGTGATCCATGTGACATCAATGACAACATAAAATGCCTCAAATTAACTCAAATTTCCAACATACATTATCCATAGCTCTTTGTTATACCACAACGATAAAAGATAATGCTCATATCAATATTTCAAGCCACTACTCAAGGAGGACTTCATGCATGCCCTTTAGTGCACTACTCATTTCTTTGAAAATATGGGAGGGTGATCTTCTCAAGTGCTATGTTTGATGCACTTTGGATAGATACATGATCAAAAAGCTTCCTAGGACTAAGGTTTCTTCTAATCCTAAGGGGGTCTCTTGATATACCCGAGTGGTTGGTCTACCATTTGGATTAACCAATGTGCTTAGCACTTCTATGCAGTTGATGAATAAAGTATTAAAACCATTTTTTGGATAATATTGTGATTGTGTATCTTGGTGATATTCTAATTTTTAGTTGAAGAGGATCATATGAAACTTTGTGATCAGTAGTTTAAAAATTAAGAGAGGAGCAGTCATTGATGAAATGGAAAGGTTAGTTAGTGGAGTATTCACTCAGATGAGTGCATCTAACATTACTCATCATGGTTATTCTTTGGAATATCTTTTACCACTTTCATGATTTGGAAATTATATTCCTTTTTTACCTTGCGTGTTTGATGCAAGATCATCTAAGAAAAATACTCAAATCCTTAACAACCAAAATAAATTATTTAATGTATTTGAAAAGTGGTTGGGTAGTGGAAGAAAGTGGATATTAAATGTAAATGACAAGTAGTTCGTTGTGGCATAAAAGGCGGTCTAGATTAAGGAAGAAATTATCTAAATTTTTTACAATATGTGACCTTATGAACGTGGATTTTAATATTTACTTTAACATGTGACTTATTTTATATTTTTTTAAGACCATAATTTGTAAACCCATGGTTTATTAGTCCATGGTATTGATGTATAGAGTCCTTTATAACAAGAAGAATATGTACTATTTTTAAGAGATGCAAAACAGAAATAATCAAACATTATACATTTTTTTATGCATCCATTAATATGGGTAATTTCTTATTGTGGTTTGCATCACATCAACTATTATGGGAGGAAGTATCTTAGAAATATCAATATATTTATAGAGAAGGAAATAAAGTAGTAGATAATTTATTCAATCGTAGTATTGATCTTCATCTAGGCAAAATTCAAATTTCAAGAAGTAACTAACAAATAGAGATTTTATTTATGAAAGAAAATGATATCAAGTAATTAATAGCGAAAAGACAATAATTTGAGGAATATGGAAAATATTTTTGATAGAAATCCAAGCTTGACATAATCTAATTCACCTAACAACAAACATAATCTTTAATATTTTGATAGGCATGACCCCAACAAAATCCATACATAGCTTATTAAAAAAAAATTTAGTCAAGTGAAATCCATTTTTTATTAATAGTCTTAATAACAATTTATGAAATCCCCTCAATTGAAATATATTTCCGTCTTTTTCCAATTGTAATTTTTATCTCTATAATAAATGACCTAGCCTCTACATAGTTTTTAGTGGAAGTTGCATATGATTAGAAGTAGGTAAGTAGAATTTTACTTTTATTATTTAAAAAACACCATTGTCATTTGTTTTTCATGGATTTCCTTTGGAAGTCCACACAGTGGTATTATAACAAAGCTTGGATATTATCCATGTATCATTTGACAAGATTTAGGAATCTAACCGGTTGAGCTAATGTCATTTGATACCATCAAAATCACTTTTGATAAACTTGATCTTTAGACATTTCGATATTACAATAAATTGAAGCAAAACCTTTATTTTAACTCCATTAATACATATGACCCTTTCATGTACATCCAAATCCTATAACCAAGAAGCTAGCACCTCTTTTTTTACATATTAAGTACAAATATGCAATGTTTGTGAATATTTTACAAGATAATATGGTTTCAAACTTGGGCATGAATTTGAGATTTATTTTTAAAATTTATATTATTCCTTTCAAGCCATTGATTTTAACACTGAAAGATGAATCCTCCATAGAATACATATTGTTTTAACTTTGAAATAAATAATACAACATTTCATCAAAGTTCAAATTTTTTAAGGAGCTATCTAATATATTCTCATGTTTAAAAAAGAAAAGCTCAATTAGTGTAAGCAAAGGGACACTAAAGAAATAAATGATCTCATGTTTCTATATTTTTCTTACATAAAGCACACTTGAAAACTATAATTTATATTTTTACCAATAAACAAGGTATGTTTATACCTATTTACTTTTATTGTATAGAATTCATGTTTATATAATTAATGTTGATAGAACTAAATTTTTTTTATAAAAATCGTATACTAATATTAATCAAAATCAGGAATATACAAACAAAATTAGCCCAAAGGCAACAATACTAACATATAAACATCAGCCACAAACTAAAGAGAGTGGCATAAAACCCAAATAAAAATAACTAAATGACTATAACAGTATTTACAATATATATACATATCCATAATTAAATACAGACTGTAGAAGATGAGCAGCAGAGCCTTAGGGTCAAAACTCTGTAAAAACCAAGTGTCAACCATCTGCGAAGTGTAAATTATATATCTGAATAAATAGCTGTAAATAAAACTATAACAATTGCACCTGAAGGTATCCATCCATATTAACCTGTAGAACCTGAAGTTGGGGGAGCACCATCGGATTATTGGATCTGAACTTTGATTTGAAAGCAATAAGAACCCGAGCAACCTGAAGCAAAATTTTAAATCTGGTGAGTCTCCTCAGAGACTCAGTAAGAACCCTCGTAACACCACTAAATAACTCCTCATTTCTGGATAACCATATAAACCATAAAACCTCCGTAGAAAAGAGCATCCAAAATTTATTATAACAATGATGAAACTGAGGGATAAAGCCAAAAATAATATAATGTCGAAAGTGTGAATGATCAATATTCCATCCATGTAAATCAGAAAGAAATAACCCCCATATCTCACGAGCAAATAAACAATCAAAGAAAATATGCTCAACAGTATCAGGCACCCGACATAAAGAACAAATAGTATAAGTCTTAGGATCTTTACTAATCGGTAACCTCTGCAACAAAAATAACCATCGAAAACAAGCCTTTTTAGGCTCCAACGGACTGTGCCAAATGTGCTAAAAAATGTTGTACACCTGTTTGTCAGTAAGAGTAAATCTCCATCTAGTATTAACATGATTTACGATACCAGAAACATCATAAAGCAAGTGATACAAATTTGTTTGTTTTATACATCTCAATCTGGTACCATCATGCCATTTGAAAGCATAAAAAAAATCCATCTCATTATCAATCAAAATCATATTATTGATAGTCATAAAAGAATATCGTAAAAGTGAATAAGTCCACCACTGAGACTGTGGAAGATCATTCTTAGCACACAGAGATTCCCATGTCATAAAAGAACCATTAATCAGAACATCATTAAACGTATTAATGTCTTTAGACGACCATTTCTTAGCAGAGTAGCCAAGATTATGAGTAAGAGGGAGATTCTCATGTCATAAAAGAACCATTAATCAGAACATCATTAAACGTATTAATGTCTTTAGACGACCATTTCTTATCAGAGTAGCCAAGATTATGAGTAAGAGGCCTATTACTGTGCCAAATATTCCACCAAATAGAGCTGCTTTTAAACAACAAAACAGTCTCATGCCCAACAACTTTAGAAACCAAAATTTTATCTTTAACTAATTCCCAAGCTTTCCAAATACTACGAAAAACAACTGAACCAGTAGGTGTAATAGGAAATTTACCAAACAGAATATCCGTAATGTGAAGACCTTTCCAAAATTTAGCATTCTTTGGGACAACATTAGCTAAATTATGATGCACAAGAACTTTTCAGGGTTCATTACCTTCTATGCAATTTACAATCCATTTAACTGACAGAGCAATGCCTTGTAATTTAAAATTTTTAATCCCCAAACCACCCTTTCGCTTATCAGTTGTATATCAATCCCAATTGACAGAATGGTGTTTACCGACTTCCTATCCATCAGACCATAGAAAATGTCGGATATACTTTTGAATGATATTAACTTGATAAGTAGAAAATAGCCAAGCAGAAGCAAAATATGTAGTGTAAGATGACAAGATCTGATAAACTTGAATACAACCATAAATATTCAAGTGGAGTTTATTCCACTTGCTAAGTTTCCCAATCACCTTATTTTTCACCCAATCCCACATAATCTTAAGGCAAGAATCAACCATAAAGGGGATACCAAGATAACACACCTATTTAGAAGGACCCCTCCAAGGAATATTAAATCTATAAAGCCACTGAGGAGGACTATCATCCCAGCTTAAAATAATAGACTTAGGCAAGGAAATCTTAGCACCAGAAGCACTTTAAAATATAGACAGAACATAGAACAAATAATCCATGTTATCTTCTTCAAGGGAAACAAAAATATTAGTGTCATCAGCAAACTGGACATTAATAAGATCTTCCTCATTAGGAAGTATAAGGCCTCTAACGTTAGAAAAGTACATAAAATACCTAAGCAAATAGAATAAGGCATCACTAGCAATGACAAAGAGACTAGGGGCCAAGGGACATCTCTGGCGTATAGATCGTTGAAGATGTATAGGATTAGATAGAGAGCCATTAATATCAATAAAAGTGATTTCATCCATTAAAAGAGTCTTGACCATCTTGCAAAAATTAGGAGGAAAACCAAAAGCATCCAATACCATAAAGATATCCTCACATTCCACACGGTCATAAGCCTTTTCAAAATCAAGCAACATAATACCAACATTTTGACCAGATGACCGAGCCCATCTCATGGCTTCCCAACATGTTATTAATTTTTCTAAAATATACCTACCTTTTATAAAACCAGTTTGAGTAGGACTAATGAATATTTTTAAAACATTTGTAAGACGTAAATCCAGGACTTTAGCAAGAATCTTATAAGAAATATTTAACAACGTAATGGGACGCCAATTTTTGATGACATCCTTATCACCACCTTTAGGCAATAACCTAACAATACCAGTATTAATGTGTTGTCCCAAATAACCCTATTGGAGAGCTTCAGAATAGACATCAAAAAGATCATCACATATCCAGTCCATATTATTTTTATAAAATTCAATCGGTAAACCATCATAACCAGGCACTTTATCACTGTTAATGGCAGTAATAGCAACCCTTAGTTCATCTTTTGAAATGGGTTTATCCAATTCAACAAACTCTTGATCAGTGAGCTTTTTAGGTAGAATATTTTTACAGAGTTCCCTATTCATCTATCGCTGATTATTATCATCTGATGAAAAAAGATCATTGTAATATTGATAAATTAAGTTCTGAATGATAACAGGATCAGAAACAAGTTCATCACCATTCCAGAGAGCTTTAATAGTTTCATTCAAGCCTTTTTCTCTAATATATTTAAAGAAAAAATGTGTCTTTATCCCCAGATTGAAGCCAATGCAACCTAGCCCGGATATTTTTCCCTTGAATTATTTTAACTTGATTCATCATCTATAGTATTTTTTTTGAGGTTGATAGAAATTTTATCCTTTTTTATATACACTAGATAATATTCACACCCTATTACTTCTATTCTATGGACATCCACACTAATAAGTGATATTCATTTATAATCATATGTTATTTCTTACATTACAAATTAATAACATAAATAACAATAATAGCTCCAAGCTTAATGTAATGGTAAAGGCTTTGGCTTCTCTTTGGGAAGGTTCAAGGTTCACACCACTCAATATGAGGGGCTCAAGACCCTTTATAAAAATATTTGTTTTTAACCTAACATTAAACCAACAAGTCATTGGTTCAATAGTTGATGTACCCCACATCAAGATTCAAATAAGTCAATGTAAAAGGGAAAGAAAAACCCTTTCAAAAATCTACTTTAAAAAAACAATAATTCCATTATTTAATATTACTTATCAATAAAATCATATAAAAGTTGATTAAGAACTTAATTTTAATTCCAAAAATTATAGCTTGACATAAAACACTTACTATATTTAAAATACATTAAATTAGTTATACTCGATTGAAACAAGATTTCCTTACACTATATTATCTCATGTCATTTATGTATTACATATACAATTATACCCTTAATGTCCAATAAAAAAAACCCCTTGTTCCTCGTTTATAACTGCAAACCTTATAAACACTTTACATATTAACATAAATTATATATATAAATCAAATTGAAACAACCCATCAACAAACAATTACCTACTACCAATCAACCTATGCCTTTTAAATAAAAATATATATTTCTTAATACCTTAAAAACTACTAATATTATATTTATCATGTTAAATAAAATAAAATAAAATGGAACCTTCAAAACAAAAACTAACTTTTAAACTTCCAACGAAACTCTTCCCCTTTCTTATTAGCTTGGTTTTCTATAGTTTCAATTAACCTTTAAATTTCAAAGGAAACTCTTCCCCTTTCTTATTAGCTTGGTTTTCTATAGTTTCAATTAACCTTTAAATTTCAAAGGAAACTCTTCCCCTTTCTTATTAGCTTGGGTTCTAGGCTCTGTATAGTTTCATTAGCCTTTTATACTTGACATGAATTGTCCAAAACCATTGGCCATTGGGTCTGTATAGTTTCATTATCCTTTTATACTTGACATAAATTGTCCAAAACCATTGGCCATTGGGTCTGGAATTTGATATACATCCCTTCCTTTAAAAAGGTTAAGTTTTAAAATATCTGTTATTTTTTTAATATATTAAATATTAAAAAAATATTATAAATATTTTTGGCTAGTACTTAGAATCATAATTTTTTTTTGTCTAGGACGTTCAAGAATTTATTTCAATGTCAATAGCATGAGATACTTTTTATTTTTAAATTTTCAAAATAAGTTTGCCAGGTCCTATTCATCTACTATGTGTAGGTCAAAATAAGTTTAAGAGGTCCTATCCATTTGTTGCTATGGGTCTCTAGCCCTTTTTTTGGGTATATAGGAGAGTTGGTCACAACCATACTATTTTTAGTAACTGACAAGTGCATAATTCAAATCATAGGGGCTGCTTCCACCAAACCTATTTCACTTTGTTATTGTTGACCCAACATGAAGAAAACCATTGGTCGCTCGAGATTTGTACCGTCATCATCAGTCTAGCACGCACTTAGAGGATTCAGATCAGACTACTACCTTTGCAAATAGGCTACCCCCGAGGTTTGAACCTGGGTGTCTTCTTGGTAAATGCTTGGCCAGACAAGCACTTACCAATCCACCTAGCCCTCAGGTGTGGGTCTCTAACCTTATTAGTATACCTAATTATTCTAATACTTTTATTGAATTTTGGATTTACCTCTTCTTTAGTTGATGTATTTGCTTTCACATTTACACCCTTTCTAACGGTTTTTTACCTAACAAATTAATTATTTTAATTTTTGAGAATTACTACAAGTTATTGTGGGAATCTATTTCTCGTTAAGTTGCTCAATACTCATTAATACATTCAAGGGGTTGGTTCATTTTATTAATAAGTGAAAAGGGTATTCCTTGCTTGTCCCATCATGCAACATAGTCCACAAAAATAGTGGTTTTCACTACTATCACAATTTCAAAAATAAAAGAAAGAGTCGGGTAAAACCCTTAAAACCTCTACATATTTTATACATCACACACCATAAATCCTCAAGTTGTAAGGATAGTACTACATTTTCGGTCAGAAGGTTAGATAGTCATCCCCAAAACTTAGAGATCAAAATATTGGACTATGCAGCTAATATCCACTAGGACTATAGACGCTTGACTGGCAGTAGAGTACACTCATGTGTGGTGACACGTCTCTTTTAAAGAGACCTCTGACCACACATAAGGACAAGCTAGCTTCTTGGTCCTCTCCATAACATGTTTCACCCAATTTACTCAAGATGGGTTAATGAACTCACTTGCACAATAATTGGTTCTTGATTGCCTCAAGTCATTACCATGCTCATGATTTGGTAAATGAATTCATTACACACACATTTGGTCTTAGAGAAATTAGGCAATATTTAGTGAGTTTGTTTGATACCACTAATACGTTTGAGTCTTTGCAACACAATCAGTTTTCCATATCAACATCTATATCTTCTTCTTTCATCCATAACATTACATAAGTTTTTCATTTTCACATACCACCAGTTTGATGCCCCTGATTAAACAACAATGCTAAACATGGCCAAGCAAAATCTAAACTATGAATGATCATTAGAATATTAATTCATTTTCATTCATATACATTATCATCCATCACACATGCATTCACATAAAAACATTCACATAAAAGCATAACACAAAAAGTAAAAGCCATGTATATCTATATATATAATTCGTATATGCAAAGATCACTAAAAATTTCTATACAACAACAAAACTTGAGGGTGTTCAAGGTATCACACCTTATCTACCAGTTCAAAAAATAACTCAATCACATAGTCACATTACATAAGCAATAAATCAATTGCCAGGTTTAAAAGGTTGCATCCTTTTGTCAAAGGTTGAGCCCTTTGCCTCACATACACACATCAAATTCAAAATATTCCAAAGGAACCAATTCCTTTGGTCACAATCATATTATATCATCAACGAGTCAATTGTTAGGTTCAAAATATTATGTTCTTTTGTCAAAGGTTGAGCCCTTTGCCTCACAAACACGCATCAAATTCAAAAGGCTCCAAAGGAACCAAATTCCTTTTGTCACAATCACACTACATCATCAGCACATCAATTGCTAGATTTAAAAGTTTACATCCTTTTGTCAAAGGTTGCGCCCTTTGCCTAGCATTCACATCATCAGCACATCAATTGCTAGGTACAAAAGGTTACATCCTTTTGTCAAAGGTTGTGCCCTTTGCATCGCATTCATATCATCATATGCATCAATTGCTAGGTTCAAAAGGTTGTGTCCTTTTGTCAAAGGTTGTGCCATTTACCTTGCATTCACATATTTAGCAATTCATTGCTAGGTTCAAAAGTTTACATCCTTTTTTCAAAGGTTGAGTCCTTTACCTTGCATACATACATCAAATTCAAAAGGCTCCAAAGGAACCAAATTCCTTTGGTTATAATCACATTACATCATCAAAAAGTCAATTGCTAGGTTCAAAAGATTACGTCCTTTTGTCAAAGGTTAAGCCCTTTGCCTCATAAACACACATCAAAGTCAAAAAGTTCCAAAGGGCCTAATCCATTTGGTCACATTTCAATTCAAAAGGATCCAAAGGAACCAAACTCCTTTGGTCACATACACAACACATCATCAATAAATCAATTTCCAAGTATCAACAATTCAATTACTAAGTTCAAAAGGTTGCATCATTTTATCAAATTTTGAGCCCTTTGCCTCGTATACACACATAAAATTCAAAAGGTTCCTAATGAACCAAATTTCTTTGGTCACAATCATATTACATAATTAACAAGTCAATTGCTAGGTGTAAAAGGTTGTGTTCTTTTGTCAAAGGTTGAGCTCTTTGTCTTGCATACACACATCAAATTTAAAAGGCTCCAAAGGAACCAAATTATTTTGGTCACAATCACATTACATCATCAACAAGTCAATTGCTAGGTTCAAAAGGTTGCATCCTTTTGTCAAAGGTTGAGCCCTTTGCCTCACAAACACACATCAAAGTCAAAAATCTCCAAAGGGCCTAACCCCTTTGGTCACATTTCAATTCAAAAGGCTCCAAAGAAACTAAACTCCTTTGGTCACATTTTAGTCCAAAAAAAAACTCCAAAGGACCTAACTCCTTTGGTCAAGCCATCCTCAAAGTGAACCTCATATTTAGTGGTTTATCCTAGTCAACTAGCGGTTACAACGACTGGTTATCCATGCAATCTGATAGAATGGATAAATCACCATAAGTACACTTACATGTTCAAAAACCCTTCATCTATTGGGGCAAAAGTAGACTCAATTACTTACATTTTTACAAAAACCCTTCATCTGTTAGGGCAAAAGTAGACTCAATCACTTGCATTACCAAATATCCCTTCTCTATTGTGACAAAAATAGATCCAATCACTTGCATTGTCAAAAAACCCTTTTCTATTAGGCAAAAAATAGAGTCAATCATTTACATTGTCAAAAACCCTTCATCTGTTAGGGAAAAAATAGAATTCATCATTACACTTTTCACAGTCATTGTATTTTCTCATGTCAAAAACCCCTACATATTTTGGGGTAAAAACATAATCATTCCTTGCATTATCCATACATCTAAATTCAAAATCATTAATTTCATTCATCATTACACTTTCATTTAACATTGGCCAAGTACATTTACAAGTGAACCTTATATTTAGTGATCTATCCTAGTCACCTGGTGGTTGCAGTGACTGGTTATCCATGCAATTTGGTAGGATGGGTAGATCACCATAAGGACACTTACATTGTCAAAAAATCTCCTTCATATTTTGGGGAAAAAATAGAATCAATCATCTTACATTTTTCAAAAACCCCTTTTTTGTTAGGACAAAAATAGAATCAATCACTCACATTATCAAAAACCCCTTATTTATTAGGGCAAAAATAGATTAAATCATCTTACATTTTTAAAACCCTATCATTTTTTGGGAAAAAATGAATCACATTCACATTTACATTCAGCATTATAAATTTCATTCATCATTATACCTTCATTCAACATTTGCCAAGTACATTTACAAGTGAACCTTGTATTTAGTGGTTTATCCTATTAACCTGGCAGTTGCAGCGACTGGTTATCCATTTAATTCAGTAGGATGGGTAGATCACCATAAGGACACTTACATCATCAAAAACCCCTTCTCTGTTGGGGAAAAAATAGAATTCATCATTGCACTTTTCACAATTATTGCATTTCTCATGTCAAAAATCCCTTCATCTATTAGGGCCAAAACAAAATCAATCATACACATGTCAAAAATCCCTTTATTTGTTGGGGCAAAAACAAACTCAATCATTTAATTTTGCACAAAAACCCTTCATCTGTTAGGGTAAAAATAGAATCCATAATTTACATATACAAAAATTTTCCAAGTTTTTAAAGTTCTCAAGCATCCTTGTCATCCTTTGCATCCCCTCGCCACCATTCACATCCTCTGCATCCATCATTTCATACGCCGCGTGAACCAGATATGGTTCTACAACATTCCCCTCAACCGCTGAGCACCTCTAGAAGCTTCCTGAGTGTCTTTCGAAGTCTACAGAGTACCCACCAAAGCCTACAAGGCACCTATGGGTGTTTGTAATCAGCACCAAGCACCCGTGGGTGTTCCCATTCAGATCTGTAGCCTTGTGGCTCTCAAGCGACCGTTAGGGCATCTACGTAATACTCCCGATATCAATTACAAAGATAAAAACATCATTATTTGACAAGGTAATATATCATTGATCTTATTTCATATTCTCATAGCTTTTTACAGCTTTATTTATGCAACTAGGATTCAATGATTTCATTTTATGAGGGTCTCACACAGTGGAGCCCTCACAGATATTACTAACTCTTGTCATTTGTTGTGTGTAGGTCTGAGAATCACATTCATTGGTAGTTGATAAAGCTCAAGTGGCCCTACATAGGATACCAAATCCCACTCACCACTCTGTTGGAATCAAATATGAGCAAGAAGACACCACCGTTCATTGGATTAGGGCCTCAGAATCCCTAACATTGTAACAATTGTATCAAGAGCATTGTAAAATCCCCCACATTGAGGTACATTATTTGTACAATTGAGATATATGTCTGCATTCAATAAAAGAATATCCACAAAAATAGTGGTTTTCACTACCAATAAGATTGAAATGGACGGATGTCCATTGTAAGTAGAACAACTAATAAAAATATATGTCTATTGTAGGTAGAGCAATTAATATAAAAACATATTTCATGGAATATTTTCCTTAATATCAACAATCCATGAAAAAATAAACATATGGTGCAAGTTGGTTCGCTATGTAGCTAAAAAATAAACATGATCACCAAAGTTTATATAATTATTGTTGAAAAAAATTATAAAATAATTGAAATATAACTATAACTTGTTTTGGTTGTGCTAATTTAATAAATTTCATTTATAAATATATATATGATTATGTTGGAAGGAAAGGGTTTTGAAAGGTTTCTTAAGCCTTTTACAACATTTTAAATATTTTATCATTAAGCTTTAAAACTGAAATAGAATCAAGACAAACAAGATTTGAACCTACTAAAAAATAGAAAGAGCTCACAAATGGAAGGAACTAACAACAAGAACAACCATTACATGACACAAAACTCTAATAGACAGAATGAAAAAAACACAACAATCATCCATAAAAGAGACTGATAATCTTGGCATCCTCCCTCTAGGTATACAATGTCGCTTCATCAACAAAAACCTGATGAGTCCCACAAACTAGCTAACCCATGTTCTCATTGTGATCTTCATAGATATTGGCTTTCGCCTTCACTAGCTCCTAGACCTGACTAGGTAAATTCCTTTTATATCTCTCATATCCATCCTAAAATAATCTTAGGTTCACCAAATAATTTATCCCATTTATCTCCCTATATACATGGTTGAATTGAACATTCTTCAAGGGATAGTTTTATGTTTAGCCTCTGAGATCATATTTGTAATAATCTAGCTAGGAGATTGATTACCTTTTAGAATATTGATAATATTTTGTGAATATCCTTCAAAAACAATATTTTTGACATTAATCCTCTCAATAAGAAATCATCCCAAAAATGTTACCCCGATTTTAGCAAAATGACTTATTTTCTCCCTAGGTGTTCAACATATGCCAATACTTCCATTCCCTTAAGGCCACGAAAGATCTCACCTACCCCAACCCGACCAGAATTATCTTTCACTACTCCATTGAAGTTTAACTATAACCAACCAGAGGGAGGTGCATTCCATATTTATTGAGCCCTTAAAGGATTTGGGGGTGGCACCAGACTATGAGCCTTGAACTCCAAGCCCCAATCATACACTATCTCTTTCTCTCAATCAAACTCCCAAACATCTTTAAACTTAATTATTTTGATATTTTCCATTGCAAAATTGGCAAATCTAATCTGAACTAAGAGATAGTCTATTTTTCTATCCTTGAAGATCCTATGGTTACATTCTTTCCAGATTATCCATAGAGCATGGGGACGACTTAACTTCTATAACATTTTCAGTCTCTTACTATTGAAAGGGATTCCCATTGGATACAAAGATCTATGAGTGACTTGGGGGGAACCTATGCAACTTGAAACTTGTTAAGAACTTTGTTTAGGAGATCAATAGTGAGGGGATATTAAAAAAGGTTATATGTATCCTCATTTTTTCACACAACACACGTATGTTTGGAAGTATCATCCCCAATTTATGAAGATTATCCATAGTTAATATCTTGTTTTAAATAGAGAGCTAGTAAAAATACACAATCTTAGGAATCAAATCCTTGATCCATACTCTTGAGACTGAAATCCATCCTAGGCACTCCCCTTCCAACAATTAGTAGCCCGATTTAACTAAATACACACCTTTCTAGTTCTTCCAGGTGAGGGAATTATAATATCATGTGCTATAAAGAAAGTAGACCTGTACAAGCCTATTAAATCTAACCCATCCACCTGGAGGTGTCTCCAAATTTTTCTAAACTCATCATTATGTAGTCTTACAACAAGTTTCCATATTGAGTAGACATAATTTTTTCTAACCCAATAAACTCTAGATCCTCACAAAGAGGAGCGTTTTCAGCTATTTATCAGTCCATAAGTGGACTTGGGAGCCATTACCAATTTTCTAGCATTTACCTTGTCTAAGAAACTATCTGATAAGCTAAAGGTTATTCCAGAAGTTTAGCCCTCTGATGGTCCTCTTTCTCAATAAAGCTAGAGGTATGACTAAGGTATTTAGCCTTTAGTATATGGACCCAGTTGAGGTTTTCATTAGTTACAATATTCCATCCTAATTTACCCATCAGGGCTTTGTTCATTCATCCTATCTATCTGAAGCCAAGACCTCCCACTTCCTTTCTTATACAAATCTTATTGCATGCAACCAACACCATTATTTTTTTATTCTCCACCCTAGACCACAAGAATTTTATCTAAATTTGCTATTTTTTATCATATATCTTAAACAATATTTTGAATAAAGATAAATAGATTGGAATGTTTTACAATGAAGACTTTACTAGTTGGGATTTGCTAGCCTGGCTAAGCAAAGAGTCTCTCCATCGCAAAAGATTTCTTGTTAATCACTCAACCACTAGATTCCATAGCGCTTTAGTCATCCTTCCCTTAAAAAAGGCATCCCAAGATAGGTAGTTGGAAGATCCCCAATACTACAACCAAAGAGTCTTGTTATTCTTACATGTCTGGGGCTAGGAGTTTTCAGAAATAAATCTTAATTTTATTAAAATTCACCTTTTGGCCGAATACTTGCTATATATTTTCAATATAAACTTCAGTTCCCTAGAAGGAAATGTAGAATTTTGTGGTTATGATCATGTCATCCACAAATTTATGGTGGGAGACAAGAAACGTAACAGAAGTAGGTTAATGCCTTTGATCTTCCTATTTGTTGTAGTGGTTGAAATCACTCTTCTTAGGGCTTCAACAAGGATAATGAAGAGGGAGGTAGACAAGGGATCTCCTTGACGAAGTCCTTTCCTATTTTTAAAATACCCTACTACAGATTCATTTACTAAGATTGAGGACATGGCTGAAGAGATACAAGCCCTAACAAGATTGATCCATTCTTTATGGAAACCAAAACTAGACATAGTTTGAATTAAAAAATCCCAAGATACCCTATCATAAACCTTGTTCATGTCAAGTTTCAACAACATCCCTGCATCTCCACTCCTAGTAATGGAATGAACTACCTTGTGGATGGTAATAATTCCATCCAGGATACGATGACCTTTTACAAATCCCCCTTGTTGGGGATCAATTATAAATAGAAGAATAATTTTAATTCTATTGGCTAAAACCTTGGACATAATCTTGTATAAGGTATTGCAAAAGCTTATAGGTCAAAATCTAATAGAGACCTTGCACCTAACATCTTTGGGATTAGAGCTAAAGAAGGTCAAATTAACATCTCGGGGTATATGTTGAGTTCTTTGAAACTCCATAACAGCCTGAGTAACTTCTGCCTCAACTATATACCAATTTTTTTTAAATAACACAACTGGGAAACCATCTGATCCTAGAGCTTTATTCTCGTGCATGTCAAAAAACACTTTTCTAATTTCCTCCTCTTTGAAGGGGCTGAGAAGGTAGTCATTAAGCTAATTTGTTACAAAGAATGGAATATTTTGTAGCATGGAAATAGTTGAAGCATTATCAGTAGAATCCTCCAATCCTATTAGATTGAGAAATAAATTGCTTCTAGAATCTCTAATTTGAATGGGATACCCAATGATCAAACCATCCATCTTGATAATTTCTTTAAACTTATTATAACTTGTATGCCTTAAAGTAGAAGTATAAAAAATTTGATGTTTCGGTAACCTTTCTTTAACCAATTTACTCTAGATTTTTGGTGACAAAAAATGTCTTCATAGGCTAGGGTGTTATGATACTTAGCCAGCAAATTCTTTTCTTTGTCTCGGATTTCACTAGTTAGATTCATATATTGCAAGGCTAGTTAAATGTCTGATAATTATTGCTTCAGGCTTGATTTCTTCTTAAGGAGGTGACCGAAAATATCTTTATTCTAAGTTTTAAGGTTTTTCTTAATGTATCTTAGTTTCTTAGCAACTTGGGTTAATTTACTACCTATAAAAACATGTTTTCACCATTTCGAGATTCTAGTTTCTAATCCCTCATGAAGCAACCATATTTTCTCAAAATGAAAGGGCATTTTGAATATTTCCTTATGTTCCTTTGACTCCCACACCAAGGGTTTAAGGTTAGATCCTATTTTGGGGAGGGATGTAAGGGTTGTGTCCTCAAAAATTAGAAGACTCTCCTTACATAACAAAAATTGGTCCAACTAGATTTGAATTAATTGAAATCCCAACCAGCTATTGCTTTAGGTATATATGGACCTTCTCGGTTTGACATCCATAAGTTCATTGTCATTCACAAGCTGGGAAAAGTCCATCATTCCTTTTGAATAGAATAAATTCCACCCTTCTTGTCTGATGGTTATATGTGGGTATTGAAGCCACTCGCTCATACCTAGGGTAAGCTAGAAAATACATTTCTAACTTGGATTAAATCCCTCTAAAGCCATTTTCTATCCGTCACTATTTTAGGAGCATAAACATTAGTGACTATCCATAGATTATTCACCTCCTTTACATAAAAATGGATAGCTATGAATCTTTTGTTTGATACAATCAATTTTCCTTTAATATTTTTTTGATTCTAAATATACAAAAGACCTCCAAAGACCCGTATTGCAGAGCATGTTTTAAAATTAGCACCTCTTTATATTCTTTGCTTAATACTTTTAGAATTTGGTTCATCAAGTTTTATTTCTTGTAACAAGATAACATGCAAGTTGGTCTCTTTCCTCAATGCTTGTATTACTCTGTTCTTAGAGAGGGCGTTGAGACCCTACACATTCCAAGAGATAACCTTTATTTTTGGGTTTTATATTTCTGTAACTTCCTGCCATCCAGATCTATAATTGATTGGGTGCCATTAGCAATATCTACAACTACTTCTCTTAATTTGATCTTTTGATTAGAGGGTCTCCTATGTTTAGATTCATATTCTACATCTATCAACCCCTTTTCTGATTCCTAGTAACTCTGCTAGGAGTCACATATTCTTTTCCCTTCTTATTTCTAGCATCAATCAAAGTTATATCTTTATCCCCACTTAGGGAGGGGGGGATTTTTGGGCTGTTTTCTAGATTTCAATCATAATGGATCTCTATAGAAACTATGTTTTTATTTGATTCAGTCACCTCTGTATGGATTTCAACACATACATCAATAGGATCATCTAACTCATCCCATAGGAACACAAAGAAATTTTCTTGAGGAATATCATTATGAGGATTAAAAGGGTTTGAGATAAGAAGACTTACTTGTGTGATTTTTTCCAAGATTTCTCCCTCTTCTATTGTCTGAGGCTCTAAAAATTCAAGTGGTAATTCTTGGGTTTCGGTCTAGCTTAAAATATTCTCCTTCAAATAGTTAGGTTCTTCCATATGATTAGTTTTTGGGTCAGAGGACTCATTTTTTTGCCACACTTAACATAAATTACTTTACTTCTTTTTATTAGGGAATTACTTTGTTGAGTGCCCTATTTTTTTGGACATATTATAAAATGGAATCCTATTCTTATATTCAATCTCCTATGTCTAGTTCCCCAAATCTATTATAAGTTGAATAGAACTAGGAAGCTCTAAATCTAAATCAATATTCATGCACATTCTTTCATGGATCAGCCTTGACTTGGCTCTCGTTGTTGGGTCAATGGTAACTAACTCCCCTATCTCTTTTGCAATACCTAGAAGAAATTCCTCATGCCAAAGCTGGAAAGGTAAGCCTAGAATTCTTACCTATATCACAGCCTTATGAATGCACTAGGTATTTGGATTAAAATCTAGTCCTCATTTGAACAAAAAATGGCTTCATCACCCAAAAAACCATGGACCCCCTAGACGATATGATCAATGTCTTCTTCATAGTTAAGTTTTATCATGAAAAACCCTCAAGGTAATGCAACTATCTCCATGTACCCCTATGGGTACCACTTCAAGAAAGACCCATTTTTTAATGGCGCAAAAATTAGGGCAAGCACCTATAAACTTTCCAACCAGATTCCAGGCACCATAAGCCATTATCAAGGTTGTGAGTTCAGACGGGATGCATAGTTTTCCTTATTTAGGGTAAATATCGAAACAAAAATCCACACCCTTCATATTTCCTTTCATAATATTCAACCATGACCATGCTCTTGGGTCAAAACTCTTCTATAGAACCACTGGGACGTACTATCCACCTAACACCATTGATAGACCTACCCCATAGTCCTATCCAAGGCCCTGCAAACTTTGGTTCCCAACACCAATCTCCTTTTTGCCTTCCTCCATTGTCAATATAAACTAAACAATATATTTATATTTATAAATTAATATTAGTTTATATATAATTTTTAGATTTTTAGGTACCTTTTTAAATAGACATAGATTAAAAGTATTATCTCAGTTTGTGTACCCATGATTTTAGACTTCCATCAATGATATGTTAGAGGGGTCTAATAGTTAAATCTTGGGTACTCTAGATAGGAGGTCTAAATAGAAGGATATGTATATCCTATAGATCGATAGCACAACAAGAGTGCATCCTCTAATTCATAGTTGACCCATGGGAATGGAGAGTGATCTTATATAACCACGTGTGGCAATGTGTATGTCATTTTAGCATACATCCCAAAATACTTAAATTGTACCTCAAATTTAAGGGTCTAAATCAAGTACCACATATTTGTATCATACATATCCTACATATATACACCCATACAACTTTGGTTTTTAAAATATATAAATTTAGTATTTATTTTTATTTAAAATTTAGTGCTAATAATAACTTTGGTATTTGCAAATATTTAGTGTATCCTCTTATTTTTAGTTATTGTAAGAAGATTTTTATCCCTATAAGAAGTGTCCTACTCTTTGCATAGTTGATAGTTGAAGTTCCATATGATTATGTGTAAGTAAGAATATTTTTAATTTGATTATTTTGAAAGATACCACCTACACTAGTTTTTCTTAGATTTCCTTTGGAAGCATTATAAAAATAAATTATGATAATCCCAATATTTGGACATTTACATCTTACCATAAATTAAAGCAAATCCTTTGTGTTAACTCCATTGTTACAAATGACCCTTCCATGTATATTCAAATTTTATAACCAAGAGGTTAGCACCTCTTTCTTTGTACCTGAGACATCCCATGATGAGCACCATGTTTGTAAAATTTTTTCAAGATAATATCACTCTAAACTTGGGCATGACTTTGAAAATTATTTTTAAAAATTTATTTTTCCTTTCAAACCATAAATTCCAACATGTAATGACAAGACGAATAATTTGTAAAATACATAATATATATTATTTTTTTAAAAGCGAAAAACCCCTTGCGGAGCCGCCTTGGTCTGAGAGACCACGAACAGGGGGTTCTACACCGTCAAAGTCACCCAGGGGTCACACCCGACCCTGCCCGCACCAACATTATCAATTGGATTTTGGATACCCAATTCAACTTTTTGGTAGGGTGGAGATTTGAACCTGGGACCTCCCTTGGAGGATTGCCCTCTCCTCTCCAACTCACCTACAACACCTGGGTTAAAATACATAATATTTTAGCTTTGAAGTAATTAATCTAATATTTCATCAACTCTTTCAATTTTGATGGAGTTGCTCAATATATTCTCAAGTTGTTGAGGCCTTGGGGAGAGTTTCTAATGATCAAACATTCTTCCAAGGAAAATAATTAGGAGTGTAAAATTTCAATTGTTTTAAATTATCATATCCCAACTTGATCGAGTATCCACTATATTTTATAGATCCAAAACCAACTCATCTTTTGACATAAATATAAGGAAATAGAACACTTGAACCACATTTTGAAACTAATCTATTGTTTGTATGAGTTTCTCCTCTTCAACCAAGTTACTAATTGGAGTTGTTACTTACATTAATATACTCTTTAAACTTTAGACCTTTATAACTTAGATATATCAAAACCAAATATTTCAATTTTATATCACAGATAAGAGGATAAGGCTTCAACTAAGTATCAGACCAAAATTTGTATAATCACATTATTAATTGACTATTTAATATGATTCTTGATTAATTACCAACTATGTGATATGAAGTTCCACTTTGATGATCCATTAGGTAGAGTTTTTTCATGAATATTTTCATTGCATCAAGATAACCTATATATTTTTAAAGAAACTTTTTCACCTAACTTTTTTCTTCTTTTCTTGATATTTGAATAATTTCTAGCCAATTTTTGTCCCTGATAACAAAATCATAAGTCTCAAATTTTGCAAGCCTTCGCCTCTATTACATTCTTTATAATGGTAACATGAAAAGGCCCCACTTGTCTAGGTGCCTCAAGTGCCACATACCATTACAAAATATCACAAAATAATATTATAATGGGTCCCTACATTGGAAGGGGTTCATTACATAATAATGTTATAATTAAATAAAACTATTAGGATGGGGTCCTAACATGCCCTTCCCCTTCAAAAATATTTGTCCTCAAAGATGGAGATGAGGAAAGTTTTGTTGTAGCTACTAGAGAGACTCCCATGTGGCATCTTCTGGTTGTATTCCTCGTCATTGAATAAGAACCTCAATGATGACACAGTTGCAAAGGGTGCTCAATATCCAATCCAAAATTTCTTCACACTCGAGCATGATAGAACCTTATTCATCTATATTTGGTAAAGTGGATTGAACCTATACCTTGTTGTCAATAAATTTCTTGAGAGAAGAGATATGAAATACTGGATGGATATTGGACATAGTCAGAAGATCCAATTTGTAGGTTGTTGAATCAATTTGTTGTAAGGCTTGTTCATAGTATTTGGTGGCTAGTTTTTTATATTTGTGAAGATCGAATGATGATTGTGTGTAGGGTTATAAGTGGAGAAAAACCATATCCCCCACTTCAAATATATACTTAGAATGGTGTTGATAAACTTGTTGATGCATACAATTCTTGGCCAATTCAACATTAATCTTAAGTTATAGGTGGACAATAACATGTTGGTTGAGAGTGGTTCAACAATATGAACCTTGGAGCTTTCTAGAATGTATGAGGAGGGTGTTGGTGGAGGACCATCGTATACTACTTCAAATATTTTAACCTTGGTTGTGGTGTGATATGAAGTATTATACCACCATCCAATCAAAGGGAGTCATTTTTCCCATTGTACAAGATGTTTGGATGCAAAGCAATGGAGGTAGGATTCCAAGAATTTGTTAACAATTTTTGTTTGGCCATCAGTATGAAGATGATAGGTTGAACTCATTTTGAGTTGGATGCCCTACAACTTAAATAGTTCCTGCAAAAAATGACTAGTAAAAGTAGGATCTCTGTTTGACACAATAGATTTGGGTATTCCATGAAGGTAAAATATGGAGTCTAAAAGAATCTAGACAACTACAGAGGTTGTGTAAGGATAGGATAAGGAAAAATAATAAGCATACTTTATGAGATGATCCACTACCACTAGAACAACTAATTTTCCTCTCGATTTGGGTAATCCTTCAATAAAATCCATAGAAATATATACTCCTACTTGTTTCAAAATTGGTAAGGGTTGAAGGGTTCCAAAGGAACACATAGTTTCTTCTTTCATTCTTTGAAACTTGTCACATCCCACCATAAAAATTTTAATATTCATCTTCATTCCCTTCCATAAGAATGTATTCTTGTTCCTTTCATAAGTTTTTGGAAACCCAGAATGTCTTGTTGTTGGTGAGGCATGCATTTTCTACAAGATAAATTCTTGTATTTAGAAGGTTGGGGGAATAACAAGTTGGTCACAACATCTCAAGTCTTGACCATTCCAAGTGTATTCAGGGCATGAGTCAGGATCTGCTTGAAGTTTGTTAATCAAAAATTACAAGCCAAAATCCTTGGTCATTTCTTTTATGATATTAGAAATCCATTGAGGTATTGGTGAAGAAATAACACTTAACATACTCTAATATTCAAACTATTGGTATAGTGCATTAGCTACAATATTTTGCTTTTTTTTTAATGTGATTTCATAATTATAGCCCATCAATTTAGAGATTCACTTTTGTTTTTCAGGTTTCGCTACCTATTGTTCCAAGTACTTGAGACTTTGATGGTCAATTTTGATTGAAAAATGGTGCCCAATAAGATATGGCCTCCAATGATTAACAACATGTAAAATTTCTAGCATCTCCTTTGTATAAGTAGATTTACCCAAATCTTGACCTGAAAGTTCTCTATTGGTGAAACCCAATGGTCATCCTTCTTGCATCAAAACAACCTCAATTCCATTGCCCAAAGCATCACTTTCAATTATAAAAGGTCTAGAAAACAAGCATTGCTAACACCGAGGTATTTTTCATGTCTTGCTTTAATTTATTTAAAGCATTCTTCGTTGGTTCTGACCAAATAAAAGAATTATTTTTAATATGGCTATTAAAGGAGCGCTATCTTGCCATAATTCTATATAAATTTATGGTAATACCTTGTGAGTCCCAAAAATACTTGAAGTTCCTTGAGGGCATGAGGCTTTGGCCATTTGTAAATAGCCTAAATATTTTTAGGATCGACTTTAACTCCATCTTTGGTGGCAATGTGACCCAGATACTCCACTTTTTGCAATCGAAAAGAACACCTAGACCTCTTGGCTTAAAGTTTATTCTTAGACAAAATTTGTAAAGTTTGGTCCAAATTTTTGAGGTGCTCCTCCCAAAAGTGACTATAAATCATAATATCATCAAATAAAACAAGAATAAATTTGTGAAAAAAGGGCCAAAAAATGAAATTCATCAAACTCTAAAAAGTGGAGGGTGTATTGGTCATATCAAATGGCATAACCAAAAATTCATAGTACCATTTATGAGTCCTAAAAGAAGTTTTAGGAATGTCATCATCCTTGATTTTGATCTGATGGTATCCTAATCATAAATCTAATTTATAAAAATATCAAGCACCATGTAATTCGTCTAACAACTCATCAATTACTAGAATGGAAAATTTATCCTTAAAAATAATTTCATTGAGATTTCTAAAATCCACACAAAAGTGCCATGACCCATATTTTTTCCATACCAACAACACTAGGGAAGAATAAGAACTAATATTGGTACAAATAACCCCTAAAGCAAGTTCCTTTACCATTTTCTCTATTTCTGATTTCTAGGCATATGGATACCAGTAAGGATGGATATTTAGAGCAACACTACATGAAATAAGCTAAATGGCATGATCGTGAGTACAATAATAGGGTAGTCCTTTGGGTTCCTCATAAACTATGGCATGTTTTTATAATAAAAGTTGTAATTCCTCTTGATGGTATTTATCTCCACTATTTGAAGCTTGTACGATAAATAGTTGGGCCACAACTTGACGGATTGAAGTTTTCAATAGTTTCTCCATCCTATGATATGGAATAAGTTATGTAGCCCCATAAAGTGTGCTTTATTCCCTATTGGCTGAATTTCATCCATAATTTAACAAATTTCCAGACTATTGTTCCGAATGTGTAAGCCATTATGCTCCTAGCACAACATCGCATCTACCAAGTGGAAGAGAAATCATATCAGTTTTGAGTTCATAATCCCTTATCTTTAACTTAAGCGACTTTATGGTTCGGGTGTTTAGCCGGTTTATTGATAGAGATCAATCGTTTTTTTCCAGATGCCCTGACTTTCCCCTTTTTTTAATTTTAGTTCTCCTGTGAATCTGAAAGGAAAAAATCTGCTAGATCCCTTCTTTCGCTTTCCTCTTGTAGAAACGAAATGAGTTGATTCAGCTCCCAATAGATCCGAGTTAAGAGCTCGGGAGGGGTTAGAATCAAACAAAATCTAAATAATTTTAATATTTCTGTTACAAGGTAATGTTCCTCCATTTGCCACTATGACCTTGAAAGAGTTGTAAGTATGTATCTCACAATTCACTTGCTTAGCTATTTGGAGATCAATAAAATTATGTGTACTACCTAAATTAATTAGAATTGTAATTCTTTGGCCCTTGAAGAACCCCACTACTTTCATAGTCTAAGGGATCAATATTCTTGGAAGTGCATGGCTAGAAATATTAAGTTTTGGTTCTTCTAATGATTTACTCTCATCTTGATGCTCTTCCTCTTATAGTTCTACCTCTTTGTCAAAAATTTCATGCACTACTAAGGCATCCATATCCAAAAAATTTGTTTATGTTGTATGCATTTATGCCCTAGAGCATATTTCTCATCATACTTGTAACATAAATCTTGTACTCTATGGGCATCCACTTCCTCTCTAGTCAATTGCATGATGGGTAGATAATTATTGCTAGTATTCGATGTGAACTTGGAGGAAAATGTGGGTTTAGCCTATGGTAATTTTGATGACCTCCTTTGGGAAGAAAATTTTTGTTTTGCTAATCTCATAAACCCTATGGCTTGCATCATAGGTTGTGGTTTAAACATATTTACCTTTGCCTTGATATTGTCTTTCATCCCACTAATAAAACAACTCTACAAAATCCTTCACTCAACCCCTTTGTCCTATTAGCCAATTTATTAAATTGAGTCTGATCTTCTTGAATAGTAAAGGTTTGTTTCAATTTGGTTAAGGCTCTTGTAAAGTTATCATATTCACTAGGGCTAAAACAAGTGAATAATTGAGACTCAAAGTCTTCCCAAGAAGTGTCAAGAGTCATGTTTTGTAACCATTAATACCATATTAGGGCATCATATTCAAAGTAAAAATATACCATGGTGATCCATAAATAGTGGGGAACATTATGAGTTTTGAAGAATTGATCTACCCAACACAATCAACCATTAACATCCTTTCCATTAAACTTGGCAGAGTTTAATCTGGGCATCTTAAACGGGGTATCTATGTCAAAAATAACATGAGAGTTTATTTCTCTTTATTGCTTGGACTACCACCTGGTCCTTTAGTGTTAATATGCTGGAATAATTTTGGACCTTCCTTAAAATTTTCTTCAACCTCTAGGAATATTTCTTTAATCATTGCTTTGACTTTAACCTATTCAATTTTCATAAAATATATGTGATATTTCATATGTTTAACCTCTTGTCCAATGTAGGACATTTAGGTCTATAGACCGCTAAGTGTTTGATTTAATTGTTCCATATATTGGCTTCATTCCAAATCCTTAATTGCTCCTCTAGTCCCTCCAGTCATATATATGTGATTTGGATGATCGTAACTGACTTTGTAGAAACAAAAGTGTTGTTATAGGAGACTATTTTTAGTAATGGACCAAAAAAAGTATTTGAGTGCTATACAAAAAAGTTCAACTAAAAAATATGAATACAATGGGCTAGGTATCACAATAAATTTTTTTCGTATCTTATAAAAAGCGCATGGAGGCTATATACTGAAATGATAAGATCAACAAGATGATCATAATGAGTTATATCCCACTATAATATTTTTGACACCCCAATTTTATTTTTAGATAAGTGTTATCTTCAAGTGTCATATGTTTTTTCTTTCAGAGTCTCTGTTCACTCAAAAAATTGACTGTTGTCCAACAACCTCCTTAGTAGGCCCTATAGTGATCATTATTGATAAATATTTTATCTGAATTTTGTAAGTCACTATTTTTAATGATTGTCTTGGTAGACTCTATTATTGATAACTCACTAACTGTTATGAATCTCGATTGTAACTTAAAACTACACCAACAGACTCTTTCTTGACTGTTACTGGCTATGGCCTTACCTAAATTGATACCCAACTAATACTAACAAACCCTATCTTTGTTGTTCCTTCCAACATAATTTATTTCCTTTATTTTAGTTTAGTCTATTCTTTAATACTGTAGTCTCTTTAGTATGCTCTATTTTGTGGTAGGAGTTTTGGCTTTCAGGTTAAACTTTCAATAGAAACAAGGTACTCTAGGCAAAGGTGTATACATTATCTATAGCCATCTATTATACCGCAATGACATACGATAATACTCAGATGAATATTTCAAGCCACTATTCAAGGAGGATTCCATACATACACTTGAGTGCACTACTTGTTTCTTTGACAATATGGGAGGGTGATCTTCTTTAGTGATATGTTTGATGCACTATGGATAGATACACAATCGAAAATCTTCCTAGGGCTAAATATTTCTCCTAATCCTAGGGGGGTCTCTTGATATACCAGAGTGGTTGGTCTACCTTTTGGATTAACCAATGTGCTTAGCACTTCCATGCAATTTATGAACAAAGTACTAAAAATATATTTTTTGTAATATTGTGATTGTGTATCTTGATGATAATCTAATTTTTAGTTGAAGAGGAACATATGAAACTTTGTAATAAGTAGTTGAAAATTTGAGAGAGGAGCAATCATCAATGAAATAGAAATATCAGGTAGTGGAGTATTCACTTAGATGAGTGCATCTAACATTGCTCATCATGATTATTCTTTGGAATATATTTTACCACTTTCATGATTTGGAGATTATATTCCTTTTTAACCTTGAGTGTTTGATGCAAGAGCATATAAGACAAATAGTCAAATCCTTAATAACCAAAACAAATTATTTAATTTAATTGGCAAGTGGTTGGGTAGTGGAAGAAAGTGGGTATTAAATGTAAATGACAAGTAGTTCATTGTGGCATAAAGACAATCTAGATATACAATTTAAGGAAGAAATTATCTAAATTTGTTATAATATGTGACCTTATGCATGTGGTTTTTAATTTTTGTTGTGACATGAAACTTATTTTACATGGTTTTAAAACCCTAATTTGTAAACCCATGGTTTATTAGTCCATGGTATTGATGTATAAAATTATTTATAACAAGAAGAAGATGTACTATTCTTAAGAGATGTAAAACAAAAATAAATAAATGTTATACATTTTTTTTAATTGCATCCATTAATATGGGTAATTTTTTTTTGCAGTTTACATCATGTCAACTATTATGGGAGGAAGTATCTTAGAAATATCAACATATTTATAGAGAAGGAAATAGAGTAGTAGACAATTTATCCAATCGTAGTATTGGTCTTCATCTAGCCAAAATTTAAATTTTAAGAAGTGACTAAAAAATAGAGATTTCATTTACGAAATAAAATGATATCAAGTAATTAGCTTTGGGGAGCCTTCCAAAACCCTATGGTCCTTTTTTGGAGGTCTGATCCATTTACAAAAGGTTTTGGGAGCCTTGCTTTTTCATTTCACTATTAGTATTTGAGCAAGAATTTGAATTTTGAATCATTTTAGTGCTCTTGGTTATGTTTGGATGGGAAATGGTTGTTATTTCCATCCTTGTATTTTTTTAGGCTTAGGGAGCCTCTAAAAACCCAGTAGTCCTCTACTTGAGGCTTGATCCACTTGTACAAGGTTTTGGGATCCTTTCAAAATCTAGTTGGTAAAGGTTTGGGGTCCCTTTCAAAACCCCCCATGATGTTTGAGGATCCTTCCAAAACCTTGTGGTTCTCTACTTGAGGCCTATCCTTTTTATAAGGTTCTAGGAGACTTTAAAAATCCTTCTTAATGGTTTGGGAATCCTTCCAAAATCTCATTTGTAAGGTTCATGGAGCCTTTCAAAACCCTATATTTGGGCAGGATTCTAGTTAGTTGTTATCAGAGTGATTACTGAAGGTGTTGGGTACCTTATAATGGAGACCTGAACTTATAGAATTAGGATTCCCATCCTTGGCGGGAAGACCTAATATTTTTATTCTCGTTTTTTTTAGCACTCCTGATGTCTCAACATAATTTTTCCAATTTGAGTGCTTTGTTAAAATTTGAAAATTAATTTATTGTCGAATGGCATAGATGGTTATCCCATGTTCTAGATTTTCTTCTCTCATGGTGGCTTGGGTGGGAAGATCCTTTCCAAATCTGATTTTAAATATTCAATTTTAGATGAGAATGCTATATTTTTGAATCTGCGAGATTTGACTATCTCGGTTGCTGGATCAATCTTTGTTGGATGTTGAGTCTTTTTCCTTAAGGATGCAATCTCATTTGTAATCTTATTTGGAGTTTTTTTAATACCTTTGTGATTTTGTAAAGGTTGGGCGACCCTCCCAAAACCCCTATGTAAAATTTTTGAGGACCCTTCCAAAACCCCCATGTAAAATTTTTGAGGACCCTTCCAAAAACCCTTTTTATACCAAAAAATGATAACAAGTAATTATTAGACAAAACATAATAATTTCAGGAATATGAAGAATATTTTTTATAGAATTCCAAGCTTAACATAATCTAATTCACCTAACAACAAACATACTCTTTAATATTTTGATAGGCATGACCCCAACAAAATCCATAAGTAACTCATTAAAAAAAAAGGTTGGTCAAGTGAAATTCATTTTTTATTGATAATATTAATAACAATTTGTGAATTCCCCTCAATTGAAATATATTTTCATCTTTTTCCAATTGTAATTTTGATCTCTATAAGAAATGCCCTAGCCTCTACATATTTGTTAGTGGACATTACATATGATTCCAAGTAGGTAAGTAGAATTTTAAGACAAGGAGATAAAAAAGGAGATCCCATAAGTCCTATGTTGTTCATCATCGTAGCTGAGGCCTTGGGAAGAACCATTAAGGCAGCAGCGGTAACTGGACTCATTTTAGGTATCAAGGCCACGTCGCTAACTACCCCGATGACACATCAGCAATTTTTTGATGATACATTGCTACTGACTTTGGCTTATGTGGTTGAGGCAAGAAGGATTAAAAATATTCTCATAATGTATGAAGAAGCGGCTGGACAGAAAGTGAATTTTGATAAGAGCAAACTTTATTTCATCAATACCCCCATTCCTAGGCAAAACAGCATAGCAAGGATCATGGAATATCAGATTGCATCCCTTCCCACCTCATATTTAGGTCTTCCCCTATTTACGGGGAAACCTAAAGGATCAATGTGGAACATAGTTCTGGAGAGGATAAAAAAAAAGCTAGCAAGTTGGAAAGGACATATGTTATCTCAAACAGGAAAAGCAGTGTTAACTATGGCTTCACTTCAAAGTATACCCATTTACTTCCTATCAGTGTTCAGAGCTCCCAGCAAGGTGTATCACAAAATTGAGCAGCTTCAAAAAAAATTTCTCCGATCAGGGACTGAGGATAAGAAAAGGATCCATTTAGTAGGTTGGAACAAGGTTTGCAAACCTAAAGCTAATGGGGGGTTAGGATTGAGGAGAGTTGCTCATCTCAATACAACTTTGTTAGCCAAACAAGCATGGCGATTATTGACTAAGGTCGATAATGAATGGACTGCCATAGTTAGGAAGAAATACCTCCAAGGTGTGAACTTCCTTAATGAAAACTTAGCAAGCAGGGGGTCTGCTTTTTGGAAGGCAATCCTCACGAGCATGGATCTTATCAAGAAAGGTCTTAGATGGATTCTAGGAAATGGGCAAACAATAGACTTTTGGAAGGATTGGTGCGTGAGAGCTGAGGAGTTATCCCAGAATCCTCGTTTGGCTAGGATTCAAGAGCATATGGAGCAGCATACTGGGAAGAAGGTTGCAAATTATATGTGGCGGGATATAAATATCAACAGGTGGAAACACATCGAGTACGGGGTTTTGAAGCGGAGTCCGAAGAGCTTTATAACATTTTAACTCGCAAATTATTCCCTCTAGAGAGGATGAAGATCACATTGTTTGGGCTGAGACTGAAAGTGGTGACTTCACAGTTAAGTCTGCCTATAATTTGCTTCTCAATGTGGAAAGTCAACAATTTCAACCGAGTTTGGTTTGGATCAAAGGCTTAATTTCGAAAATATTCTTTTTTTCATGGCTGGTGATTCAAGGAAAAATCCTCACTATGGAAAATATGTTATCCAAAGGTATGGTTATTGCTAATCATTGCTACATGTGCAGGGCAGGATGGGAGACAACCCAACACTTGTTTTTGGAGTGTTCGATAGCAGAATCCATCCTGGATGAACTTTTCCAAGCCTTTAGGATCTCGTGGGTTAAGCTTGCTCTTATATCCAAAGTGTTCCATCAATGGCCTCAACCCTTTGTTAGCCTAAAACTTAAGTACCTATGGAAAATTTGTTGGCATCATTTTCTCTAGCAGATTTGGCTAGAAAGGAACCATAGAGCCTTTAAGGATACCATTCACAACCCAAAAACCATCCTCAACAGGATTATTGTCTTTACGAAAGAAAATATTAGCACCTTAGTGGATGAGAACCACTCAATTCCTCCCCAAGAAAAATAATTAGCTCAGGCCTTAGGTATTAACGACAAACCTTCCATTCCTTTGCCCAATCCCATAAATGGGATTTCTTGGGAGCCACCCCCCGAGGGTTGGTTTAAACTAAATTTTTATGGTGTAGCCAAGGAGAACTCGAGAAGAGTTGGATTTGGAGGAATAATCAGGGATCATCAAGGAAATCTGGTCAAGGCCTTCGCTAAACCATTAGGAATCAAAACTAATAACGAAGCAGAAGCTAGAGCCCTTTAGAGAGGGTTGCAAGTAGTCCAAGCAACTCAAGGTAACTTGATGATTGAAGGTGATTCGATGAACATCATCAACCTGTTAAGCAATGGCAAAAAACCTCCATGGAGAATCGAGAGAGTCATCCATGAAGTGAGGATCCTTTTTGCGGTAAGACAGAATAGGACGGCTTGTCATGTGTATCGTGAGGCCAACAGGTCAGTGACAAATTAGCCAACATAGGTGTTGATGTTGGTAGTTTGGTGACATGGACACAAGGTGTGCCACATGAAGTGGAAAACATTATTAGTCATGAAAAGAAACCTACCCATTAAGGAGAAATATGAATGGGTGTTCTTTCCCCATGGAGTTGGTAATAACTATGGGGTTTCCATCTAAATCATACCAAATTGGAAATGAAGGTAACAGGGTGTAAGCCTTGGAGGATTCCGACAGAGAATAGGAAATGGGCAAGCAACAGGTTTCACAGGAGCAAAGTTCCAAACTTCAATTTCCTGTCAATGTAAGTAATGTTTACAGTGATGTGTAGGTATGGGTGTGCCTTGTTAGTAAGGTGTTGTAGGGGATTCAACACAAGTTCTGGTAAGAAAGTTTCAAGGATGACTAGGATCTACAATCTCAGCAGAAGGCTGGATATTGTAATAGGTTTTGGGTTAACCTGCAAAACCCGGTAATTAATGAAGACTTTTATTTACCAAAAAAAAAAAGTAGAATTTTACTTTTATTATTTAAAAAACATCATTACCGTTAGTTTTTGTTGGATTTCCTTTGGAAGTCCACGTAGTGGTATTACAACAAAGCTAGGATATTATCCATGTATCATTTGGTAAGATTGAGGAATCTAATTGGTTGAGCTAATGCCATTTGATACCATCAAAATCATTTTTGATAAACCTGATCTTTAGACATTTTCATATTACAATAAATTGAAGCAAAACCTTTCTTTTAACTCCATTAATACATACCCTTCCATGTACATCCAAATTCTATAACCAAGAAGCTAGTACCTCTTTTTTGCATATTAAGTACAAATAATCCATAATAAGAACAATGTTGTGAACATTTTACAAGATAATATGGTTTGAAACTTGGGCATGAGTTTGAGATTTATTTTTAAAAATTATATTTTTCCTTTCAAGCCATTTATTTTAACTGTGAAAGACTAATCCTCCATAGATTACATGATGTTTTAACTTTAAAATAAATAATACAACATTTCATCAAAGTTCTTGAAGTTATCTAATATATTCTCATATTTAAAAAAAAAATCCCAATTGGTGTAAGCAAGGGGACACTAGAGAAATAAAAAAGAAAAACCCAATTGGTGTAAGCAAAGGGACACTAAAGAAATAAATGATCTCATGTTTCTAGATTTTTCTTGCAAAAAACACACTTGAAAGCTATAATTTATCTTTTTACCAATAGACAAGTATTTTTACATCTATTTACTTTTATTGTATAGAATTCATGTTTAAATAATTAATGTTGATAGTATTAGTTCATCATCTATACTATTTTATTTTTTGAGGTTGATAACAAGTTTATCCTTTTTTATATATACACTAGATAAGATTCACATCTCATTACTTCCATTCTATGGACATCCACACTCCATAAGTTATATTCATTTATAATTATATGCTATGTTTTACTTAACCAACTAATAATGAAAACAACAATAATAGTTGTGAGCTTAATATAGTGGTACGAACTAAGAGCTTTGACCTATCTTTTGGAAGGTTCAAGGATTAAACCCCACTCAGTATAAAGGGCCTGGGACCCCTCATAAAAACCTATGTTTTTAACTTAATATTTAGCCAACGGGTCCTTGGTTCAATGGTTGGGACAAATAGTTGATATAGCCCACACCAAGGTTAAAATAAGTTGATGTAAAAGGGAAAAAGCACCCTTTCAAAATCTTACTTTTTTTTTTTGGTTACTAGGAGAGTTGGTTACAACCACACTATTTTTAGTAACCCTACTTTTAATATATATAATATATAATCAATCAAAAAATAATTTTAATTCCAAAAATTATATTTTGACATGCAAAACACTTACTATATTTAAAATATGTTATTTCTTTTTAAATTAATTATATAAGATTGAAACAAGGTTCCTTTACACTAAATTATATCATACCATTTATGGCTCACACATACACTTAAGCTTAATGTCTAATAAAAAAAAACTTCTTATTCATCGTTTATAACTTCAAACCTTCTAAACACTTTACATATTAATATAAATAATATATAAATTGTTGAATTAAATTAAAGTAAACCATCAATAAACACTAATCTACTACTAATCACGTAAAATTATATATTTCTTAATACCTTAAAAACTACTAATATGTTAAAAAAATAGCACCTTCAAAACAAAAATTTAACTTTTAATTTTCAAAGGAAACTCTTCCCCTTTCTTATTAGCTTGGGCTCCAGGCTCTGTATATTTTCATTAGCCTTTTATACTTGACATGAATTGTTCAAAAGCATTGGCCATTGGGTTTGGAATTTGATATACATCCCTTCCTCTAGAAAGGTTATTTTTTAAACTCTCTATATTATTGGTTAGGTACCTAGAGTCATAATTGATTTTCTTCTAGGACGTGCAAGAATTAATTTCAACGAGTTACTTTTTGTTTTTCGATTGCGCTTTCGAGCTACCATGTGTAGGTCAAAATAAGTGTAGTAGCTCCTATCCATTTGTTGCCATGTGGCTCTCTAACCTTATTAGGCACACCTAATTATTCTAATACTCTTATTGAATTTTGGATTTGCCTCTTCTTTCGGTGACCTATTTGCTTTCACATTTACACCCTTTCTAACGGTTAACAAATTCATTATTTTAACTTTTTGAGTCCTATGGGAATCTATTTCTCCTTGAGTTGCTCAATGCCCTTTAATACATTCAAGGAGGTGGTTCATTTTATTAAGAGTGAGTCAAGTCACATAATGTCTTTGTTGACATTTGGGCATTCATTTATATTGATTTTCCAACGTGTCATCCATTTTTTATTTTGTTTCATCCATGTATTCTCTCGCCTATCCAACTCTTCGTCCTTAGCTGCCCTAGGCCATCTATCACTCGTCATGTTTTCTGTTTTTTCAAGTAACATAACAGCCTGGTCATAGCAATTGCTTTTAAAGGGAACATTCCAGTTTCAGTTAGAATAATTTCATAAGGGATTGTGGCCTTAATTTTGAGAAAGTTTGTGATTAGATATTTTCGAATCTTTTCTATTTGCCTTCATTTTGCATTTGTTATGCCACTAGCCCACACCTCGCAACCACACAACAGAACCGGTGTAACAAGTAGGCTAAATAAGACCTTGATGGTCTTCCAGTCCCACAACTCGGCATTCCTACACCTGTTTTGAAGTGCATATAGTGCTCTCCAACCACTTTGAGTTCGTTTCATCCTACATGTATTCCAATTAGGTTTTTCATGAAACTCACCAATAAGTTTGGAATGGACGGATGTCCATTGTAAGTAGAACAAAAAATAAAAACATATTTCATGGAATGTTAATATCAACATTCCATCAAAAATTAAACATATGGTGCAAGTTGGTTTTGCATGTAGTTGAAAAAAATAAACATGATCACCAAAGTTTATATAAATACTGTTGAAAAATTTTAATATAATTTTTTTTTAATATTATAACATGGTGGAATTGGTACCCGTTATGAATCGGGCAGACTGTCCGACTTTTATGGTTGCCACAATATTTTGCATTGTCCGCCTTGAAAACCACCACACAGATCTTCGCGCAGTCTGCCCCTATAACCGCCATGCCACAATCATTTTAAACCTTTTACGCCGCTGAAAGCACCAGGAAAGGGAAAATTTTAATATAATTAAAATATAACTATAAGTCAATTAAAATAGTGTTTGTTTTGGTAATGTTAATTTAATAATTTATATTTATATTTATATATATATTTGATTGATTGAAAGGGTTTTGAAAGGGACTCAAAACTTTTATACAAAGCAAGAAAGGTTAAAATTCAAATGAGTTTATTTTGGACAACAAATCAAAAGGGAAAAACAAAGCTTCGAAATTATCTCCAATCTGACAAATAGAAAAGCATAACAGGAAGAAACAATAAGAAATTCAAAAAACCAAACAATAGCAAACAAGCAGCTAATCCACTACCTTCTTCTCACTGTCTTTTTCAGGGGTGGTCTGGATTGCCTTAGTAATTTCATTTTGGTTGGAATTGATTGCTTTGGCCACCCGAATCACATGTTGGAGAATAGTCTAGGTTTTACATAAGGTCATATATATATATATATATATATATATATATATATATATATTTATTTATTTATTTATTTATTTATTTATTTATTGAAAGGGTTTTGAAATGGACTCAAAACCTTTTTACAAAGCAAGAAAAGTTAAAACTTAACTGAGTTTATCTTAGAAAAGAAACCAAAAGGGAAAAACAAAGCTTCAAGATCATCCTTAATCTAACAAATGGAAAAGAACCCCAATAAACCAAAATAGATTAGCAGAACAGGAAGAAACAATGAGAAATTAAAAAAACCAAACAATAGCAAACAAGCAGCTAATCCACTACGTTCTTCTCACTTTATTTTTCAGGGGTAGTCTTGGTTGCCTTAGTAATTTCATTTTGGTTGGCATTGATTGCTTTGGCCACCCGAATTACGTGCTGAAGAATAGTTTAGATTTTACAGATGGTCAAATATGTATTTTCAAGCATTTTAGTCCTAATGACTGAAGGATCACGTCTGACCTTTGACTGAAGGTCTACATCCTACAGATAATTAGGGGGATCAACTTTCTTTTTCTTGCTATAGGTCCTAACAGAATAATCATCTAAGAAATTCTTATCACTGCCTAAATTTTTCCTTTTTGTTATCGTGGTTCTGGATGAGCGGCGCTGAGGCTCATGATTTATCAAACTCGGAGTGCATCTCGTAATTGCCTTCTTTTTGGACTTATTATTACCAGTAGGCATCTTCTCCTCATCCTCGCTCTCAACAATTATGTGAGGGGTATCTTGGATGGACCGCGATCTTAAGTAACCCATGGTGGTGATGGACACTTTATGAGCTTATTTTTGTAACACATGTCTGAACATGATCAAATGGAGGAATTGGTGCTTTGCATGAGAAGATGTACCCTTCTTGATTCCATCCATTGAAATATTCATTAATATCACAAAATAATAAGGCATATTTACTTCTTTAACATCCCGTAAATGATTCAGGAAAGTGAGATGGAATCTTCACAACGGTTTATCAATCATGTCCATTGTGAAGTATTGTATGATGGGGATTAAAACTCTATTCCAGGGCTCCAAAACCATTTTCCTAATAATTCTCCCTTTATCTCTTTGTAATTTCCTCCTTTTGTTAGAAAAATGTTTGAGTCCTTCCACCATGAAGTGTCTATCCCGATGAATTATATCTCCATCGATAGGGAGCTCAGTAATCTCGATGAGAAGATGCACATTCACCTTAAATTGCAACCCTTTGAGTACTATTTGACCGTTGTCCCAGGAATTAATAAAATCTTAAGAAATTATATTATCACTACCACTAAATTTTCTCAAAAAAGCCATGAAATCATGATTATTGAGGATTACTTCTACATTAGATTCAAGGTTCAGAGTATCGGGTTCAATCAAGGCCATCTCTACACTGGAATAATTGGCAATGGAATTGGGAAAGGATAACTGATGTTTATTGACTGCTCTTGATATTAAATTGGAGTAAGTTTGGAAGATCTTAGAAGCAAGGACAATCCAGCTACTCATGCCACTGTTCCCGGGGCTCATAATGCTCCAAAACTTGTTATGATGCCAAGGAGTAGGTATGTGAGTACATTGATGATTCCCTTGCTTCTTGGTATGATCATTTAAGTTATCAAGGCTAGACTTGGCATGATTATTGAAGTTGGCATGTTTAAAAAATAGAGGGAAACCTAGAGAGGACAATTTGATCTACCAATGCAGATATCCTTATTGGCACAAACCTCAGCCATGGGAATTTGACACATGAGTTTCCAAGGTGGGAATTTTAGCTTTTGCAATTGATTACAAGGCCACTTAAAATCTCCAACATTGCCACAGTTCTTTGAATTAGGATTTCTCGTGTGAGCTTGGGTACTTGGACTTGAATTATTTTAAAGCATACCTTCATCAGTGCTTTGGGATTGGAAGCTAATACCACTAGAGCAGATTTTAATGGAATCATTCACTAGTTGGACATAGGTCCCCTCCAAAATTTCTCAGGCTCTAATTTTGAACTTGACTTGATGATTTGGCTTGAAATGATGGCTGATCAATATCGAGATAATAAAATATGACACCTAAGACTTATGATTACCACAGACCATCCTTTACTTGCTATTATACTGATTAGGATTGTCAATTGACAAGACATACCTTCCATTAAGCATAGGGTGATGCATACTAGGACTGGGTTTGGAAGTTTGGCTTCGAATGACAAAGAATTTAGACACCAAAGACTTGAAACTACCATAGGCTCTCATTAGATGACTCTTGGGCCGACTAGGATTGTTGGGAAAAATGGTAAATTTACTTGTAAGCAAAGAGTGTTGACTAGGACTAGGATTGGAATTTGTCATATGTTGAGTGGGCAATTGATTCAACATCGAAGAGAAATTAAAGAGAGCAGATTTCATCATCATTGTTATCATCCTTGAGTAATTGTGAAAAAGAGACTATCAAACATGAAGGGACTCTTCACTAATATCCCTGTTAGCTAGCTAATTAGCAACCTTGTTCCTTTATCTATAGACATGTTGTATGATAGTATTAGAATACTTACTAATAAGTCTTTGGCATTCATCAAAAATATTGCATAGATTCCAGGATGAGTATTGGGTTTCTTTAAGGTAATTGATAACAATTAAAGAGTCTCTTTTAATAATGATATTGTTGTAACCAAGCCCATCCAATATAACCAAACCTTGATAGAGAGCTCTCGCTTTGATCATGTTATTAGATTGGAGGTCAATATTTTCAGCAAAGGCTAGGAGAGTTTTTCCTCGGTCATTTCTAATAATGCCTCCACCATCAACTTTCTCGAGATTACCTTTTACTGTACCATAAAATTTGAATTCAATCCATTTGACAGGAGGAGGAGTCCAACTGATGATTGATCTATTCACATGAGGATTAAAGGGCCCAATAGGGTTGCTAGCAAGTTTGAAAAAAGTAAACAAATGAGCCTTAAGACCTGGTTTGGGGACCTCTATCGAAGAGATAAGTTGGGCATTCTCAGAGGCAAAGGTGATGACACGAAGGAAGATAGAATGAGGGTCTTTGGTGACACCAATGAACACTTTGTTGTTTTTTCAAGCTAAATTTACCACAAGTAGTGATGCAAGCATATGGACCAGATAAATCTAAGTTGAGGATTATGAAAGGATAGTGATGCAAGCATATGATTATGTTGGAAGGAAAGGGTTTTGAAAGGTTTCTTGAACCTTTTCAAGATTTTTCCATTAAACTCTACAAATGAAATAGAATAAAGACAAACAATATCTGAACCTACTAAAAAGATAGAAAAATCTCACAAACAAAAAAAACTAACAACAAGAACAACCTTTACATAACACAAAACTCTAACAAACATAATGAAAAAAAACACAACAATGATCCATCAAAGAGACTGATAATCTTGGCATCCTCCCTCTAGGTATACAATGTCACTTCATCAACAAAAACTCGATGAGTCCCGCAAACCAGCTAACCCCTATTCTTATTGTTATCTTCATAGATATTGGTATCCACCTTCACTAGCTCTTGGACCTGACTAGGCAAATTCCTTTCCCATATCTAATATCCATCCAAGAAAAATATTGGGCTCACCAAATAAATAGTTGTCTCATTTGCTTTCCTATATACATGGTTGAATTGAACATTCTCCAAGGGATAGATTTATGTTTAACCTCTGAGATCATATCTACAATATTATAGCTAGGAGATTGATTGCCTTTCAGAATATTGATAATATTTTATGAATATCCTTCAACAACAATTTTTTTGATATTAATCCTCTCAATGAGAAATAGTCCCAAAAAAGTCACCCTGATTTCAAAAAAATGACTTGTTTGCTCACTAGGTGTTTAACATATGCCAATACTTCCATACCCTTAATGTCATGAAAGATCTCACCTAGTCCAGCTCGGCCAAGATTCTCGTTCGCTACTCCATCGAAGTTTAAATTTAACCAACTATGGAGAGGTGACTTCCATCTTGATTGAGCCCTTGAAGGATTTGGGAGTGGCACCATACTATGAGCTCCAATCCCCAATCACATACTATCTCTTTCTCTCAATCAAACTCCCAGACATATTTAAACTTAATTATTTTGAGAATTTACATTGCAACAATAGCAAATCTAATATCAACTGAGAGATAGTCTCTTTTTCTATCCTTGAAGATCCAATGGTTATGTTCTTTTCAAATTACCCATAGAGCATGGGGAAGGCTTAACTACTATAACATTTTCAGTCTCTTACTACATGAAGAGGATTCCCATTGGATACAAAGGTCTAGGAGTGACTTGGGAAGAACCTATGCAGCTTGAAACTTATTAAGGACTCTATTTGGAAGATCAATAGTGAAGGGACACTAAAAAAAAGGTGATATGTATCCGCCTAATCCTTTTCACACAACACACGTTTGTTTGGAAGTATCATCCACAACTTGTGAATATTATCCATAATTAAGATCTTTTTTTATATCGAGAGCTAGTAAAAATACACAATCTTAGGAATCAAATCCTTGATCCATACTCTTGAGGATGGCATACATACTAGGCACTCCCCTTCCAACAATTGGTAGCATGATTTCACTAAATACACACCATATTTCTAGCTCTTCCAAGTGAGTGAATCAAATTATCATGTTCTATAAATAAAGTATACCTGTAGAAGCCTGTTAAATCTGTGAACACGAAAAATTGACCCACTTTAGTGGGAAATCTTCCCTAAGTCCTCCTAGGAGACCCCATAGACTTGCTTAGGGTAAGGACTAGGCCTCCCCCCTCTGTTTCTTCATTTTTCCTCTTTATGCGAAATCACGCTCACCCTAGACGGGATGCAATTTTGCATAAGGAAAAATCACGATCGGCCCTGACGAGGCATGATTTCCCCTTTTAGGGGTTTTTCTCTGAGGAAACCCTAATTCCTCAAAGTTGGTATGTTTTATGTCAGCACTTCTTGGTTTTCTTGCTCATTTTGCCTTCAAATTTGCTATATAAGGAGGGTTTGAAATCATTTTTAGAGCACGAGGAATAACAATAAGGATAAGCAATAATATATTAAATGCTCACTAAGTGATCTACATTATTTTTCTTCTCTTGCAAGCAAGCTAACTTGCAATTGTGAAGTGTGATTTATTCTCTGCTACATTGGATTATTTGTTGTTGTTGCTCGCTTTGGTGGATTTGTGTTGGAGCCCTAAGGAGAGATCAACTATTCGAGAGGTCTTAACCCTTCTATCTACTTCCACACTATCTTCTAGGTGATTTCACTCTTCTGCATGCACGTTTTAATTTGTTGTATCATGCATTAATTATTTCACATATATGAGGCTTTTCGCCTCACTTCTATGAAATCACGCCCAGGTCTCTATGAGACGTGATTTCGCCTATGCAAAATTGTAGTTGCCTGTTACGAGGTACGATTTCACCCAAACTACGTCTGGGGCCAAGTTACCATTCCCAGAACCTATATTTTGTATCATAGAATGAATATAGGACATAGTACTAAACTCTATTATGTGGTTTCATCATTTTATTATGCCATATTGTGGTATGTTTGTTTTCTTCCAAAGGTCAAAATTTGCTTATGTTTTTAAAGATCAACTAAAAGGACCTAGGGTGCTTGACTACTGCATCTCCAAGCATTATTGTACAATGGCCTAAGCAGGCCCCCTAACACTGATTATATTTTCCAAGTATTTTCTTAAGTTATCTTGCAGGAATAGGAATTGTTGATATTACTAAACAAAATAATAAAAGCAAGGATCAACCACAAAATAAGATAAGTGTCCTAATTTAGTCTTTAGGTTGTCTATTGGGTGTTTGTTATTTATGTTATAAAACCTTAGATCTAATTTAAAGGAAATACATTTAATTAATTTCTAGGTATTAAAATATAAACAACATATAGTGTGCATTTAGGGTTAATATTGTTTGTGCATCTTCTCTTAAGCCTTTTCTTGAAGGTTTTCTATATTAAAACCCTAGGGTTAGAAAAGTATTCAAAGAAATAATCATCCTAGGATTAGCTCTTGTCTTCTTGCATATTGTATTTTTGCATTATCCTTTATCTTTTATAGCATAAATCTAGAAAGACCAAACATAGGTGATTGCCTTAAATCAAATACATCAAACATTCTTGAAAAAACTTGTAGACTTGGAGTGAGTCCTTAAACCATTATTTGTGAACCCTTCCCCCTCTTTTACATTGAGTGTAGAGAACAATGTACCCCTGTGATTCAACTCAAGGCTTCCCTGCAGACCTAGCCTTGAGAATCATATGCGGTAGGGCAATTTTCTCCATCTATAAAATCTAGTCCATCCACTTGGAGGTATCTCCAACATTTTCCAAAATCATCATAAATTATGTAGTCTTGCAACAAGTTACCATATTGAGTAGAAACAATTTGTTCTAACCCAACAAAATCTAGATCCTCACAAAAATGAGTTTTTTCAGCCATTTATCAATCCATAAGTGGACGTGGAAGCCATTATCAATCTGCCAGTATTTACCTTGTCTAAGCAATGATCTGATAAGCTAAAGGTTATTCTATAAGTTTGATCCTCTCTGATGGTCCTCTTTCCCAATAAAGCTATATGTATGCCTAAGGTATTTAGCCTTTAGTGCATGGACCTAGTTGAGATTTTTCTTTAGTTACAAGTCTCCAACCTAATTTATCCATCAGGGCTTTGTTCATCCACCTCAGCTTTCTGAATCCAAGACCTCCCACTTCCTTTCTTGTACAAACCTTATCCTATGCAACCAACACCATTCTTTTTTATTATCCACCCTATACCATAGAAAAATTTTCTAACTCTACTCTATTTTATCATAGATATTAACCGATATTTTGAATAAAGATATAAAATAGATTGGAATGTTTTATAATGGAGACTTTACTAGTTGGGCTTTGCCATCCTGGCTAAGAAAAGAGCCTCTCCATCGTGAAAGCTTTCTTATTAATCACTCAACCACTAGATTCCATAGTGCTTTAGTCATCCTTCCCTTAAAAATAGGCATCCCAAGATAAGTAGTTGGAAGATCCCCAATACTACAACCAAAGAGTCTTGCTATTCTTACATGTCTGGGGCTAGGAGTTTTCAGAAATAAATCTTACTTTTATCAAAATTAACCTTTTGGCCGACTACCTGGTATATCTTTTCAAGATCAACTTCAGTTCCCTATAAGGGAATGGAGGATTTTTTGGTTATGATCGTGTCATCCACAAATTGTTGGTGGGAGACAAGAAACATAACATAAGTAGATTTAATGACTTAAATCTTCCTATTTGTTGTAGCAACTGAAATCACTCTTCCTAGGGCTTCAACAAGGATAATGAAGAGGGAGTGAGACAAGGGATCTCCTTGACGAAGTACTTTCCTATTTTGAAAATTCCCTATTACATAACCATTTACTAAGGTTAAAAACATGGTTGAAGATCTCCTTGATGAAGTCCTTTTCTATTTTGAAAATACCCTATTGTAGAACCATTTTCTAATATTGAGAACATGGCTGAAGAGATACAAGCCCTAATAATATTGATTCACTCTTGATGGAAACCAAAACTAGACATAGTTTGAATTTAAAAATCCCAATATACCGTATCATAGGTCTTGTTCATGTCAAGTTTTAACATCCTTGTATCTCCACTCCTATCAATGGAATGAACCACCTCGTGGATAGTAATAATATTATCCAGGATCTGGCAACACTTTATAAAGCCCCCTTGTTGAGGATCAAGTTTAATCTATTGGCTAAAACCTTAGACACAATCTTGTATAAGGTATTGCAAAATATTATAGGTCAAAAATCTAAAAAAAACCTTGCACCTGACATATTTGGGATTAGAGCCAAGAAGGTTAAAATAACATCTCGAGGTATATTTTGAGTTCTTTGAAACTCCATAACATCCTCAATAACTTTTGTCCCAACTATATGTCAATTTTTTTAAAAGAACACAACTAGAAAAGCATCCGAGCCTGGAGTTTTATTCTCGTGCATGTCAAAAACCACTTTTCTAATTTTCTCCTATTTGAAAGGATTGAGAAGGTAGTCATTAAGATCATTTCTTATCAAGCATGGAATGTTTTACAACATGGCAATAGTTATAGCATTATTAGTAGGAGCCTCCAATACTATTAGATTGAGAAATAAATTGATTGTTGACTCTCTGATTTGAATGGGATGTTCAATGACCAAACCATCCATCTTGACAATTTCTTTAATCTAACTATAACTTCTATGCCTTAAAGTTGAAACATAAAAAAAAATGGTGTTTTGGTCTCCTTCCTTTAATCAAGTTACTCTGGACTTTTGGTGCCAAAAAATCTCTTCACATGCTAGGGTGTTATGATACTTAGCCAACAAATTATTTTCTTTGTCTTGGATTTCACTAATCAGGTTCATATATTGCAAGGCTACTTAAATGTCTAATAATTGTTGTTTAAGGTTTGATTTCTTATTAAGGAGGTAACTAAAAATATCTTTGGTCTAAGTTTTAAGTTTTTTCTTAATGTATCTTAGTTTCTTAGCAACTTGGGTTAATTTGCTACCTATAAAAACATGTTTTCACCATTATGAGATTTTGGTTTCTAATCCCTCATGAAGCAACCACATTTTCTCAAAATAAAATGGATTTTTAAGATTCTCCTATGTTACTTTGACACCCATACCAAGGGGTTATGGTTAGATTCTATTTTTAGGTGGGTTGTAAGGGTTGTGTCCTTGAAAATTAGAAAACTCTCCTTAGATAAAAAAAAATTGGTCCAACTAGATTTGAATTAATTGATCCCCCAACTAGATATTGCTCTAGGTATACTTGGTCCTTCTCGGTTAAACATCCATAAGGTCATTGTCATTTACAAGCCGGGAAAAGTCCATCATTCCTTTTGAATAAAATAAATGCCACCCTTCTTGTCTAATGGGTTTAGGGGAGTATTGAATTCACCCGCTAGTACCTAGGGTAAGCCAAAAAATACATTTCTAATTTGAATTAAATCACTCTAAAGGTGTTTCCTACTCGTCACTATTTTAGGAGCATAAACATTAGTGACTATCCATTGTTGATTCACCTCTTTACATAAAAATGGATAGCTATGAATCTTTTTTTTGATACAATCATTTTTTCTTTAATCTTGTTTTGATCCTAAATATTCAAAAGGCCTCCAAATGCCCCTATTGTAGGGCATGCTATAAAATTAGCACGCTTCATATTGTTTGCTTGATACTTTTAAAATATGGTTCATCACACTTTGTTTCTTGTAACAGGACAACCCACAAGTTGGTCTCTTTCCTCAAAGCTTGTATTACTCTGTGCTTAGAGAGGGCGTTGAGACCCTACACATTCCAAGAGATAATCTTTATTTTTGGGTTTTTTATTTTTTATTTTTCCCACCACCCATATCTAGAATTGATTGGGTGCTATTAGCAATATCTACAACTACTCTTAATTTGATCTCTTAATTAGAGGGTCTCTCATGTTTGGATTCATATGCTACATCTATTAACCCCTTTTCTGATTCCTAGTAACTCTGCTAGGATTCACATATTCTTTGCCCTTCTTTTCAGCATCAATCAAAGTTATTTCCTTATCTCCACTCAGGGGGAGGGGGGATTTTTGGGCTATTTTTTATATTTAAATCATAATGGATCTCTAAAGAAAATAGGTCTTTATCTGATTCAGACCTCTTTATGGATTTCAAAACATACATCAATAGGATCATCTAATTCATCCCCTAGACACACAAAGGAATTTTATTGAGGAATATCATTATGAAGATTAAAAGGTTTTAAATTGAGAAGACTTACCTGAGTGATGTTTTCCAATATTTCTCCACCCTTTATTGTCTAACGCTCTGAAAATTTAAGTGGGACTTCTTGGGTTTCAGTCTAGCTCAAAATATTCTACTTCAAAGAGTCGGGTTCTTCCATATAATTAGTTTTTGGTTCAGAGGACTCCTTTTGTTGCCACACTTAACACAAATTACTTTCCTTCTTTTTATTAGGGCAATACTTTATCGAGTGTCCTAGTTTTTCGCACATATTACAAAGGGAAGTCTATTCTCATATTCAATCTCCTATGTCCAGTTCCCCTAGTAGAACTAGGAAGTTCCCACTCTAAATCAACATTCATGCACATCCTTGCATGGATCAACCTTGACTTGGCTCTCGTTGTTGGGTCAATGGTAACTAAGTCCCCTATCTCTTTTGCAATACCTAGAAGAACCTCCTCATGCCAAAATTAAAAAGGTAAGCCTATAATTCTTACTCATATCAAATCCTTATGAATGCTCTAGGTGTTTGCATTAAAATCTAGTCCCCATTTCAACAAAAAGAGGCCTCGTCGCTCAAAAACCATGGATCCCCTAGACGATATGATCAACGTCTTCTTTGCAGTTAAGTTTTATCATGAAAAATCCTCAAGGTAATTGAACTATCTCCATGTGCCCCTATGGGTGCCACTTTAATAATACCCATTTTTCATGGTGTCAAAATTAGGTTAAGCACCTATAAACTTCCCAACCAGATTCCAGGCACCATAAGCCATTGTCAAGGTTGTGAGTTCAGATGGGATGCATAGTTTTCCTTATTCAGAGTAAAGATCAAAATAAAAATCCACACCCTTCAGATTTCCTTTCACAATATTTGACCATGATCATGCTCTTGGATCAAAACTATTTTGTAGAACCACTTGGGCCTACTGTCCACCTAACATCATCGACACTCCTGCCCCATGGTCCTATCCTAGACCCTACAAACCTTGGTTCCCAACACCAATCTCCTTGTCGCCTTCCTCCATTGCCAATATAAACTAAATAGTATCTTTATATTTATAAATTAATATTATTTTATATGTAATTTTTAGATGTTTAGGTACCTTGTTAAACACACATAGATTAAAATTATTGTCTCAGTTTGTGTACTTACGATTTTATAATTCCATCAATGATATGTTAGAGGGGTCTAATAGTTAAATCTTGGTTACTCTAGACAGGAGATTTACATAGCAGGATATGTATATCATATAGATTGATAGCACAACAAGAGTGTATCCTCTAATGCCTAGTTGACCTATGGGAATGGAGAGTGATCTTATATAACCACATGTGGCAATGTGTATGTCATTTTAGCATACACCCCAAAATACTTAAATTGTACCTCAAATTTAAGGATCTACATCAAGTACCACATATTTGTAATACACATCCTACACATATACACCCATACAACTTTGGTTTTTCAAATATATAAATTTAGTATTTATTTTTATTTAAAATTTAGTGCTAATAATAACTTTGGTATTTGCAAATATTTAGTATATCCTCTTACTTATAGTTATTTTTTAAATCAACATCACAACTAATTAAATATTTTACTACCTAATTTCCTTCTCTACATATATGCTCATATTATGCAAAGATTACCTCCAATAATATTGATGAACATTAGCAATAATATTCTTTTATCCAAATAATTTTTATTAATAATATTAAAATGATTTGTAAATCCTCCTCAATCGAAATATATTTTCATCATTTTTTCAATTGTAATTTTTATCCCTATAAGAAGTGTCTTACCCTTTGCATAGTTGATAGTTGAAGTTCCATATGATTATGTATAAGTAAGAAGGATTTTATACTTATAAGAAGCGTCCTACCCTTTGCATAGTTGATAGTTGAAGTTCCATTTGATTATATGTAAGTAAGAAGATTTTTACTTTGATTATTTTGAAAGAAACCACCTCCACTAGATTTTCTTAGATTTCCTTTGGAAGCATTATAAAAATATATTATAATAAACCCAATCTTTGGAAATTTGCATCTTACCATAAATTAAAGCAAATCCTTTGTGTTAACTCCATTTTTACAAATGACCCTTCCATGTATATTCAAATCCTATAACCAAGAGGTTAGCACTTCTTTCTTTATACTTGAGACATTTCATGATGAGCATCATGTCTGTAAATATTTTGCAAGATAATATGACTCTAAACTTGGGCATGACTTTGAGAATTATTTTTAAAATTTTATTTTTCCTTTCAAGCCATAAATTCCAACAAGTAATGACAAGATGAATCATTTGTAAAATACATAATATTTTATATTTGAAGTAATTAATCTAATATTGGTAGGAACCTAGGGTTCCTAGCACATAAATTGATAAATAAATAAATAATAAACCTAACACTAAAGAATCGCTTTTGGACTGTCAAGAAGTCCCTTCAAAGTTTTAATAATTTTTTTATATAATATTTTCTGATATTCTGAATGATGGAATTGTATAGTGTTTTATACCCACTCTAGGCTTATAGGTGAAAGGTTGCAATGCTTCCTAACCCTAATATTATAATAATATAATAATTAATTATTATATTATTTTATTATTATCACCATAGGATAAATATATTATTAGTATTATTATTAATTAATGTTAGGATAGGATCCTAACATTCCACCCTTCGTAAAACAATCTTTGTCCTCAAAGCTTAGAATTGTAGTGTGTAATTCTCCAAACGTCTCGCCTGGTAATCTAATATAGAAAACCTTGTGTCTCCTATTTGATTATTTCAAATATGTATATGCTCTTAAAATATTCCACCTTGGAATAGTACTTGCTCTATGGTTTATTAAGGGATTAGATTAATCTGACTCCAATGCAATAGTAAACTTTATACAATTCACCTTTAGCTTCTTTTGAACCTTAATAAAAGCAAGTATATAGTTTGATAGTATCTTTATAGTATTTGCACATGATATTCTAGTCCAAAAGTATATTACGGGGCTTTATATCTTTATGTATTATTGGATAAGGTTACAACCTTCATGCAAGTAAAGCAAAAAACATCACCAATTTTGTTGAAAGTTGTCAAAAAATTGGAGTAAAAGTTGTCGCGTTAAAAGTTGAAAAATTTGTTGTGTAAAAATTGTTTTGTTCACGTCTACAGTGAAGGACAAGCTAAAAAGAGATGGGGATATGGACTTTATTTATGTATTACACCTCCATGAAAATTTTGGTTTATTGTTTGATGCGTATGATGAATTTCACTATGAATCTGTATGCTTCACTGTTGCACAGGCTCGAAACTTCAACAATTTTCAAGGTAAAGAAAATGTGTTAAGCTCATTCCACACCTTCTGTGACATGGCATAAGTGGATTTGGTGTAGACTTGAAGATAATATATCCAAGCTTTCATAATTTCATGAGAGCAGATTGAAAGTATAGACGCACATAGTTTCCTCTCAACATTATCAATATAAATTTAATGTCTAAGCTCATAACCTTGTTCATTTGACTGCCTATCCCAATCATCGTGGATCTTGAAACAGAGACTAAAATTTGGAAAACCATTTCATTATATATATTTTACGCCTTGCTATCAAACCACTTGATAAAATTAATTAATTCTCTTAAAAGTGTTCATAAGATTTTCCCGTTTGACTGCACCATTTATTTTGTGTTATCATAACAAACCTCATTAATATGCAAACATTGAAGCTCAAATAAAAGCTTCCCTATCTTCCCCAATTAAAATAAATAAATTCTTATACTATTGTCTTCAATAGATGACACCGTCTGCCTTGTGCCACGACGACGTCCATCAATTCTTCTGAGATGGAGACACAGCATGGATGTGAAGACTTCACCGCTGTTGTTCGTAGAATTACATACGTAATCCGGAGCACCTGTGTTGTGCTGGAGTATTTTATATTTTTTGCTTAGCCCGAATAAATTTGTCGGGGTATACTCTACCACGCTACCTTCCTAAATAAAAATGTGCATGTTTTCAAAACCTTGCAATTTAGACGGCTCTTGCTCATGGAGTGGAGTCGTTTCGGTCCATGAGACCTGGGAGATCTGCCTTGGGGCTTCCAATAATAATTTTTTTTCAACGTTCTCTCACAGACGAAATTGATTGGACTCGTGGAAAAGGTTATGTCAGAATCAACAACTTTTCATTGATATTACCATGAACTAGATGCTTTGGTTTCCTCCTCCATCAGTTCTTTCCAATATCAACTGTTAAAATGCAATGAAATTGACATCTGAATTTAATTTTTGTTGGGCACAACACATCGCTTATCTCTCTGAATTTCTCCACATAAGGTTTGATGATATTGGTAGGTACCTGCTAAGAAGGGAGAAAAGGAACCTTTAGGAGGTGGCCATGGAGGAGGCCAAGGTGGAGGACGCACTTGCACAATAATTTTAATTTTTTTATTATAGGTAGAGTATCCTGGTAAAATCATTTTCACCAAAGCTATGTCATTATGTGTAGTTTTTTTTGGATCAGAGTGGATTTTTTATTTTCAAATGGATGTTTACCATACTGCAAGAGAAATTTGAGATATGAATATACACAGATTTTGGTTTTATGAAGAGTTGCTTGTTCAATGAGATTAGAGGTGGAAGTTACTGCAATGGTAATAGCTTTATGATACTGAGCATTTTGAGCCTCTATTTTTTTTGCATAGGTGATACTAGGTTGGCTTCCAGTTTGATATGCATTGTAATTTTTTGAAACTTTCGTTTCTTCCTCTATATTAAAAAAATACTACAAACGACATTGGAGATATTTTTAGGGTTTTGATTTATTGCTTTCTTCTCAAAAAATGCTATGGATACCTTTTGAATTTTATGGCTATGGGCTTATCCAAAGAAAAAATAATTTAGGGTTTGGAATATTTTTTTCTTTTTTTGGGAGTGCAATGAGTACCCTCTAGGATTCCCTGGTTATGGGCTCCTCCTCTACCTGGGATTCCATGGCTATGGGCTCCTCCTCTAGCATTTTTATTAAATACTTTGCCTTGCTTTCGGCTAATAGGGCCAATCCGAAGGCCTGCGTCAAGGTGTAGGGTTTGAATTTTATCACCTCCATTTTAATTTCCTCCTTTAATCCATTGATGAAGCAATATATTAAAAATATTTCATCCAACCCTGTGTAGTGTTTGGTGATATCATTAAATCAAACTTTTGTTGGAAGTTAAAATGGTAAAATGGTAAAAATTTGTTTTACAATTGTAAGCTTTGGACCTTACCCTTTTACCTCCTTGGACGGCAACCGAGTCAACAGGATTGGACGGCATGGACGGCAGGAAGAGTTTGACTCCAAATTCCTTTTTTCCTTTCCTCCCTATTTTCCTTCCTCCCTAATATTTCTCCTAAGCTTTCTAAGTATTGGTTATTAGTTTATGTATTTAAGCAATGTATTTTCGAACCTTTCAAGGCGAATGAATATCAGAGATTATATTTTGAGCTCCTAACTTTTTGGTTCTATATCTGGTATCAGAGTGGAGGGTGTCTAGGGCTTCAAGGCAAGCTAGGCATAGATCCCGAGGAGGCCCACAAGCGAGGCACGGATCTCGAGGAGGTCGAGAGGGCCCGTAGAGCACGAACCGAGGCGAGGTCGAGAGGAGGCCCGTAGAGAGCACATGGTTCGAGGTTGACCAACTGACCAGAGAACACCAGGCATGATTCCCTAGGTGACTGATAGGTGACTTGGCGGAACGCAAACCAGAGGCGGACACATGGCGAGCAGACAGCGAGGCAGACACGTGGACACGCGGACCAGAGGAGAGCTGACTGGACGTAAGGCGATGTGGCAGGTGACGTGGCGGACAAAGGAGCAACTAGGGCGATGTGGCACGAGGATATTGGCTAAGGAAGTCGGCAAAAGGGCGGTCATCGATTGCCCGAAGGCAATCGATAAGCTTTGTGCGTATTTTTGATTATATAGTGCTATTTCCCCTTCGCACAGCGAATGTGGGATAAAAGCACAAGTTTTTTTTTGTTGTTTTGCGTAGGCCATGATGAAACAAAGGAGGCAAGCCTCCCTTGCATCCTCATCGGGCCACGCAGCTCGACTGGCTCGAGGAGCCAGCCTTAAGGCGCTCGCCCCCAGCAGGTCACGGGTTCGAAACCCGACGACGACGAAGGTTTTAAATTTTTTTTGGTACACTTGCCCCAAAAGCTTAGAAATATAGGTGTATGGTGCTTGAGTCCCATCGACGGTGGAAGCCGAGTTGGTAAGAAGGCTTTGTTTAGTGAGAGGAGTCACGGGTTCGACTCCTGCAGGCTTGAAAAAAAAATTAAAGTTTTTTTTTTTTTTATATATTAAAAAGAATAATTTATATTATATTTAATAAATTAAAATAATAATTGTTTTTTAAAAAAAAATTATAAAGCAATTATTTTTTTTATTAAATAGAAATATAGATATCTTTTTAGTACAATAAAAGGAGAAAAAGAACATTGCCTAAGAGGCAATTTATGTAAGAGGACTCAAAGGTGGAAAATTGTGACAATTTCTTTGTAAAAGTCTGAGAGAGGCAAAACATTGAAGACTAGGAATTTGTAAAAAGAGGCAAATTGAAGGGCAAAATTCATGATTCGCTCCACAGGATGTTATCATGCACTTTGTGCACTTTTGGTAAGAGAGAATGTTGAAAGCTTTGATGAAAAAGTATGAGCTTATGGGCTTCATACTGTGTTTAGTCAGTTGCAGAACGCAATAATAGCACACCAGAGGCATCCAGACTTAGGGTACAAGGCAGACTCTGAAGATAACTCCTTTGGGAGTCAATTTGAGCAATCCGAATCCATAGAAGTTGCACCACAAGAATCTGAATATACTCATTATAGTAATTCAGTAGAAATTCTAGAACCAGAATCACCTGAGATAATATTGATCAGTGACGATGAAGAACAAGTAGTAGATAATTTCGTGAATCAAGAAATAGCAGCGCCACAACAAGAGGAACAAGCAATCAGTGAAAGAGTGAATCAAGTCAGATTTGACTTAAATTTGTAATCTCTTCTTTCTTCTTCTTTCTTCTTTCTTCCTTCTTCCTTCTTTGAAAAAGTAGAGTGCTTTATTGTAACCGAGAAATAAAAAGAGTGTTTTAGTAACTATGGCCTCACATAACAATCTACCAATTCCAGAATTCAACGGATATGATTACGAGTATTGGTCTATCAAAATGAAGACCTTACTCATAGGAAAAGGTTTGTGGGACATAGTGGAAGAGGGTTACACCGAACCCACATACTGGACAACATTAAGTGTCACAGATAAGAAAACAAAGAAAGAAGCGCAAAAGAGCAACTCCTCTGCTCTTTATCATCTCCAAGCAGCATTGGAGAAGAGTATATTCCCTAGAATAGCCGCTTGTATAACTGCACAAGATGCGTGGAAAGCTTTGAAAGACGGATTCTAGGGAAGTGATCAAGTGAAGCAAGTGAGGCTTCAAACACTAAAACGAGATTTTGAAAATCTCAAAATGAAAGAAGATGAAAAATTTGGTGACTATTGTGTCAGAGTGAAAGCAGTAGTTGATAAAATGGTTACTCTTGGCGAAGAAATTAAGCCTAAAACAATTGTAAAGAAAGTGTTACGAACACTTCTTCAAATATGGAATCACATAGCCATAATCATAGAAGAGTCAAAAGATCTTTCCACTTTAACATTTGATGCATTAATTGGGTCATTAATGTCTCATGAAGAGAGATTACAGGAATCTCCTTCAACCAGCTATGGAGGCGATGATAAAGCCTTCACATCCAATGAAAATACTAGAAGAGGATGTGGAAGAGGTCAAGGCAGAGGCCAACGAAGAGGTAGAGGCAGAGGCAACTACAGAGGAGGCAATCAAAATAGAGGAGGCAACTCCAACAGAGGAGGCAATCAGAACAGAGGTGGAAACCAAAATCGAGGAGGAAATCCAGGACGAAGTGGAAATCAAGGACGAGGAAGTGACAAGTCCAAAACAACTTGTTTTAACTGTGGCAAGCCAGGTCACTTTGCTCGCGACTGCTGGTCAAAATCTTCTCAAGGCAGCAACAGTCAATATGGAAATTATGGTGAAGAAGATGATACCTCTAATATTTTTCTTTCATATGGACAATCAGAACAAAATCTAAATGACACATGGATTTTGGATACTGGTTGCTCAAACCATATGAGTGGCAAAGAAAATCTATTTGCTACTCTAGATTCCACTTATAAATCCCACATCAAGTTAGGGGATGATAAAGCTTTGCAAGTCGAAGGCATTGGAGCCATGGAGGTTCCAACAAAAGAAGGCCTAAAGAAAGTGAATGACATCTACTACACTCCAAAGCTCCAACACAATCTGCTAAGCGTTGGGCAAATGATGGAGAATAATTACAAACTTGTTTTTGATGAAGGAAAATGTATCATTCTTGATAAAAACAATTGTAATCGTGTCATCACACAGGTCCCAATGACCAAGAATCGGTTATTCCCTCTCAAATTTGGTGAGCCAGGGGGAGCTCAACTTGCAAATGTAGCTATAACTAATCCAAGTGTACTTTGGCACTTGCGATATGGTCACCTTAATTCCACTAGCTTGAAACTGTTAACTTCTCAAGCTATGGTGACAGGACTTCCCAAAATCAACGAACAGAAGGAGGTTTGTGAAGGATGTGCTTTGGGAAAGCACTCAAGGTCTAAGTTTCCAAAAGGACAAGCATGGAGAGCCAGCTATCCACTTTAGTTAGTGCATTCGGACATCTGTGGTCCAATGCAGACAAAGAGTATCGGAAACAATTCCTATTTTCTCACTTTCATAGATGATTTCTCTAGAATGTGCTTGGATTTATTTCTTGAAACATAAAGATGAAGCTTTTGATTGCTTCATAGATTTCAGAAACAATGTAGAGAAACAAAGTGAGTATTTTGTAAAATGTCTTAGGACAGATCGAGGAGGTGAGTACTCCTCAAAATAATTCTTGAAATATTGTAAAGCAAGTGGGATCAAAAGGCAATTCACCACTGCCTATACCCCACAACAGAATGGTGTGGCGAGAGAGAAAGAACCGCACCATAGTTGAGATGGCAAGAACGATGCTTCAGACTAAGCATCTAACTAATATGTATTGGGATGATGCTGTAAGAACCAGTGTATACATTCTAAATAGAAGTCCAACTTCTAGTTTAGATGGCATCACTCCTTATGAGGGGTGGTATGGAAAGAAACCAAATGTAAAGCACTTCAAAGTTTTTGGTTCTTTAGCATATGCGCACATTCCTGATGAGAAAAGGAAGAAGCTTGATCCCAAAAGTCAAGCTTGTATATTTGTAGGGTATTGTGAGTCTACCAAAGCATATAGACTCTACAATCCCAAGACTCATAAAATTGTACTTTCCAGGGATGTAATTTTTGATGAAGGGGGAGAATGGGGTCATCAAAGAATTTTTGTTGATGATGAGTCCCAAGATGTAAATTCTTCACAGGTACAGCAGGTGTCTCCCAAGAAAAGCAAAGGCACACCACCCCCTCCAAGCCCAAGCAGGAGTACTACATCAAGTACTTCAACCGCCACTCCAAGTCCTTCTCCACGAGAGATCAGTAAGTTCTTCACCGATGGACATTGACAGTGACTCTCCATCAAGAGGCAAAAGAACTTTACAACATCATCCATCCTTTCAAATGTTGGATCAAAATTTCCAGAGAAGATTCACTAGAAGCCAAGCTAGTGAAATGAATACAATTTTGCAGCAACTTGAAAATTTGCAATTGTATGGGGATGATGACTCCCATGATCCTAAGGGAGATGTAGTCAATTATGCTTTATTGGCTAGTGCACAGCTAGAACCAACTAGCTATGAGAAGGCTTGTACTCAAAATGTATGGCAAGAAGCCATGGAAGAGGAAATAACCTCTATAAAAAATAATGATACATGGGAGCTAGTAAAGCTACCCAAAGGAAAAAAGTGTGTTGGATGTAAATGGGTCTACAAGACCAAATACAATGTTGATGGAAGCATTGAGAGGCACAAGGTGAGATTAGTAGCAAAAGGTTTTACTCAAAAATTTGGCATTGACTATGAGGAAACTTTTGCTCCTGTTGCACGACAAGAGACAATCAGATCAGTTCTTTCCTTAGCTGCCCACAAAGGATGGAACATTCAACACATGGATGTGAAAAGTGCTTTTCTGAATGGATACTTGACTGAGGAGGTTTATGTTCAACAACCTCAAGGCTTTCAAGAACAAGGAAAGGAGAACCTTGTTTACAAATTGAAAAAGGCACTTTATGGCCTCAAGCAAGCACCAAGAGCTTGGTACTCACGCATTGACGGCTATTTCAATGAGTATGGATTCACTAGAAGCAAAAGTGAACCAACTCTGTACTACCTAAAGCATGGTGTAGACATTCTCATAGTTTGTTTGTATGTGGATGATCTAATATTTATGGGTAGTAACACTAAAATGAATATGGAGTTCAAAAACTCCATGATGAAGCAGTTTGAGATGAAATATCTCGGTTTAATGTGATACTTCCTAGGCATGGAAGTGCATCAATAAAATAAGGGGATATTCATATGTCAACACAAGTATGCTCGAGACATGATCAAGAAATTTGCCATGGAGCAGTGCAAATTAGTTGCAACTCCAACTGGACATGGAATCCAATTGAGCAAGGACGACGAAGCACCAAAGGTTGACATGACCACTTACAGGAGCATGGTTGGGAGTCTGATGTTTCTCACCAACACAAGGCCCAATATTCAATATGTTGTTTCTCTAGTTTCAAGGTTTATGGCAAGTCCATCTGAGTTGCATCTACAAGCAACTAAAAGAATATTAAGATATGTAAAAGGTACATTGGATTTTGGAATCCATTACCACAAATGTAATTCTATGAAATTAGTTGGCTTCAATGATAGTTATTGGGGCAACAATATAGATGATAGGAAATCTACATCAGGGAACTATTTTAGTCTAGGATCGTGACTAATCACTTAGACGGCAATTGAGTCAGCAAGAAAAATTGTTTTACAACTATAAGCTTTAGACCTTACCCTTTTACCTCCTTGGATGGCAACCGAGTCAGCAGGATTGGACGACATGGACGGCAGGAAGAGTTTGACTCCAAATTCATTTTTTCCTTTCCTCCCTATTTTCCTTCCTCCCTAATATTTCTCCTAAGCTTTCTAAGTATTGGTTATTAGTTTATGTATTTAAGCAATGTATTTTCGAACCTTTCAAGGTGAATATCAGAGAATATATTTTGAGCTCCTAAATTTTTGGTTCTATAACTTTATACTCATGCACGGAAGTGTTTTGATGAAGATCTCAAATATTTTGATGAAGATCCTCAAGCCAATCCCACATGACTATGAAAAAATATGGTGGTGAAAGGCCCTATGGAACCTGGCTCTGATACCAGATAGTAGGAACCTAGGGTTCCTAGCACATAAATTGATAAATAAATAAATAATAAACCTAACACTAAATAATCGCTTTTGGATTATCGGGAAGTCCCTTCAATGTTTTAATAAATGTTTTATATAATATTTTTTGATATTTTGAATGAAGGAATTGTATAGTGTTTTATACCCACTTTAGGGTTATAGGTGAAAGGTTGCAATGCTTCCTAACCCTAATCTTATAATAATATAATAATTAATTATATTAATTATTATATTATTATCACCATAGGATAAATATATTATTAGTATTATTATTAATTAATGTTAGGATAGGATCCTAACAAATATTTCATCACTCTTTCTATTTTGATGGAACTACTCAATATATTCTCAAATTGTTGAGGCCTTGGGAGTTTCTAGTGACCAAACATTCTTCCAAGGGAAATAACTAAGGGATCAATATTCTTGGAAGTGCATGGCTAGAAATCTTGAGTTTTGGTTCTTCTAATGCTTTGCTCTCATATTTATGCTCTTCCTCTTGTAGTTCTAACTCTTTGTCAAAATTTTCATGCACTACTAAGGCATCGACATCCAAAAAAATTTCTATGTTGTATGCATTTATGTCCCAGAGCATATTTCTCATCACAATTTTAACACAAGACTTGTGTTGTATGGGAATCCACTTTATCTCTAGTCAATTGCTTGATGGGCAAAGATTTATTGCTAGTATTTTATGTGAACTTGGAGGGAAATGTGAGTTTGGACTATGGGAATTTAGATGACCTCCTTTGGGAAGAAATTTTATTTTTCGCTAATCTCGTCAATCCTATGTCTTGCATCATAGGTTGTGGTTTAAACATTTTTACCTTTGCCTTGATATTATCTTTCATCCCACTAATAAAACAACTCTACAAAATTCTTCACTCAACCCCTTTTTCCTATTAGCCTAATTCTTAAATTGAGTCTGATCTTCCTGAATAGTAAAGGTTTGTTTCAATTTGGTTAAGGCTCTTGTAAAGTCCTCATACTCATTAGGTATAAAATAAGTGAGTAATTGAGAGTCAAAGTCTTACCAAGAAGGATCAAGATTCATGTTTTGTAACCATTGATACCATTTTAGGACATCATATTCAAATTTAAAATATGCCATGGTGATCCATAAATAGCGGGGAACATTATGAAGTTTGAAGAATTAATGTGCCCAAAACAACCAACCATTAATGTTATTTCCATTAAACTTGGTAAAGTTTAATTTGGGCATCTTAAACGGGGTATATATGTCAAAAATAACGTGAGCATTTCTTTCTCTTTATTGCTTGGACTACCACCTGGTCCTTTAGTGTTAATATGTTGGAATATTACTTTTGGGTCTTCCTTAAAAAAGTATTCAACCTCTAGGAATCTTTCTTCAATCATTGCTTTGAATTTAACCTATTTAATTTTCATAATTTGTATATGATCTGTCATATATTTAACCTCTTATCCAATGTAGGATATTTGGTTCTATAGGCTTCTAAGTGTTTGATTTAATTGTTACATATATTGGCTTCATTCCAACTCCTTCATTGCTCCTCTAGTCCCTCCAATCATATATATGTGATTGGACCACCCCAACTAACTTTGTAGAAATATAAGTGTTGTTCTAGGAGTTACTATTTTTAGTAATAGGTCAAAAAAAGTATTTGGGTGCTATATGAAAATGATAAAATCAAAAAGTGTTACCTTTTGATAACGTGTGTTATGGGAGAATGCAATCAGAGGATGTAAGATGTGCAAAAATGTAAGATAATGGAATTTTGTAATAACACTAAAATATACTATTAATGGAAAGTGGTGGAAATGTTACAATGCAGTATGGAGGAATGGACACTCCAGAACTGATGCTAAAGAACTACATTGTACTCCATCACCAATCTATATGGTGATCTACCCACTATACCTACTACTACCTACAACGATATATAATCACTCACTATGAGGCCCTTTATATAGGAAGATGGATTCCTTGGCCAACACTCTACCTAGTTGTACAAGGGGACACCTTGCACATTTACAACTTGCACATTGATACTTGTGCATTTATTACATTACTTGAAGTAACTAGCTAACTACCCCCTAAGGTAATCTTCTACTCTAGCTATGTACCAAAGGTGGTACATTTACATGACCCAAATGATGTAATATACTCTAACAACCCCTTGTATTACATTATTTGGGTATTGAAGACTTTAGTCTTCAATATGGATATTCTTCTCCTTTTCTTGTACCCTGTTCAAGCAAGTAGTTAGTGTCTTCATAATATGTTACCCTTGTTGTAAGAGCTTTGACTTCTTGATCATCGGTAGTATCTTCCAGTTCTTCAATTTCTTCAATTCTCTAAGCTAGATGTCCTTTTTTATTCCCTTCTTGATATTCCAATTGTGGATAATTGTTTTGACACTAAACTTGTTACTATTGAGGATTATTTTGATATTTCCTTGGTTGGAATGCTCTATTTGGTTGGCTTCCATAGTTCATCTGGTTTCCTTGATTCTGATTTCTTGGATTGAATCTGCAGTAACTGGTGCTATACCCTTTTCTCCTGCATATCTAACAATATTTTTTTCCATGGTATTTGACCTTTTGAAGATGAAGTAATGTTCCTCTATGGATTATCTTTTGATACCAATGCATTGTTAGTCATTTCATCTTTCACAGTATTTTCTACCTCATATTATTAAAGAATGTTGATTAGTTCATCAAATCTTGTATCTTTACTTAGAACCTGTAAAGATGTAACTAGATGCTTGTAGCTATCTAGAAGTGCTCTCAAGGTTACTTGAACAAGAAATTTATCTTTAACCTCTTCTCCCAAGGTTAATAATTTACCTTTGATATCTGCTATCTTCCTTAAGAATAGTTCTATACTTTCACCACTATTCATTTTTAGGGAATGTAATTGAGTTTGAAGGTTCAGGATGGTGGCTTTATTCTTCCCTTCAAATATTTTCTCTAAGGTTGTCCAAGCATCCTTAGATGTTCCTACTGAGCTAATGTAAGCTTGTATCTCATCTATTATGGTGAAGGTTATTATCATTAGTGCCTTAGCATCACTCTCCTCAAACTTCTGGATTTCTATATCTCCTAAAGTTGGTTTAGTTTTTGTCCCTTTGACAATTTCCCAAAGTTTTTCAAATATCAAAATGGCTCTCACTTTGTTCTTCCATGAGAAGTAATTTGGACCCTTAAGCAGTTGTGATTCTATAAGGATGAATTTATTTGTAGTCATGATGGTTTTTATGTGCTACCTTATGACTCCCTAGATATGTGAACTAATTTGATAAAACCTTTCTTGATTTAGGTTTTGTAGGCTTCCTTATATCTCCCAAGTAATTTAGGATATGCTATAGACTTTAATATAAAGCTTAGCAATATTTAGTTCACCTTATGAGTTGATTTTGTAATATTTTGAGAATAATAATCAACTTCCAATTTTACCTTATCTCTCCTAATGCTCTAATGGAGTTCTTATAGTTGGACCTCTTCTTGTCTCCTTAATTTGAGTATGAGACAAGTATTATCAATTAATTCCAACTCTATATGCAAGCAATAGATTTGCTTCTCTATTCAATAGATCAATTTTCTAAATTCCAAGTATATATATAGTTTGAAGTAGTATGCCTTATAACTCCCTATCTTTGGAATATTAGAAAATAATTATATTTGCAAATTAATATTGAATTAACCAAGGTTGACAACCTTATATCTCCTACTTGGTTATTTGCAAATATGAGAATATTCTAATGCCTTCAATTTAAGCTTGCTTTATAATTTACTAATGTTGGTAAATGCTTGTTATTCCAATGCAATAGTAAATTGATTAAATCACCTTATATCTCCAAATACCTTTTAATTAAAGCAAGCAACTTTAGTATTGATTTTACCTTATCAATATCACACATTGTGTTGCTTGAGGCTTTGCTCTTTTTCACCAAACCTCAACATATTTGGTCGCTATGTGTAGATGAGCATTCAATGCTCCTGCTTTGACCTTAATCAACTGTAGAATCCGTGTGGTTCTCATTCAATATTAATGCTTTGATTTTGCTTATCTTTTGCTTAGTATTCTCTCCAAATGGTGCTAGTTTTTGCTTATGATTTTGAGCATTCAATGCTCCTTAACAATGCTAGTTTATGATAGTCCTTTGCTACCTCCTTTGACTCTAATTACAACATGCTTTGGATGTTGCAATATTCTCTCCAATTTCACTTGTCTTCTTCAGCTTGGAGGTGAATGCTTATGTAGCTACGATCTCCTTTGGATGACTCTCACATGGCATGAGTTTTTATAATGCTTGAGATATTGTTAACACCTCTTGAGATGGTGTCCACGTGGCTTGTGAGCTTCAATGCTCTTTGAAATATACCTATGTATCTTTGAAATTCTATAATGCTTATTTATGATAATGATGCCTTGTAATGCTCCTTTATGACAACGATGATTATTCTAACGCTCAAGGAGTGAGCATTTAATTTCTTGAGGGTGTTAGGGAATATGAGCGCTTCTATCAGTAGTGACAAGTGGCGATTTGCATGAGATACTTCTCCCCAACACATTTCTCCCTATATGTTTATCTTGTCAATGTATACCCAGCTATTTTCTTGTTCTTAAATGCTTCCTTCAAGCACATATAAGTGATATTCTTCTCAAGATGTTGGCTCTTGGTTCGATGGTAATAGCAAAGCACTATGGATCTACTCTTGGTTGGTAGTTCACCCATGGTAATGCACCTTTTGTATTGGCTAAAGCTCCTTTTCTCTTCATTGTAATGAGTTGTATTCTAGTAGATGATAGCTACCCTAATATGTTGTCCTTTTGTTGGTTTTGATACCTATAGATACTTGCTGCTATAGATGCTCGATGTGGTGGATGATAGGGTGTTTTGAACACCTCAATGGAAGCTGTATTCTGAGCCTTAGGATGGCTCTTTGTTCTAACACCATAGTGGATATCGAGTTCTTCTACTAACTTGACTCTTAAGCACTCTATCCTAGTGCTTGCTCTTCATGGACGATAGATGTTGAGCCCCTTTCAAACAACTCCCTTTTGAGCACTTACACTAGTGCTTCTAGTGGATGTACGTAGATAGAATAGAGAGCTATGTAGAGTGTCCCTATGACACTTAATCTCTCCCCTTTGATGTAATATTGGGAGATGACTTTGGTGCTTAAATAACAATATGTAATAACCTCTATTTGCACCTTGAATCTAAGTCTCGTTGGTTTTGATGGCTGTCTTCTTCTCCACTCCTTGGAGGAATTTCAATCATATTGGTGGTTTCTTTAGGCCATAACAAATAGCTAGTTTTGTTCATCGAATAGTGTCTTTAGAAACTTTGATATATGTAGATTTTGTACCCTTTGGTTTTCACCATAAGTTAATAACCAATGTACATAACTAATATTTAAGAGTAATAAGCTAAATAATATAAAATAGTACAATAGTAATCTCACCTTATTTCTCCTTTAATGCACTAATAGAAACTCTTAAAGAATTCTCAAATGCACTAATAATATTTACAACTTTTTAAGAGTAATTATAAATAACCCTTAAAGATAATATGTAATTTGCACTACAATAAATGTTGTAGGATGTAGTCTTCTTAGTTTCTATATAAGCAATAGGTAGATGATATTTTGAAATATATCCAACTCCTATTTTAATGTGTAAATATATCCTTTAAAAAGAACTATCTTTTGCACTCTCTTGAATACTGTAATATGAGCCCTTCTCTTTGCAACTTTAATCCAAATATGGTGCTTGATAATGAACCCTAATTTAAAGTTCAACTAATGAACCTAATTGCACCCAAGTTGCTTACCTTTAATGGCTTTTGTAAGTGTTGTAGATCTTGGTGTTTTGATTCACCAAGTTGTTGCCTTGTGATGAATGAATTATGTGGCTTCTTGGTGGCTATCCAAAATAGCTTCTTGCTTCACCAAATTGTAGTTTTGAACCTCCTATCTTCAAATTGGATTTTTGTGACTTGATTATTCAAATGATCTTCGGTTTCCTATAGTAGATTCAAAAAACCCTTGTCTTTGTAAATTGCCTTCTTGTTGTGAAAGATAATCTTAAAACCTCTTAGGTTTGGTAGCAATATCTGGTTCTTTTCTCCTTGTCAAATTCTAACTTTGATCCTATTCTCCTTCTCAAGAATCTGAATATCTTGAGGTCTTCAATATTATCCTTCTAGATTTGGTACTTCTTGCTAAATTCTTCTCCTTTTGGGCTTATTGTCGGATGGTGATAATTGTCCCAAATATTTCACTATTCAGAGCTTCTCCTTGGTAGTGAATTTATCCAATGATTTTTTCAAAGATCTTAAATATTGTAGCTTCTTTGGTCTTCTCGATGAGATATTTCCTTCAACCGTCTACTATGGAAGTGTTGGCAATGAGATCTCTCTTGCAGATTTCTAAAATCTATTACTTCTAAAATAGGGTACAAGACCTTGCTAGTCCTTCAGTATTCCAAGATTGGAAGTTATTCAATGAGACATTATGTGGGTCTTCTTCAGCTTCTTCAAGAAGAAGTATTCAATCTGCAGTAAGGCTGCTCTGCCATTTTTCTTATTTTTTGCAATCTGTAGGTATTCAATATTCTATAGAGATCACCAACATCCAATCTTATAAGACTCCTCTCTAGATTCTCTTCCTCAAATCTCGAATAAGGTTTATATGGTCTTTTCTTCTGGATCAAGGCTTCTAGGGCCTTATCTTCTGCAACTTGTAGGTATGCAACAAGACTTCCTTTAGGTTCCTAAAATATCCTCTTTGCTTTAGGTTCTGGGTTGATTCTAAGAAGATATTCTTCCTAGCTCTCTTGTAGGAAGCTTCCCAACTTTCTTGAAGCAACTTTTCTTACAATAAAGTATTAGGATGAAAATTATAAATCTATCAGTGATGAATATTCACTAGTTGATTTGTAAATATAGTGGAATGAATGTTATGTCCTAGTCTTCATGATTTTTCTATAAATTTGTGGAAAGACTCTAGCCAAATGCAATCTCAAAAATTCTAGAATTGAGATTTGCTTCTCCTCTCTATCTCTCTTGTGAAAACGTTTGCATGCAACAATGCACAACGGCAGATCTAGTTTACAAAGATATAATAAATTTTAGGCTTATAGTAGCAATAGTGATCCCTTGTGGCTCTCCCTAATCCTATCAACCAACCATGGCTTTGATACCACTATTATCTTTTGATAATGTGTGCTATGGGAGAATGAAATCACAGGATACAAGATATGCATAAATGTAAGATAATGAAATTCTACAATAACATTGAAATATACTATTAATGAAAAGTGATAGAAATGTTACAATGCAGTATGGAGGAATGGACACTCCAAAACTGATGCTAAAGAACTACATTGTACTCCATCACCAATCTATATGGTGATCTACCCACTATACCTACTACTACCTACAACGATATATAATCACTCACTATGAGGCCCTTTATATAGGAAGATGGATTCCTTGGTCAACACTCTACCTAGTTGTACAAGGAGATGCCTTGCACATTTACAACTTGCACATTGACACTTGTGCATTTATTACATTACTTGAAGTAACTAGCTAACTACCCCTAAGGTAATATTCTACTCTAGCTATGTACCAAAGGTGGTACATTTACATGACCCAAATGATGTAACATACTCTAACAAAAATATGAATACAGTGGGCTAGGTATCACAATAATGTTTTTTGGTATCTTAGAAAAAGTGCATGGAGGCTATATACTGAAATGATCAACTCAACAAGATGATCACAATGAATTATATCTCACGATAACATTTTTGACATCCTAATTTTTTTAGAGAAGTGTTATCTTCAAGTGTTGTATGTTTTTTCTTCCAAAGTATTTGTTCACTCAAAAAATTGACTTTTGTCCAATAACCTCCTTAGTAGGCCCTACAGTGACCGTTATTGACAAATATTTTATCTGATTTTTGTAAGTCACTATTTTTAATGACTATCTTGGCAAACTCTATTACTGACAATTCCATGACTGTTATGAATCTCGATTGTAATTGGAAACTACACCAACAAATTCTTTCTTGATTGTTACTAGCTATGGCCCTACCTAAATTGATACCCAAATATTACTAACAAACCCTATCTTGACTGTTACTTCCAACATAATTTACTTCCTCTATTTTAGTCTAATCTATTCTTTGATAGTGTAGTCTCTTTACTATGCTCCATTTTATGATAGGTTTTTTGACATTCAGGTTAAACTTTCAATAGAAACAAGGTACTCTAGGTAAAGGTGTATACACTATATATAGCCCTCTATTATACCGCAATGACAAACAATAATGCTCGGATCAATATTTCAAGCCACTATTCAAGGAGGATTCCATGTATACACATGAGTGCACTACTTGTTTCTTTGACGATATTGGAGGTGATCTTATTAAGTGCTATGTTTAATGCACTATGGATAGATACATGATCTAAAAGCTTTATAGGGCTAAATGTTTCTCCTAATCCTAGGGGGGTCTCTCGATATACCCAAGTGGTTGGTCTACCATTTGAATTAACCAATGTGCTTATTACTTCCATGCAATTGATGAACAAAGTACTAAAACCATTTTTTGTAATATTGAGATTGTGTATCTTGATGATATTCTGATTTTTAGTTGAAGAGGAACATATGAAACTTTGCGATAAGTAGTTGAAAATTTGAGAGAGGATAAATCATCGATGAAATAGAATGTCAATTAGTGGAGTATTCACTCAGATGAGTGCATCTAACATTGCTCATCATGGTTATTATTTGGAATATCTTTTACCACTTTCATGATTTAGAGCTTATGTTCCTTTTTTTACCTTGAGTGTTTGATGCAAGAGCATCTAAAACAAATAGTCAAATCCTTAACAACTAAAACAAATTATTCAATGTATTTGGCAAGTGGTTGGGTAGTGGAAGAAAGTGGATATTAAGTGTAAATGATAAGTAGTTTATTATGGCATAAAGACAATCTATATATATAAGTTAAGGAAAAATTATCTAAATTTGTTACAATATGTGACCTTATGCATGTGGCTTTTAATATTGTTGTGACATGTGACTTATTTTACATGGTTGTAAGACCATAATTTGTAAACCCATGGTTTATTAGTCCATGGTATTGATGTATAACATCCTTTATAACAAGAATAATATGTACTATTGTTAAGATATGTAAACAAAAAATAAACAAATATTATACATTTTTTTAATTACATCCATTAATATAGGTAATTTCTTATTGCAGTTTGCATCACGTCAACTATTATAGGAAGCAGTATCTTAGAAATGTCAACATTTTTATAGATAAGGAAATAGAGTAGTAGATAATTTATCCAATCGTAGCATTGGTCTTCATCTAGGGAAAATTTAAATTTCAAGAAGTGACTAACAAATAGAGATTTCATTTATTAAAGAAAATGCTATCAAGTAATTAGTTTTGAGGAGCCTTCCAAAACCCTGCGGTCCTCTATTGGAGGTCTGATCTATTTACAAATTGTTCTTAAAGCCTTGATTTTTCATTTCACTATTAGTATTTGAGCAAGAATTTGAATTTTCAAATCATTTTAGTGCTCTTGGTTCTATTTGGATGGGAAATGGTTGTTATTTCCATCCTTATGTTTGTTTAGGCTTAGAGAGCCTATCAAAACCTAGTGGTCCTCTACTTGAGGCATGATCCACTTGTACAAGGTTTTGGGAGCCTTTCAAAATCTAGTTTGTAAAGGTTTGGGGTCCTTTTCAAAACTCCTTGTGATGTTCGGGGATCCTTCCAAAATCTTGTGATCCTCTACGTAAAACCTACCCTTTTTATAAGGTTTTGGACGTCTTTCAAAACCTTGCTAAATCATTTGGGGATCCTTCCAAAATATCATTGTTTAAGGTTTGGGGAGCCTTTCAAAACCCCTTTGTTTAAGGTTTGGGGAGCCTTTCAAAACCCCATCTTTGGGCACGATTCCAGTTTGTTGTTTCCAAAGTGATTATTAAAGGTGTTGGGTACCTATTGATGGAGATATAAGTTTCTAGAATTAGCATTCCCATCCTTGTCGGGAAGACCTAATGTTTTTATTCTGGTTTTTTTAGCAATCTTGATGTCTCAACAATTTTTTTTCCAAATTGAGTGCTCTGTTAAAATTTGAAAATTAATTTATCGTCAAATGGCTTGGATAGCTATCCCATGTTCTAGATTTTCTTCTCTCATGGTGGCTTGGGCAAAAATATCCTTTCCAAGTTTGATTTTAAATATTGAATTTTAGATGTTAATGCTAGATGTTTTGGATCTACAGGATCTAACTATATCGATTGCTGGATCAATCTTTGTTGGATGTTGAGTCTTTTCCTTAGGGGTGCAATCCCATTTGTAATCTTAATATCTTTGTGGTTTTGTAAAGGTTTTGGGACCCTCCCAGAACCCTATGTAAAAGGTTTGGGGACCCTTCCAAACCCCTTCTTATACCAAAAAAAATGATAAGTAATTATTAGAGAAAACATAATAATTTGAGGAACATGAAGAATATTTTTTATAGAAATCCTAGCTTAACATATTCTAATTCACCTAACAACAAATATAATATTTAATATTTTGATAGGCATGACCCCAAAAAAATCCATACATAGCTTATTAAAAAAAGTTGATCAAGTGAAATCCATTTTTTATTGATAGTATTAATAACAATTTATGAATTCCCCTCAATTGAAATATATTTTCATCTTTTCCAATTGTATTTTCAATCTCTATAAGAAATGCCCTAGCCTCTACATAGTTGTTAGTGAAAATTACATATGATTCCTAGTAGGTAAGTAGATTTTTACTTTTATTATTTAAAAAACATCATTGCCATTAGTTTTTGTTAGATTTCCTTTGGAAGTCCATATAGTGGTATTACAACAAAGCTCGGATATTATCCATGTATCATTTGGTAAGATTGAGGAATCTAATTGGTTGAGCAAATGTCATTTGATACCATCAAAATTATTTTTGATAAACGTGATCTTTAGACATTTTCATATTACAATAAATTGAAGCAAAACCTTTGTTTTAACTCCATTAATACATATGACACTTCTATGTACATCCAAATCCTATAACCAAGAAGCTAGCACCTCTTTTTTACATATTAAGTACAAGTAACACATGATAAGAACAATGTTGTGAACATTTTACAATATAATATGATTTTAAACTTAGGCATGAATTTGAGATTTATTTTTAAAAATTATATTATTCCTTTCAAGCCATTTATTTTAAATGTGAAAGACTAATCCTCCATAGAAACATAATACTTTAACTTAAAAAAAAATAATCCAATATTTCATCAAAGTTGAAAATATTGGAGTTATCTAATATATTCTCATACTTAAAATAGAAAATCCCAATTGGTGTAAGCAAGGGGACACTAAAGATATAAAAAGAAAATCCCAATTGGTATAAGCAAAGGGACACTAAAGAAATAAATGATCTCATGTTTCTAGAATTTTCGTGTAAAAAGCACACTTGAAAACTATAAATTATCTTTTTACCAATAGATAAGGTATCTTTTCATATACTTACTTTTATTGTATAGAATTCATGTTTACATATTTAATGTTGATAGCATTAATTCATCATCTATAGTATTTTATTTTTTTGAGGTTGATAACAATTTTATCCTTTTTTATATATACACTAGATAAGATTCACATCCCATTACTTCCATTCTATGGACATCCACACTCGATAAGTGATATTCATTTATAATCATATGTTATTTTTTACATAACCAATTAATAATGAAAACAACAATAATAGTTACAAGCTTAATACAATGGTAAGGACTTTGGCCTCTCTTTGAAAAGGGTCAAGGTTCAAACCCCACTCAGTATCATAAAATCCCGTGTTTTTAACCTAACATTTAGCCAACGGGACCTTGGTTCAATGGTTGGGACAAATAGTTGATATAACTCATATCATGGTTCAAATTATATATATATATATATATATATATATAATCATTATTTAGTTATTTATCAATATATATAAAAGTTGATTAAAATTTTAATTTTAATTTAAAAAATTATGGTTTGACATGCAAAACACTTACTATATTTAAAATATGTTATTTTTTCTTAAACTAGTTATATAAGATTGAAAGAAGGTTCCTTACACTACATTATCTCATACCATCTATAACTCACACATACAATTATAACCTTGATGTCCAATAAAATAACTCTTTGTTCCTCGTTTATAACTGCAAACTTTATAAACACAGTGGAATGAAAACAGCTCATTGATAAATACTCACCTACTATCAATCAACCTAAATCTTTTAAATAAAATTATATATTTTTAATACATTAAAAAACTATAAATATTATAGTTATCATCCTAAAAAGAAGTAAAAAAAAAATGGCAGCTTCCGAACTAATTAACTTGGGCTTTGAAATTTCAGAGGAAACTCTTCCCCTTTCTTATTAGCTTGGGTTTTGTATAGTATCATTAGCCTTTAAGCATTGGATAAAAATCCCCTCCTCCAAAAAGGTTAAGTTTTAAACTCTTAAACTCTATTATTTTTTTTAAATATATTAAAATATTGTAGATATTGTTGGGTAGGTACCTAGAGTAATAATTGTTTTCTTCTAGGAGGTTCAAGAATTTATTTCAATGTCAATATCATGAGTCACTTTTTTTGTTTTTAAATTGTACCCTCCGTTTACCATCTGTAGGTCAAAATAAGTCTAGTAGGTCCTATCCATTTGTTGCCATTTGGGTCTCTAACCTTACTACGCATACCTAATTATTCAATTCTGGATTTGCCTCTCCTATAGTTGACCTATTTGCTTTCACATTTACACCCTTTCTATAGTTTGACAAATTAATTATTTTAATTTTTTAGAATTATTAATATATTTATCGTTGAGTTGCTAAATGCCCTTTAATACATTCAAGGAGGTGGTTCATTTTATTAAGAGTGAGTAAAGTCACCAATAATTTGAAATGGACGGATGTGCATTGTAACTAGAACAACTAATAAAAACATCTCTCTATTGTAGGTAGAGCAATTAATACAAAAACATATTTCATGGAATGTTTTTAAGGTGTTATCAACCTTGTAATTTTTAATATTATTTGTAATTTATTTATGAGAGGTGGAGGAGATTTATTGGTAGCAGTTGTTATTATTATTATATAGTCATTATGGTAATTGTTAAAAGATTGTTATTTGAAACTGATTCTATGGGAAATAATTTAGGAGGATATGGAAGATAATTTCTATATTGGATGTTTAGTTTGTTATGCAAAATTTGGTGGATAGGAAGTTGTGGATCACCTTGCTATTGATAGGTTGTAAGTTGGATGTCCATGTGGAGTCATTTAATGTTTGTTATCTCCATGGATAAGGTTGGTTAGGTGGGTGTGGGTTTTTTTGCTAGTGGTTTTACCCACTTGTTTTGGGATACTGTGGTGGTATTTCATCCCCCTCTTATATATAAATTGAGTTGTAGAGGTAGTGGAAGCATTTGTATTATTTTTGCAGGTTCATAGGGTGTTGGCGAAGGATAGAGAGAAGGATATTGTTGTACAACTTCTCCAGCCTAATAATATACTTGGCCTCTCTTTTCCTGTGGAATTTGTTTTCCAAAAGGGTTTTCTCCACATAAATCTGGTGTTAATTGTGTTACTGATTTCTTTTATGTGATGTTATGTGCGATCACTTTCATTGTTTTAGTTTTGGATTAACTTATTTTTTAGATTTGCATACACATAACTAAGTTATTATTGCTATCTTCACCTTATTTTTTGTAATATTTTGTATCAGAGTCATTCGATTCTGTTGAGAGGGGGACGCATTTATCTTAAGTGTTGAAGGTTTTTTGTTGAAGTGGGAGCTTTTGTTGTGTGGTTTTGCAGATTTGTGAAGTAGGTTTTGACAACCATGGCCTCTACTTCTCACATTGACATTGAAAAGTTTAATGGCACTGGCTACGATATGTGGAAACTGAAGATGGAAGATATCTTGGAAGAAAGAAATCGATGGTTACCAGTTTTACAAGCTATGAAACCTTCATACATGAAATATGAATATTGGGTTAAGTTGGACAAGAAGGCATGAGGAACCATTCGGTTGTGTCTTTTAGATTTTGTCCTCTTGAATGTCTCCACAGAAGACTCCGCATACAAGTTGTGGAAGAGGATAGGTGATATCTATCAAACTAAAAGTTTGTCTAACAAGTTATATCTCAAACGAAGGTTGGTTTTCATTAAAAAATAAAGATGGTGAATCTATTGATGATCATTTGAATGTATTTAATCTGATTTTAAGTCAGCTTGCATCAATAGATGTTAATATAGAAGAAGAAGAAGAAGATAAATGTATTTTATTGCTTTGATCTTTGCTCGAATATTAGAAAAATCTAATTGTTGCTATTAGTGGTGGTGCTACAAAGTTGAATTTAGATAATCTTATTTCTATCCTTCTCTTAGAGGATATGAGGAGAAAGACCATAAATAGTGCCTCCCAAAATGCTTTGCATGTTCAGGGAAGGTCCAAAGAAAGAGGGCCTAAATGGGATAAAAATAAGGATAAGTCAAAAGGACATTCTAAGACCCCCGAAAAGAGTAAAGTGAAGTGTTGGAATTGTGGTAAGAGAGGGCATGTGAAGGAGTGTAAAGCAAAGAAAAAGAATGCAAATTCCTCCACAGAAAAAAACCTCTGATGATGATTCTGATGCTTTGACTATTTTTGCTAACACTATGAGTAATGATGCTTGGTTTATTGATTCATGTTGCTCCTACCATATGACTGCTAACAAGAAGTGGTTTACCACGTATAAAGCAATTTATGGGGGAGAAGTTTTCCTTGGTGATAACAGCATGAAAAGGATTATTGGTAAGGGAAAGGTAAAGTTATGTTTTAGTGACGGGAATATTAAAACCCTTGATAATATTTTGCATATTCTAGGACTTGTGATAAATCTACTTTTTGTATCCAAGTTGAATGATTCTGGAATGCATGTGATATTTGACAAGTCTAGTTGGAGGTTGGTAAAAGGAAGTTCGATGATAGCTAAAGGATTTCAGATTGGGACTTTGTTTAGGCTAAATGCTTCGACTTTCTGTAACTCTGCCAAGGTAATTGGCACTAAAAATGCATGTATGTTGTGGCACCATAGATTGGATCACATTGGTGAAAAAGGTCTTAAGACCATTCTAAATAAAAAATTGGTTGACGGTATTTCTAATTATTCTATTGGTAAAAATGATTTCTATGAGCATTGTATGTTTGGTAAACATAATAGATCATCATTTTCTAAAGGTGTTTATACAGCTAAGAGACCATTGAAACTTATTCATTTAGATGTATGTGGTCTAGTGGATGTTCCTTCATTAGGTTAATCTCTATATTATGTTTCCTTCATTGATGATGTCTCAAGATACACTTGAATTTATTTTATGCACTCTAAGTATGAAATTTTCATTAAATTTAAGGAATTTAAGGCATTAGTTTAGAAACAATCAAATTATAAGATAAAATTGTAGAGATCTGACAATGGGGGTGAATATTATTCTAGGTAATTTGATGAATTTTGTAAGCATACAGGTATTGTTCAGCAAAATATTACTCCTTACACTCCCAAACAAAATGGGGTTGTAGAAAGAATGAACCGAACCTTAATGGAAATAGCTAGGAGCATGTTGAGTAGTGCTAAGCTAGATAAATGCTTTTGGGTAGAATTTTTTGGTACTACTTGTTATGTAATTAATAGATCTCCTTGTTCAAATCTTATTGATAAAAGTCCTTATGAAGTGTGGATAGGTAGAAAGCATTCAGTTTCACACTTAAGGGTCTTTGGTTGTGAAGATTTTGTTCATGTGCCTTAGGAGAAGCGATCTAAACTAGATCCAAAAGCACAGAGATGCATCTTTATGGAATATAGTGATAATGTAAAAGGTTACAAGCTTTGAAATCCTTTAATCCCTAGCATGGTATTTTCTAAAGATGTTGTTTTCAGGGAATTTAGAGCTTTTGCATATGAAGAACAATCAAAGGAGAAGACAAAGACAATGCACTTTGAGATAAAGAATCAAAAGTAGGAATATGCACGTGTGGAAGAACAATTAGATGGATATAAGGATGGAGAAGTAGAGGAGGGTTAAGAGAGTTCAAAGATCTTAGATGATGTGCAACATGAGCACACAAAGGGAGAAGAAGAACAGTAAAATTCCACTACTCCTACCTTGAGGAGATCCACAAGGTAACAAAATCCAATTAAAAGGTATGGCCCACAAGGTTTTTAGTGTGTATTTATTTTATTGAGTACTGATGATGAACCTAGATCCTATAGGGAAGCTCACTCTTTGGAGGAAAGTGAGTCTTGGATGTAGGCTATGCAAGAGGAGATGATGGCCTTGGATAGTTGTGACACCTGGTATATTGTTAATTTACCCAAAGGAAGAAAGCCCATTGGATGCAAGTAGGTATTTAAGAAGAAATTTGGTGCAGACGGACGGTTAGAACAGTATAAGGCTAGACTTGTGGCCAAGGGCTACTTTTAGAGAGAGGGAGTTGATTTTGGTGAAATTTTCTCTCCTATTGCTACGTTAACTTCTATTATATTCCTTTTGTCTATTGTTGCTACTTATGATTATGATATAGAACAAATAAATGTTAAAATTGTTTTATTGCATGGGGATCTTAAGGAGGAAATTTATGTGACAGCCTGATAGTTTTATTGTGAAAGGAAAAGAACAATTGGTTGGCAGGATAAAGATATCTTTGTATGGTTTGAAACAGTCACCCAGGATGTGGTATCAAAATTTTGATGCTTTCAGATTAAATTTGGGTTATGAGGAGTGAGGAAGATCATTGTGTATATTTTAAAAATATTGATGATCAGATATCAATCATTGTCTTGTATGTTGATGACATGTTTATTGGTAACAACAAGGTGATGATTAGAGAACTCAAGACTCAGCTTTCTGGCACATTTGATATGAAGGACTTAGGGGTTGCAAAATATATTTTTGGGATAGAAATCAGTAGAGATCGAGCTAACATAAAGCTTTGGTTAAGTCAGAGTAAGTATGTTGATACTATTTTGCAAAGGTTTAATATGCATGACTATAAGCCAATTAATATTCCATTTCTTGTTGGTACTAAGTTGAGTTCAGACATGAGTCCTAGTAGTGATGATGATTTTGAGGATATGTCTAACGTTCCTTATGCTAGTGTTGTTGGGAGTTTAATGTATGCAATGGTTTGCACTAGACTAGATAATTCCCAAGTAGTGGGACTTCTGAGTAGGTTTATGTCTAACCCTAGTAAAGAGCATTGGACTTATGTTAAGAGGGTATTCAAATATTTATGAGGTACTTCAAATCATTGTTTGGTTTATTGTGGTACTAATGGTGTTGTTGAGTCATTGGACATACAGGGGTTTGTTGATGCAGATTGGGCAAGTGACTTGGATAGTCGAAGGTCCACAAGTGGCTATGTGTTTACTTTGTTTGGAGGTGCAGTGAGTTGGATGAGTAAGAGACAACCCATGGTTGCTTTATCCACCATAGAAGCAAAGAATATGGTTGCTACACATTCCTCTAATGAGGTGATATGGTTACAGAGACTTGGTGTTGGTATTGGTTTTGATTGCAAGATTGTGAGGATCGGATGTGATAGTTAGAGTGCTATTTGTTTGGCCAAGAATCCTATGTATCATGCTCGTACTAAGCATATTGATGTTCAGTATCACTTTATGCGAGAAATGATTGAGGGTAGGAAGGTCCTAATATAGAAGGTTGACACTTTGAAGAATGTTGCATATTCTCTCACAAAGACAGTAACCACGAAGAAGTTCACTTGGTGTAGGAAGATTATGGGTCTTGATCACTATATTTGATTTATTTTATGTTTTCCAATGGGTGTATTTACATTGTATGATGTCAAGTGGGAGAATGTTGGGATTAAGGTGCCATTAATCTTGTAAATCTCATGTAATTTTTAATATCCCTAATATTATTTGTAATTCACTTATGAGGTATGGAGGGGATTTATCGACATTATTTACTGAGTTACTATTACTATACAGTCATCATGGTAATTGTTAAAAGGTGGTTATTTGGAGCTTATCCCATGGGAGACAATCTAGGAGGATATGGGAGATAATTTCTATATTGGGCGCCTAGTTTGTTATGCAAGATTTGGTGGATAGGAAGTTGTGGATCACCTTGCTATTGATAGGTTGTAAGTTGGATGCCCATGTGGAGTCATTTAATGTTTGTTATCTCCATGGATAAGGTTGGTTAGGTGGGTGAGGATTTTTTGCTAGTGATTTTACCCACTTTTTTTGGGATACTGTGGTGGTATTCCATCCCCCTCTCATCTATAAATTGAGCTATGGAGGTAGTGGAAGAATTTGTATTATTTTTGCAGGTTCACAAGGTGTTGGTGAAGGATAGAGAGAAGGATATTGTTGTACAACTTCAGTTTAATAATATACTTGGTCTCTCTTTTCCTGTGGAGTTTTTTTCCTGAAAGGGTTTTCTCCACATAAATTTGGTGTTAACTATGTTACTGATTTCTTTTAAGTGATGTTATGTGTAATCACTTTCATTGTTTCAATTTTGGATTAACTTATTTTTCATATTTGCATACACATAACTAAGTGATTTCTGCTATCTTCACCTTGTTTTTTCAACAAATATCAACATTCCATGAAAAATAAACATATGGTGCAAGTTGGTTCTGTATGTAGTTGAAAAATAAATAAATAACATGATCACAAAAGTTTATATAAATATTGTTGAAAAAAATTGTAATAGAATTAAAATAACTATAACTCAATTAAATAGTGTTTTTTTTTGTTGTGTTAATTTAATATTTTTTATTTTAAATATATATATATATATGATTATGTTGGAAGGAAAGGGTTTTGAAAGGTTTCTTAAATCTTTTATAACCTTTTCAAGATTTTTTATAAGTTCTACAACTGAAATGGAATCAAGACAAACAAGATTTGAACCTACTAAAAAGATAGAAAGAGCTCACAAACAGAAAAAACTAACAACAAGAACAACTATTACATGACATAAAACTTTAACAAACAGAACAAAAACAAATATAACAATCATCCATCAAAGAGATTGATAATCTTGGCATCATCCCTCTAGGTATACAATGTCACTTCATCAACAAAAACTTGATAAGCCCCAAAAACTAGCTAATCCTTATTCTCATTATGATATTCATAGATACTGGATTTTGCCTTCCCTAGCTCCTAGAATTAACCAGGTAAATTCCTTTCCCACCTCTGATATTTGTCCAAGAACACTCTTAGGTTCACCAAATGATTAGTTGTCCCATTTGCTTCCCTATATACATGGTTGAATTGAACATTCTCCAAGGGATAGGTTTACGTTTAGCCTCCTATATCATATTTGCAATATTCTAGCTAGGAGGTTGATTACCTTTCAAAATATTGATATTTTTTTTGTGAATTCTCTTCAATAATCAGATTTTTGACATTAAGCCTCTTAATGAGAAATAGTCCCAAAAAATTTGCCCTAGTTTTAGCAAAATGACTTGTTTGCTCCCCAGGTGTTCAGCATATACCTATACTTCCATGCCCTTATGGTTACGAAAGATACCACCTACCCCAACCCAACCATGATTCCCTTTCACTGCTTCATCGAAGTTTAAATTTAACCATCCAAGGGGAGGTAAATTTCGTCTTGATTTAGAATTTGAAGTATTTGGGGGTGACACAAAACTACGAAATCTAAAAATCCAAGCCCCAATCACACACTATATCTATCTCTCGATCAAACCCCTAGGCATCTTTAAACTTAATTATTTTGAGATTTTCCACCACAACATTGAAAAATCTAATCTCAATTGAGAGATAGTATTTTTATATCCTTGAAGATCCAATGGTTATGTTCTTTCTAGATTCCCCATAGAGCAGAAAAAAGTCTTAGCTTCCATAATATATTCAGTATCTTACTATTGAAGGGGGATTTCCATTGGATACAAAGGTTTGGGAGTGACTTGGGGAGAATCCATGCAACCTAAAACTTATTAAGAAATCTGTTTAGGAGATCAATAGTGAAGGGACACTCTGAAAAAATATGATTTGTATCCCCCTCATTCTTTTCACACAACATACATTTGTTTGGATGTATCATCTCCCTTTTGCGAATATTATCCATAGTTAAGATATTGTTTTATACTAAGAGCCAGTAAAAGTATGTAATCTTAGGAATTAAATCCTTGATCCATACTCTTGAGGTTGGCATCCATCCTAGGCCCTCCCCTTCCAACAAGTAGTAGCCCAATTTAACTAAGTACACACCTTCTTTCTGGTTCTTCTATGTGAGAAAATTAGAATATATTGTGCTATTAAGAAAGTAGACCTATAGAAGCCTGTTAAGCTTCCTCAATATCTAATGGTTCCTTAAATCTAGCCCATCCACCTAGAGGTGTCTCCAATATTTTCCAAACTCATCATAAATTATGTAGTCTTAAACCAATTTTCCATATTGATTAGATACAACATGTTCTAACCCCACAAAATCCAGATCCTCACATAAAGGAGTGTATTTTAGCCATTTATCAATCCAAAAGTGGACTTGGGAGCATTAACCAATTTGCTAGAATTTACCTTGTCTAAGCAACCGTTTAATAAGTTGAATTTTAATTTTAGAAGTTTGACCCTCTTCGATGGTCCTCTTTCCCAATAAATTTAGAGGCATGCCTAAGGTATTTAGCCTTTAGTATATGAACCCAATTGAGGTTTTCATTAGTTACAAGTTTCTATCCTAATTTACCCATCAAGGCTTTGTTCGTTCTCCCCAACTTCCTGAAGCCAAGACCTCCCATTTCCTTTCTTGTACAAACCTTATCCTAGGCAACCAACACCATTCTTTTTTTATTCTTCGTCCTAGACCACAAATTTTTTTCTCTAAATCTGCTTTATTTTATCATAGATCTTAAGTGACATTTTGAAAAAGATAAAATAGATTGGAATATTTTGCAATGAATACTTTATTAGTTGGGCTTTGACAACCTAGCTAATCAAATAGCCTCTCCATCCTGAAAGCTTTCTTTTTAATCACTCAACTATTGGATTCCATAGTGCTTTAGTCATCCTTCCCTTAAAAAGAGGTATCCCAAGATAGGTAGCTAGAAGGTCCCCACTATTACAACTAAAGAGTCTTGCTATTCTTACCTATATAGATCTAGGAGTGTTCATAAAATAAACCTTACTTTTATCAAAATTCACCTTTTGGATGACTGCCTACTATATCTTTTCAAGATCAACTTCAGTTCCCTAGCTTGTGGAATGGAGGATTTTGTGGTTATGATCGTGTCATCCACAAATTGTTGGTGGGAGACAAGAAATATAATAGAAGGTTTAATGCCTTCAATATTTCTATTTTTTGTAGCAGTTAAAATCACTCTTCTTAGGGCTTCAACAAGGATAATTAAGAGATCTCCCCAAAAAACCATCCAAGAATACATCTGGAAGGAGACACCTATCACTTCACATATCATATTAGGAGGGGGGCTTGGTGGAAAAGTTATCATAATTAGATCCTAAATGAATGAGATGAAGAAGATTCTCTATGGTGACAAGATCACAATTAAGGCTGCCCATGCCATGGTGGCAAATTTCAAAATTACCCAATCATAAAAGGGATGCACACGAACAAAGGGACTCTAGTAACCTAGAAGAAGACTTCACCTATTTTGGCTAACAACACTGAAGAGAAATTTCATGCATAGGGTATTTCTAATGGTTATGAAGGACTTGATAACACCTTTACCTCCCTCCAAGCCTTCTTAATCATGCAACTAAGACCACAAGGAGCCAAAATTTTAGAACATCTTTAAATAAATCTAAGGAAAGAAATTTGTAGTACAATTCTCAACCACCATGTGAATTGGAAGAAAAATCACACCTATTAGAGAAAAAGACTCCTATGCTAAGAAGAGTGCCCATGCTAAGTCTAAGCAAGAGAAGCCACCATGATTCATCATAGATGCAACAAAGAGAGTAGCAAGTTCCAAGCTATCCAAGAACACCAAGAGCCAAAAAGAAAGCACACTATAGAGGAGCCAAAACCAAGAGGTCAAATCCATCCCTATAATAATCTAGATGACTTATCAAGACTGGTACATGGTGTCCCAACTACACCACTATTATGAGTTCATGGCAACATGCACCTCTCTTTATAATGCATAAGGATGGTCATGAGTTGTGATGTGCGGTTTAAAATCACAATCTCAATTGAAGCAGTCTAATAAATGTTAATAGTTCCAAAAGGGATGACAATAGACCCCATTATAGATGGTTCCTTTACTCGCAACTCCTCCAACCATTGACCTCCTTGAATATGGAACTCAGATACAAGGTAGTCTCCATGCCAACATTCCTCTTGTTCTAGCCAACTTTCAAGAATGATATCTAAGACATTTTGAGCATGGTCAAGTTTATTTTCAATGATGATAGTGATAAAATATAACACAAGAAGAATTAGGAGTCCTACAAATGCTAAAGAGCACATCTAGGGATAGGGTTATAACCTTGAACTTCAACACCTTCATAGCCAAACATATCTCTAAGGGCCTAGAGAATTTTGATACTTTTCCATCTCTCATGTATTGCTCATATCTAGCGCACTTGGCATTGGTTTAGAACCCTAGGTTGTATGAGCACTTGGACTTGAGATGAAATATGAATATGGTTAGAAAAATCCTATGTCTACATGGAAGGGAGTCCTACTAGACATCCTATTTTACTAATTTTGTGGATAAATTGTTAGTACCAACTTTAAATGCCTTAGAAGGAGGTAGGTCCCAACACATTCTCGAAGATGACACCTAGAAACTATGTCATGACTATCAGGGAGATTGGTTCTTCCTCAAATATTATACCATAATTTGTATGCATGGGTTTTCCAAGGCAATGCACCTTCTATTGAAGTATGTGACTACAAGGATACTTGCTCTAGAAATGTTGAAATAACTCAACCTAATTGATGTTGCCTTTGGGAGAAGATAAAGCAAGGCTAGTTTATACAAGTTGTCAGTTCACTTAGGGGGAATATACCAATAAAAAAGGAGAGTAAAATCCGTCCTAGAGGGAAAGCTCAAGGAGTTATGCCTCAAGACGCTAGAGGACTTCTAGCCTTATGGCCCAAAGGATAGGTTTAAAGATTACCTATCAAAGATATACAACACTAATAAGTTCCAACACCTATTAAGGCCATGATTAAAAATCTACTGGAGACTTGAGGAGAGGACTTGCTCTTTCCTCTAAGAAGAATATTTCTTATCTTATCCATCAAAACGAGAACCATATTTTAACTTTTATGATCTCATAGGCAAGATAAAGCCCAATAATAAAATCACCAAGAACAAAAGGGAGTAGTTACAACAAAAGGGATACACCTGAAGAATAGATCAAGGGTTGGTGGATTTATTGATAGAATATTACTAATACACTAATTATGCCTAGGTAGAACAAAAAATATCATCAATTCAATGATGAATATGATAATGTAAATAAACCAGAATTCAATGATTACTAGAAGGGATGCAAAGAAGTGATCTTAATCAAGCAACCATGTTGACCAACGAAAACCAAATTTATCTCAATCTAGTGTCCAAACCCTTTTGTATGAACCAAAAAAACTAGAAGAAAACTTCATTGAAGGTCTTATCACATAACCCTCGGCTTAAATTTCTCTAGCTCAAATTGTGCCATCATCAGAGAAGTAGTCATGGGAGAAGTCAATCAAGGGAAAGGACTCTAAAAAGAAGTGAAAATTATTCCTAGATGCCAAAAATATTGTAAATAAAAAAAGAAGTAAAATAATATATTAAGGATGTCCCACTAGCATCGGAGGGTTCCCCTAAAGATATTCCATGGGAACTAAAGGAAGCTCCCAAATGTTTTCCACTGAAAACTAAAGAGGTGTCTTTGTTAATTGAACCATTATCCACATTATCACCTCTATCATTTCCATTCTAAAAACTCTTCCCCTAAGTGACCCCTCTATCATTTATCCCCTTTCATCTATCCTAGCCACGTCATTGCCACTCATCATCTCCCAACCAATTCAATCCTTAATAGCCTCCATCCCATCCATAAATATTGAATCTATTTTTGTCGCCCTTCCTCATAAACTAACTAGCCTCCCTAATTTTCCTAAAACCCTTATCTTTTCCCCCAAAGACAATTGTAAGCATACGATCTTAGGTCCAAGAGCACGGGTGACAATAGATGCAATAGAAATCAACATGGCAGGCAAGAAAATTTGCCACTGCACTAGTAAGGACCGCCTACTTTTTCCAAAATTTTGCATTGGGCATGATCCATTATATGCCAACCATTTCCAAGATGGAAGGAGATATGTGGATTAGGACTATCGGGTGACTACTATCAAATGCAACTTCAAGTATGTCATATTATAAGATAGAATTGAATTTACCCATCAAGCAAACAAATTGGTAAGTCACAAGTACATGACTCACGCAAGAAAGTTGGAAGAAAAGGAAAAGGAGTTGGAGAAGACCAAACACATGCTTAAGATCTTCTAGGATGACATTTAGGCATAAAAAACCTAACATGCCTATCTCATATGAAGATCAAAGAGGTATAAGCAACATTGGAAGAGAAAAAAAAGATCTCAGACCTGGAGTAAGGATCAAGTGGTATTGAACATATATACGAGGTCAACTAGGTGTTATGGAATAAGGTCATCCAAGTAGTTGAAGGCTTGTTTTTGGTACTTGAGTATATTTAGTCGGTCGCCTCCTAGAACATTTAAGTTTGCAAGGAGTTTTATCATCTCACAAGGAATGCAAGACCATGGTTCCAAGAGGCACAATCTAATGAGGAACAAGACAACCAATATATAAAATATAAAAATGTAATAAAATATTAAATATATACATATGCATGTAATCAACCTTCTAGCATTCATGGCCTTCTTAGCTTGAACCAATCGTTAGAAAAGGGGGGTGACAAGAATTACTATTCAACATGTAATAACCCACAATATCACAAAGGTTATGGTGGTAGAACATGTTGCTCAGTGATGTAAAGAACAAATCAACTCTCTAGCCTAGAGAGCAAGGGATTGGAGAGAGCACATATCCACTTTGATACCAATAGGTTTTCCTTCCCCTCAGGCTCCTAGTGACGATGTCCTCCCTAAGCAAAAATTCAGGTAACAACTGAGTCAACATGTAAATATTGAACTACTACCAAAATATTCTATTACCAACAATGTCACCCAAGCCATGAAACCCGTAGTCAAGATTGAAATGTGCATTCAAAAGGTCGTAAGTGATTTTTTTCTTTTTATTTTGTAAGATTTGTGGGAGCTTAAAAAGTATTACTTATAGCTTACCTAATCAAGACTACCTTCCATAGAAGAATGAGGAGAAGTTATAAATGCAATTAACAAGCTTCAGTCTTGACTTCGTACAAAACGAATAAGACTATCCAATTCTGGGTCCTTCATCACCAATAGGCTACCCAATTCTAGCCTTAGAATTTGTTTTACTCACCTTCTTTTGTGTATTAATCTAAACTTGAGCCTTGAGTCAATTCATGTATAGACCTTTAAGCCTCTTTATTTTCAATGTATGTATATGAGTGTTTTCAAGTATATGTATAAAATAGTTGTGACTATTTACTTCTTGTTCTAGTCTTTTTATGTATACAACTTTATATAAAGAGTTGTGACTAGTATATGTCCTAGTCTTTATGTAGGTTTTATGAGTAAACAGTTATGTTATTTTGAAACTATGTTTATTATTAATGGTATGATTGATGTATGTGTTCATTTATCCCATTAACACACAAAAGGTTTTGTGATTATTGGCGCATCACCACCTATAACTTATGATTATTTCCTTTTTGTTCCTTGTCTTTCCTTTTTCCTTGTTAAAAATTGAGAACTTAAGAGTAGATTAGAAATTTTGAGTGTCAAGATCATACCCAAAGAAGACCTTGCAAATATCATAGAGGTTGTCCTCTAAGTTATTCTCTCAAAATTTTCAAAACTATGTGCTTTCCATAAGGCGCGAGCACCCAGTACATCTGGCAACTACAACCGATGGCCATTGTGCTTTGATAATTATCCAACACCCTCATTTATGGCCTTCAAAGACTATTTCTTGCTATGATCTTTGCATTATCAACATGAATCCATAACCACCATTTCATATCGAGCAAACCCATATTTTTTTTCAAGGCTTAATTTCACCCTTAAAACTTCCATCACTTTGTCCTACTTATTCTTCTAGGTTGGACCCTGGTCAATAGCCCTTCAATAACCATTCATTCTTAAAGTTCACTAAAATACTTCTCACTAAAATACAGACTGTTCACTAAAATATTTCTCACTAAAATACAGACTGTTCACTAAAATACTGCTTGATTAGTTATAACACATTCGTAGCATTTTTATGCTCTATTTGGAATGAGTTTTTTCAGCTAGGTGGTGTCCAATTGGATAAGATGATGACACATTATCTATAAAATACATGTAATCCAATGGTAATTTAATTCTCTTTCTTATGGACATTGATTGTAAGTGCTACATGTGGCAAATTTTACACATGTAAACTGATTGGTGAAAGAGCCCAAAATATGCTTCATTGGTGGAACACTAGGAAAGGAGGAACATGGCAGCTGGACGTGATTAAAAAAAAATCCAAGGTCTACAGCTCGACATGAACATGGTGGAACTACTAGTAATTTTTTTTTAAATTGCCAGTAATTTTTCATGGCAATATCATGGGCATGAAAATCCAATGAGAGTAAATTTATCTAACAAAGAGCTATGGCCATGCTAGCCATGCACAACTGAAATTAGACAACACCATTTAGATGACATACAATGACTTACTTTTTTTATATATAAAGTGATAGCAAGAGTTTAAAGAATTTAATATGAAAAAGCAGGTAAATGACAGTAAAATGTTTTGGACCTGGATTTTTTTTAGCTAAATATTTGGATTGAGGAGACAAAGAGTTTTCAAATTATGTAAATTTTGCCAAAAATAGAAAGGTGTGTTGTTTTTTGGTGTTTGAATATTTTATTTATTTTGAGGCTTCAAACATGGGAGGACCTTGAAGATACATGGGCTGAGGCTTCAAACATGGGAGGAGCTTGAAAATACGTGGGTTAAGTTTTTGCTTGCCAAAGATCTGGATTGTGAAGGCTAGAGCTTCTGAATCATGTTTTTATATATTAATTTTTCATATGTGAGATTCTGGAATGGAAAAAATGAAAAGCATTGCAAATATGTACAAGTTGTGCCTTGGTTGTGGATGATTTAGTCAAGAGTTTTCAAGTGATGTGAATTAGTTCTGGAAAGGAAAGGGTAGTTCAAAATTTAGTGCACCACAGAGAGTAAATCACATAACGATGGATAAAGCTTTGGTGTTTGGTATTTATGAAGAGTTTGAACTAGGAGGTGTGAGTTCAATTTTTTGCTTTTCATTTTACATCAAAAATTGCATAACATTTTAAAAGGGTAAAAAACAATTTTTTTTCTATGCAAAAATAAAGCATTATTTTCTTTTTCTTTCTATGCAAAAGTATTAAATAGGAGAGTTAGCACTTTGAAAGAAAGTATATATATTTTTTTAAAGTAGAGGTTAAGGGGTCAAACTCACCAAGACCATTGTATTTTCTTTTCTTAAAAAAATGGTATTTAAAAAAATGAAAGCCTTTATACAAGTGAGAGTCAAAATATTTTTAAATTCATATGATGTAAAGCATCTTATCTAAGTTAATAATGTTGGTTAGTAAAGAAATATGGTTATGCATTTAAAATTCTAAGTGTATTATGCTAAGATGAATTGTAAGGTGTGAACATTTAACTTGTGGAGTGTGTATTTTTTGTAAAAGTCAAGTCAAGACTCATGTTGTGAGAGTATTGTATATTGTCCAATGATGTGTTAGAAAAATTATTGCAAATGTCAAGTTATTATAGTGTCTAAGTATGTTATGTAATAGTGTGGTGAGAAGTTATTTTATTTTTTGGTATTTTGTAATTTGTCAAAAGAGCCTAGTGTTGTATTTGTCAAAATTTTACATTTGCTTAAGCAAACTTATAGCATTTGGTATCAACGATACCTTTGGCTTGCATATATAGGCAAGGTTGTCGTGTTAAGATACTATGTCTATAACCTAATAAAGATGTTATAACAATGTTTAGGCATCAACCCTATATATCATCGGGGAAAATAAAAACATCATTTTTCTCTCTCTATTTCTATCTTATTTGTCACTATCATTAAACATAAATCCTAAAATTAAGAAATTCTAAGTATATAGGAAGTTATGCCCACATACAAGGATTTATCTTTAAGAAAGGATCATTGATAGGAAAAATATTTTTCTATACTACCTTGGTACCTCGTATTGTTCTCTTTCATGTACCTTAAGGTCTCTCTCATGTACGATTGCATATATCGAGAGGATTAGCTTCTTCTCCATACAAACAGGTATATTAGAAGGGAGGGTATATAGAAAGGTTCAATATCTTGTATTGGTGGTATATTTAAAGGGAATCATTTATGAGTCATATGGAACCCTCAATATTGTGTTGAAGAAAACAAATTATAAATAGTACAAGAAGAAGCATTCACATCACTTGACTAAGTAGGAAAGGTAATGAGGAAACAAGCCAAGAAGCAAGCTGAAGTTCAAAAATATATGACACTAAATAAGTATCTTTATGAAGATAGAGAATTTTTAACACTGCTTACAATCAATTCTCAAAGAAGCTAATGCTTGTGAACATCACTTTGAGAATGATGTTACTTTCTCTATTGATGTTATGAAGAGAATGTACATTGCATTAATCAATCTTGACATACTTGAGTTTAAGTGTAAAAGGTGAGAGGAAATAAATAAAAATTTGAAGGTCAATCCCATGATGACAAATATTTGTTGTGATACAAGCGACCTTATCCAAATAATATTTTTCACTTGTGATACTAGCAATTTGAATATTGTTGTCATAAATATTTGTTATGACACAAGAACCTTATTCAAAGGATAAATTTTGTTTGCAATACTAGTGATTTAAACATTGAGGTCATGATGCTCATATTCAATACTAGTAGTAGTATTGAATATGAGCATCATGACCTCATGCTCAATCTTGTTGATTATGTTGACCATGACAAAGGCCATGTTGTTGAAAAGAATAATGATCATGAAGAGTTTGGGTGTTTGAACATTGTTGGTCATAGTGGTATTAAAGGCCATATCAACAAATAACATAATGATGATGAAGATATTGAGTGCTTTAAAAAGCACATCAAATATATTAACCCTAAATTAATGAAAAGAATGAGATATAATGGTGCATGATTGAGAAGGAATGAACAAGGTATTAAAAAGCCCATAAAGCCAAACTTAAGTCCAAATATTGAAGGCCTTGGTTATGATGGTTAAACAGGAAGTGGTAAGATTGGGTTTGTAAAAAGAGAAACTTATGTAGAGGATAAAACTCCTAGAATAATTTGTAGTCATTATAGACAATTAGGATATGTGACAACTAAGTGTTGGGATCTACATCCCTATGAGATTTGTGGTGAAAATAATCACTCTCAAAAATATTGTTGGCACAAAGATAAAATGGCCAATAAAATACATGTTGATTGTGGATGGTTGAATGTGATAGAATGGGATAAAGTGAAAGAAATGTTAAGTGGATTCTACAAAAAAAATTATGTTATTCTTAAAAGAGAGGAAGGATAAGATAGAATTTGGTGGTTGACCATAGTGATGGTTACAATTAATTAAATATAATTTTACCTATGATCCAATGAATTCTTAGGATTTTTTAGGGAGACAAGAGATGCATGAATTTTGCATTAAAATTTATAGATGTGACCTAGGCTATGCTCATTAAGTATGCAATAATAGAGCCTATTCTGGAACATCACATAATAGATTTTGAATGCATGGTGGAAAGATCCAAAGCCAAAGTTAGAGCCCAAGCTGGAGCCAATGCTAGAGCTAGTTATAGAGCCAAAGCAAGAGCCATCGCTAGAGCCAAAGCTAAACCACAATTTCATTACCCTCAAAATTAAGGAGGGTAGTAATTTTTTTGTAAAAGGTACCTTTTGACTATGACCAACATCTTCAAATATTTTGCTATACAAAATAATGTAATAAGGAGAATGTTAGATAATTATTCCATTATTTGATGTTATATAATTATAACATTATTTAATATTGTTGTTACACCTCGTGGGAGGTTGAGAGAAGTTAAAAAATTAGAGAAGAAGGTAGAGAAACAAGAGTCTCTTCAAACAAATAAGAGATATACCATTTTATGTATATATATGTATATAGATATGAGGTTGAGTGAGTAATAAAAAATTATGTTTTAAATATTAAAATATTCCTTTTGGTGTTTGTAGGTATTGCAAACATTTATTTAATTTTGGAGGAGTTGCAAAATCATTTGATAAAAAATCAATTCCTATTAGAAAGGTTGTCATAAAATTGATTGTTGTCATTTAAAAAAAATGTTGCTACTTGGTGCTAGAAATATGCTATTTGAAATAAAGAAAATGTAGTCTGGAGCATTACACTAGAGTTTGAATGTATTGACAATCATTAAATTTGTATCTTGTTACCTTGGTTTATTCCAAGGATGCATATGAATAGAGTAAGCTAAAAATCACGTAAATGGGTCATGTAAATTTGTTGTATAGAAGAGTTGTTTAGAACTACTATCCATAAAAGAGCTATCGTCTAGATAAGAGGTGTCATGAAGCTACTGTCTAGAGCTACTATCATCTGGAGTTACTGTCATATAAAGTTTTCGTATGGAGATACTATCATCTAGAGCTATTTCTATTTAGAGTTATTGCTAACTAAAGTTGTCATCAAGAGCTCTTATCTAGAGTTACTACTTTTTGGAGCTACTTCTATCTCAAGCTACCTTTTGGAGCTACCATAAAAAAGAAGAGTGTTGTCTAAAATGAAGTTGGAATCTATGGTATGTTCATCAAGCCATCTAGTAACAAGGTCATCTAAAAATGCATAAGGATCATCTATTATGAATTTTTCATCCAATCAATCCATGGATCATCTGAAATTTTAACTTCTTGGGAAGTGTTACTAGATGAAGACTTGTGTTGCAAATTAAAAAAATAAAAACACTTGTTACCTACAATTAATTGGGAGGAAAGTTTTGATCTATTGTATGCAAAGAAAAGGCACTTTAGAAATGTAAAGGAGGTACAAACATATTTAAATAAATAAATAATATCACATGCTCTATATGAAGGCTATTTGAAGCCTTTAATTTTTTTCTTATTGTTATTTTTATTGAATGCAGGCAACAAGATAGTGATTTGGCATTTTTATTACCTTCGAATACTGATAGAATATTCTAAGAATATTCCTTAAATATTCAAGGTGGACAAAAAAGAACTCAAACCCCACACCTTATTTTTACCCCTTAAGATCCTATTGTTTTCTTGTAGTACAGGTATTGATCTTTGCACGAGTATGGGCTTATATATAATTGTGGGAAAGATCTTTTTGAGCTTGTTCTAGGAGAATCATTTTACATGTTTGTGAATATTTGTAATGGTTGTTATGCCCCAAATATGATGTTACCTAATTCTTAATTGTTGAAAGGGGATAACTATTTTGCATGAAAGATGAAGTTGAAGATTCACTTGGAGTTTGAAGATTTTTGGAGAGTGGTATCTAACATTGTACAAAGACATGTCACTAACATAGATAACCACATAAACTTTGATAAAGGTGATCAAAAAATGAGATTGATCATAATGTTTGGTGTGTCTGATGAGATCCATCCATATAGTTGTTATGTTAGAACCATGAAGGACATATGAGATAAACTCAGTATAATATTTGATTTCAAGAACCATAATCAAATTCTAAATTACAAACTTCACTACAAGTATTAGGTAAAATTGTTAGTGATGGTGTAATAATTCCAATAATATTATATGCATTGCCACCAACATTCAACATTCAACATTGTACAAAGACATGTCACTAACATAGATAAACAAATAAACTTTGATAAAGGTGATCAAAAAATGAGATTGATCATAATGTTTGGTGTGTCTGATGAGATCCATCCATATAGTTGTTATGTTAGAACCATGAAGGACATATGAGATAAACTCAGTATAATATTTGATTTCAAGAACCATAATCAAATTCTAAATTACAAATTTCACTACAAGTATTCGGTAAAATTGTTAGTGATGGTGTACTAATTCCAATAATATTATATGCATTGCCACCAACATTCAACATTTTGGTAATGACTCTGAATATAAAAAATCAAAATCCCACTTTTGAGACTAATGAATTTTCTTGAACAAGAGCAAATGATTTGATAAATGAATATTATAGATGAATGTGTCTTGCTTATGCATAAAAAAGGTAAGAAGTTGATGTAGTTGAAGAAAGGTGATAGATCCCCAACAAGCAATAGAACTAGAAAAAAGATAAAGGGTAAAAATAACAACAACATCAAGGATAAAGAAATATCACATTTTTTATTTGTGAGAAATTAGAACGCATCCTTCAAGAGTATCATTACAAAACATTCTCACAAGGAACATCCAATAATCAACCATGGATTTCATTAGGATGCAAGTAGCGTAAATTCTTATTGGTAAAGGAGGAACGTAACTTAATGCCAACATGGCAATATAGTTGAAGATGTTGATTCTGATGCTGAAGGACAAGATCATATCTATTCAATCCAATCTCTTGATATTGTTTCAAAATTAAGCCTATTTTGGTATGTTTATTTAGGAGCTACTAGACATATGATAGGCTAGAAGGAATGGTTCGTGAACCTTGACCATTCATCTTACCGTGGAAAAGTAACACTTGACAGTAATTTGACATACACCACTACTAAAATCAATGATATGTCTAATTGCATCTTAGAGAGCATACATATTTCCTGACTCAAGTTCTTTATGTACCTAGCCTCACAAAGAACTTGATTTATATGAATCAATTTCTTGATTATGATTTGCATGTTGAATTTTTGAAAATAGGTGCAAAGAAACTCTATCTCATTCAAGAGAAATATAGAGGTTTGACAATCATTGCTTGTTCTATTGGCATAGGCAAGATGTTTCAACTTGTAGTTGTAATGCAAGACAACCAAGCAATGGTAGCAAAAGCAGATGAAAGTATCTCACTATGGCATAGGTGATTTAGACATCTAATCTTTGGTTATTTGAGTTCATTCCTACATCATGGTATGGTATATGTACTTCCATATTTAATGAAACCTTGTAACCTTTATACAAGTTATTTGGTTGAAAAGTAACATCGAGTTCCATTTATCTCAAGAAATCACAGAGCAGCTGGTCCACTTGAACTAGTACCTGCCAATCTATGTGGATCTATGGATATGAGTTCCAGTGATCATAGATATTTTTAGTTGTTTGTTTATGATTATACAAGATGAATGCGGGTGTATTTCCTAAAGATAAAGGATGAATTTTTCCTCTATTTCCAAGAGTTCAAAGCTTGTGTGGAGAAAATTTTTGGTCGCCTCATTCATACATTCCACTCAAATCAAAGTAAGAATACATAGTAATTAATTTTATAACTTTCTAAAGCAACATGACGTCAAACCACCATTGAAAAATGCCTATACACTCGATAAAATAGAGTTATAAAGAGGTAAAATTATACTATCTAGGAGATGGTGTGATGCGTGCTAAATGATGTAAATTTAGAACAAATATTTCAAGAAAATATTTTTCACGGTATGATCTACTTATTGAACCATGTATCCATATTTCAATTGAATGGTATCACACCTCAAGATCCATGGACAGGAAATAAACTTTTTATATCACATATCTATCTGTTTGGATTCATTACATTCATGCACATTACAAAGCAGAAGAAGATGGAGCTGAAGGACAAATCCAAGTGATGTATATTCATTGGATATAGTAGTGAGTTGAAGGGATATCATATTATGGTTCCTGACACTAAGAAGTTGTGTATTAGTAGAGATGTTGTGTTTGATGAGAATAATGAGTGTACCTCTTATTTTAAGTCATGTGATATTAATAAAACACCTATTAATTTCATGAAGTCTCTACAATATAAGATGTTGATTTTGATGAAGATGAAGAAGATGTCCCAAATGGAGCTAATGGAGTTGATGATCTAGGACCATCCACTTTGAGGACCATTCATAGACCCAAGTGGTATCTTAGTACAATTCATGATGTAAACTTAGATCATGTTCTAGATACATCTAGTTTTGGATCACGAACTTGAAGTCGAGTTCAAAATAAGTCCAACATAGTCCTATGAGCAATATGGCATAAAATATGGACCTTTAATGGTTCATTAAGATCTTGTATTGAAGGATTGGAAGGATGGCATGCATGTTGGATATCAAACATTAATGAATAACAAGATGTGAAAATTTATTGATCTTCACTTGAAAAAACCAATTGGTTACAAGTGGGGTATTCAAGACCATATACAAATCTTGTAGGAGCATTGACAAATACAGAGCAAGACTTGTTGTAAAGGGTTATGAACAGAAGGAAGGAATTGACTATGATTAAACTTTTATATCAATAGTGAAGATTGAGACCATTTGGATGGTTTCTATAATGGCTACATAGTTTGGATGGAAGTTGCATCAAATGGATGTAAAAAGTACATTTCTCAATGGTGACCTCAATGAAGTATTCTACATGACATAGCCAAAGATATTTATCATACCTAGTTAGGAGAACAAGGTATGTAGGCTTATTAAATATATCTATGGGATGATGCAGTCACCTAAAGCCTAGTACGCGAAGATCGATAAGCATCTTATATGACATGGATTTTGTTGTATTTTATATGATCCAAACATGTACTTCAAAATTTAAGAAAGCGTGGTAATGATTATCATTATGTATGTCGATAACTTGATCATCACTAGGAGTTTTGTGAAGCTAATTAAAGAGACCTTGAAAGCATTGAAGTATTTGTTTTACATGATTGATCCCAAGATAATGCACCATTGTATTGGATTGGAGGTGTGGTAAACTAAGAACTACATGTTCATATCATAAATGAAGTATGCTAGAACATTGCTTAAGAATTTTTGGATGAAAAATTGGAAGCCCATGGAAACTCCAATGGAAGTAGGATTGTAACTATCACAAGATGATCCATCTCCATAGGTGAGTAGAACTCTCAATTGCTAGTTGATTGTGAGTCTCATTTATATGACATACATTAAACCTAACATCAACTATGTCGTGAGCAATATTTCATGGTTCGTGTAAGAACCAAAGGTGTATTATTAAAAAGTAGTAAAGCACTTACTCATGTATATCCATGGTATGACTAAGTACAGTCTAGAGTACAATGAGAATGATCACTTATTGATAGGTTTTATGGATGCATACTATGCAGGATCCATTGATGATAAGAGATCCACTTCTAGATATGTATTCTTTCTAATATGTGGTTTGATTTTTTCAGAAAGTAAGAAGCAATATGTTGTTTCTCATTATTCCATCGAGGTTGAATATGGTACAATAGGAGTTGTCTGTGAGGTGATACAGTTACATCACATTTTGTTAGTAATGGCCATCCCACAAAAGAAACCAACAATCCTAAGTTGTGACAATCAAGGATTTCTAAAGCTTATTTGCAATCAAAATTTTCATGAGTGTAATAAACATATTAAAATTCAATGTCATTTTATACATGAACATGTTCAAGAACACAACCTACAATTCCAAGTTTGTCCCACATAGGAGAAACATGCAAACATTTTGACAAAGTCTCTTGTACGTACGAAATTTAAAATTTTTAAAAGATTTCTTATATGTACATTGACTAAGTATTGTTGTAATAAGGGGGTAACATTGTGAATATTATGTATTCACCTTATGGTTACAGATGTTATGGGAAGTTGGAAAGTAGTTGTAACTCTCAACCTGGTACTTTTTTTATTTTACATGTATATCTACTTATATCACATTAATGCAAATGTTGATTGCAGAGTACAAACATATTCTACATTTCTAACAAATATATGACTTTTCTATTTTTTAATTTAAAAAATAATGACTTTTTTTTAATTTATACATAGTCTTGAAATTATGTTCATAGTAGTTCATTAAGCTAAATTTAAGTTGTCTAACACAAATAAACCTCAAATTTAAGTTTTGGAAGGCATAAAGATTCTTATTTGTTGAATGGTGGTTCCTTGACTCCAAGTGAATTATACTAACCTCATTGTAAACAAAGTTTGTGGTAACTGATTATTAACAAAAATAACTCATTTATGTCATTTGAATTATTTTTATTTATTTATAATGAACTATCACAAATTTAGTTATAGAGAGGTCAAGATAACTGGGATCGAGTACCCCACTACTACACATAAAAGACTTTTATGCTAGCAAATACTTGAATACTCTCCATAGAAGATATGTCTTAGTTCCTCAAGCTCAACTCACTAGACTAAATACCTAAATTTTTATTAGACTATTTGAGTCTAAACCTTCTCCATGGAAAATGACATGTCTCAATCACTTAAAGCTCAACTTGATGAACTGAACATCTCTATTTATTATTAGACTATTAATAATTCTATTTAATTTAATTAGATAAATGATTTATATATTAAAACTTGAACATGAAACTTCTTCGTGAAAAATGACATGTATCAGTCATTCAAGCTTAATTTGATAGACTACTTAACGATGGTATGTATCAATCACTCAAACTCTATGGACTAAATACATATTTTTTCCAATTAGTTATATGGGAGTGAAACGGGCCTCACCTCATCATAATCACACAGTGATATTACAACTTGGATATATTCATGTATTGCTTAGCAAGATTTGAGCTTAGATCTCCTCCTTGAATATTAAGGAATTTATCGGTTGAGCTATCATCATTTTTCTTGATGATACATAGATTTTTATTAGACTATTTAAATCTGAACCTTTTCCATAGAAAATGATATATATCATTCACTTATGCTCAACTCCATGGACTAAAAATTTATATTTATTACTAGACTATTAGTAATTCTATTCCATTTGATTAGCTAAATGGTTTTTATACAAATATTTGAACATAAAATATCTCAACAATTTCATGGAATAAATATCTAGATTTATTATTAGATAATTTAAACATAACCCTTCTCTATGGAAGATGATATGCCAGAGTTACTCGCCTCAACTTGATGAACTAAATACTTAAAATTATAAGAAACAAATACTTCAATACAATAAATCAAGGTTCTAATATTAGAAACAAACACTTTGTAGTCATGAAAATACATTAAAGAACCAATTCATAAAAGTAAATTTGAACATTACAAAATTTATAAATCTAGAGTTGAGTGACCATAAATTTATGATAAAATGTATTCATATTATAGATTCAAATAGATTTTAATCCTTTTTCGTGTACACTAAACTAAACTTAAAGGATTGAAACTTCTACATGTATATTAAATGGAATTAAAAAAATAATATTAAAAAAAAATGCAAATACAAAGATCTAATATACATGAACGATGAATACGACTTGATTTTAACAAACATAAAAAGATCTAATGTATATAAATAATAAGTGCTCAATCCTTAATTTATAAGTACTCTATGATTTTTAATTTAAATATATTGTCATATGTTCTTACCCTCCAATAAATTAAAATTCGCAACATCTAATAGATTTTTCATTATTTTCATTACATAACAACTAACAAACTCCAACAATTCAAAGAAATCACCATCATCATTTTGGTAATCACTACCATGGGACATTATATTAGTTTTGTATAGTATCTCCTCCTATGCTTTCACATTGCATATTAATTTGGTATAATATCACCTCCCATGTCTTTTACATTACATATTTGTTATATTATCTCTTCCTATGTTCTTGTAGATATGTTAGTTCTATCAAACTAATTCACTCAGTTATCAAGTTATCAATAATGAAAATATCAGACTAAAACTAGATAAACTTAGTCTACCTACAACATAGTTTTAGTTTCCTTGTAGAGGTACAAAGACTTGAACATTAAATGTCTCATCAATTCCATTCCATGGACTAAATATGTAGATTTATTATTAGATAATCTAAATCTAATCTAAATCTAAACCTTTTCTATGGGAGATGATATGTCTCAATCACTCAAACTCAACTTGAAGAGCTAAACACCTAAATTTATAAGAAGTAAAAACTTCAATACAATAAGTTAAGGTTCTAATCTTTGAAACAAACACTTTGTAGTCATGAAAATACATAATAGAACCAATAAATAAAAGTAAAATTGAACCAATATGCAAGCTTGTTGTAGTGGTAAGGGCTTTGGCCTCTCTTTGAGAGGTCCAAGGTTCAAACACCACTAAGATCCAAGGTTCACGCCCCTCATAAAACTTGTGTAACTTCATTGAAAAAAAGTAAAGTTGAACCGATAAAAATATAAATCTAGAGTTGAGTGACCATAATATTATGATAGTATATTCATATTATAAATTCAAATATTGTTTAATCCTTTTTTAATGTACACTAAATTAAACTTAAAGGATTGAAATTTCAACTACATGTATATTAAATGAACTTACAAAATTAAAATAAAATAAAAAATTACAAATTACAAATATAAAGATCTAATATACATGAACAACGAAAAGGAATCTAGAGTTGAGTGACCATAATATTATGATAGTGTATTCATTATAAATTCAAATATTGTTTTATCCTTTTTTAATGTACACTAAATTAAACTTAAAGGATTGAAATTTCAACTACATGTATATTAAATGAACTTACAAAATTAAAATAAAATTAAAATAAAAAATTACAAATTACAAATATAAAGATCTAATATACATGAACAACGAAAAGGCTCTACATTTTAACAAACATAAAAATATATAATGTGTATAAATAATAAGTGCTTGATCCTTAATTTATTAAAACTTCATAAATCTTTAATTTAAATATATTGTCATATGTTCTTACCCTCTAATAAATTTAAATTTACAACATCCAATAGATTTTTCATTATTTTCATTACATAACAACTAACAAATCAACCATCACAATCAAGTCTAAGAAATCACCATCACCATTTTGACAAGCACTACCATGGGATATTATATTAGTTTGATATAGTATCTCCTCCCATGCTTTCACATTGCATATTAGTTTGGTATAATATCACCTTCTATGCCTTTTACATTATATATTTGTTATAGTATCGCTTCATATGTTCTTGTAGAGGTAGTAGGTCTCTCAAACTAATTTATTAAGTTGTCAATAGTGCAAATATTAGACTAAAACTAGATCAACTTGGTCTACCTACTACATAGTTTTACTTTTGTGTCATCAATTCCATGAACTAAAGTTTTACTTTTGTGTCATCAATTCCATAAACTAAATATCTAGATTTATTGTTAGACAATCTAAACCTAAACCTTCTCTATGGAAGATGATCTATCTCAATCACTCAAACTCAACTTGATGAACTAAATACCTAAATTAATAAGAATTAAATACTTAAAAACAATAAGTCAAGGTTTTAATCTTAGAAACAAACACTTTGTAGTCATGAAAATATATTATACAACCAATACATAAAAGTAAAGTTGAACCTACAAAAATTATAAATCTAGAGTTGAGTGACAATAAATTTTTGATAGAGTGTATTCATATTATAAATTTAAATAATACTAGGGACAACACAATACTTCGGGCTTTGGCTCTTCTTCAAGAGGTCCAAGGTTTAAACCATGACATGGACGAGTGTGTGAGGGGGTGGGTGTATGTATGGCTAAGTGTTTAACCCATATTGATAAACTTAGCTTTCAACGTTACGAGGAGTCATGGTTGGGATGGGAATGCTCAACCCTTAGCGTCGGTCATAGGGATCATGGTTGGGATGGGAATGCCCAACCCTAAGCATCGGTTGTAGGGGCTTCTCGCACTACCCTAAATAATAATAATAATAATAAATTCTTTAAATTTTAACAACTATAAAAAAAATCTAATGTATATAAATAATAAGTGCTCGATCCTTAATTTATAAAACTTTATAATTCTGTAATATATAATTAATTATAATTATACAACGTTTCCATTTCCATCATTTTATCCCGTGGTCACAATTTCAAATTTGGAAAGCTATCACTATAACCCTGCCCTATCTCATAAAATTTTATTCCAAGTGAGGGGGACCCCGAAGGGGCTTGAGATTAGAACTACCGATAATATTAAGGTAAACATTACAAGGGGTTCCAATCTCCTCAAGTGGGGTTTGAACCTTGAACCTCCCCACAGAGAAGCCATTTAATCTAAATATATTATCATATGTTCTTATCCTCCAATAAATTAAAATTTGCAACATCTAATTGATTTTTCATTATTTTTATTATATAATATCTTACATACCAACCATCACAATCATTTTTAAGAAATTAACATCATCATTTTGACAATCAATACCATTTATATTAGTTTGGTATAATATAAATACCATGGGATATTATGCTAGTTTGATGTATCTTTCTATACTTTCACATTGCATATTAGTTTGGTATAATATCACCTTCCATGTCTTTCACATTATTAGTTCTCTCAAACTGGTTCCCTAGGTTGTCAATAGTACACGTATCAAACTAAAACTAGATCAACTTAGTTTACCTACTACATAATTTTATTTTCCTTGTGGAGATACAAAGATTCCTTGGTAGAAATATCTAGATTTATTATTAGATTATCTAAACTTAAACCTTCTTTATAGAAGATAATATGTCCCAATCATTCAAATTCAATTTGATAAACTAAATACTTAAATTTATAAAAAGTAAAGACTCCAATACAATAATTCAATGTTCTAAAATTAGAAACAAACAATTTGTAGTCATGGTTTTTTTTTTATAAAATCAATACATATATGATATAAGTAAAATTGAATCTATACAAATAATAAATTTAAAGTTGAGTGAGCATAAATTTATAATAAAGTGTATTCATATTATAAATTCAAATATATTTTAATACTTTTTTTCATGTACATTAAACTAAACTTAAAGAATTAAAACTTTAGCAACTAAATACGCTTAAAAAATAAAAACTTAAATATTTGTTAATAATTTTTTTTTTTTTTTTCAAATATAAAAATCTAATATACATAGACGACAAAGAAAGCTCTAAGTTTTAACAAATATAAAATATCTAATATATATAAATAATAAGTGCTCTATCTTTAATTTATAAGAACTCTAAAATTTTTAGTCTAAATATATTATGACATGCTCTTACCTTCCAATAAACTAAAATTCATACTATTCAATAAAATTTTCATTATTTTTATTGCATAACAACTAGGAAATCAACTATCACAATCAATTTTAAGAAATACATCGCCATTTTCACTATTTTTGACAAAACCTACGCTATTTTGACAATCACTACCATAAAACAAACTATTTTAAGAAATAGGCATCACCATTTTGACAATCACTACCCCAAAACATGTTAGTTTGGTGTAGTATCTTCTCCTGTGCTTTCACATTGAATTTTAATTTGAGATATTATCAACCTCCTATGGCTTTCACATTACATATTACATATTTGTTATAATCTGTTCTTATATTCAATCTAATTCAATCAAACTAAAACTAAAATTAGATCAATTTAGTCTACTACTACAAAATTTTACTTTCCTCTTGTGGAGGAGAAAGGCAATTTCATTCTTTTGTTGACGTGAAAGGTCTTTTCACATACTTGTGTTCCCAAGACTTCCATGCATCAGTAGATAAGTAGCATTGTCTTGAACAAATTAATTGCTTCGCATGATCTAAACAAACAAGACAACAGAGACAACACGAATGCCAAAGTCGAATGCCACTTGTCACCTAGATCTGAGCATGCACACGCCTCTTAAAACCCAAACCAAGACTCAACTCCAATATTTGTTTATTTATTTATTTTTCACATTTCAGAACATCAAAAATTCGCTTTATGTGACACCACCACTAAATTCCACGGTTTGCTTTATTAAATAATTAAGACAATGGAGATCTGTGTCTATATATACTCTGTTCTTGGAGTGCTCTGCTATGGCAATGAGCAGTCTGAGCAGAGCTTAGCATAGATCCTTCATACCCAGAAGTCATCTAATTGGATTTTTTATACTTTAGAGAAGAATGGATAAGTCATGTGGACTGAGCTCGGTGATTTGTGGTGGAGGAAAGAGTGTTTTACAACCACAAAGAAGAGGTAGTAATGGTTCGCAGCACGTGACGTTTATTTTTTCAGTTTCAAAGGTTGCATAGAATGCAGCTAATCTGAAGAGGCTATTGTTTTCAATTGAGTGCAGGTCTATGGACACCCACAAAGGAAATGCCATGTATTGGGAAGAGCAGTAAGTCTATGTGCATTGTGAATGGAGTGTTTTTTTCTTAGCTTTTGTGTGATTTATAGTCTTTTAGGACATGTTGCTATTGATTTATAATGCAAATTTTCATAGAAAACAGCAGAGTTGTGTGATTAACAGTCTTTTTAGACATGTTGGTATTGATTTGTAATGCAGATTTTCATAGAAAGCAGCAGAGTTGTGTGATTTAGAGTCTTTTTGGATATGTTGGTATTGATTTGGAGTGTTTTTCTCTTAGTTTTTGTGTGATTTATAGTCTTTTAGGACATGTTGCTATTGATTTGTAATGCAAGTTTTCATAGAAAACAGCAGAGTTGTGTGATTTACAGTCTTTTTAGACATGTTGGTATTGATTTGTAATGCAGATTTTCATAGAAAGCAGCAGAGTTGTGTGATTTTAGAGTCTTTTTGGATATGTTGGTATTGATTTCTAATGCACCATAGACAACAGCAGAGTTGTGTGAGTGTATAGTCTTCTTGGACATGTTGGCATCGACTTTTAATGCAAGTTTTTATAGAAAACAACAAAGTTGTTATGGAGTTTTCCAATTTTCAGCAGGCTACAATGTTCATTGGTACATTGGTTTTGGAAGTGAAGCTTGGTGCTGAGAATGCATGGTTTTGAATAAAAAGAGGTGCATTTCAGGCCATTTTATGAAAAGGCTCTTGATTTCTGGTAGCTTGTAGCCTTTGTGGTTATGCAGCATCCGTTCTGTGTTTCATGGAACTTGTCCAAGCATGATTTACAAGTGACATGAAGAGGGTGATCAGGTTATAGTCCAGACAAACTTGTGGGAGAGGGAGGGAATTATATACTTGGGTGTTAATTTTGTTTTTGACATGACTAGAGGAATTGTTGGCATTTTATTTGTGTGCCCATTAACGGTAATTTTGAAATGTTTTTTTTTCGGTTAATTTTCAACTTTTCGTCGTTCTTTTGGGCTAGGTGCCGGCTAACCCTGGGCAATTAAATGCACACGGAAGGCATCATGAAGCGTAGATTACTATTTACTTTATTCACAGGGTAACGACCCTTCAAGCTTATATGACTATTGGCATGGTATTGGGTAATACACATCCAATTCGACCTTAATGCTTGGTCTCATGCCACAGAAAGGTTTATAAGGGGGTGCCAGGGAAGAAGTTTGAGGAGCGTTCCAACAGAATTTTGGTTATTTAATATTAAGATGGAGATAATTAAGGAAATGCTGTATCTAGCTTAGACTGCCATGAGGCTTAGGGCGTGGTCTCATGCCACAGAAAGGTTTAAAATTTTAAGGGGGTGTCAGGGAGAAATCTGAGGAGTGTTCCAACAGATTTGTGGTTATCTAATATTAAGATGGAGATAAACCCAGAATTGCACAGATGATGGAGAGAGAGCTGGACCAAACTTTGAGATGCCACCCTCGCCCTAAAACGTCTCTTGAGGAAGTTTTAATCCTCTAGCCCCTCTTGAGAGCATGATGAAAGTTTCCGGCCTACTTTCATGGTGCTCCGCAGTTTAAGGAAAGATAAAAATCTTCATGTAGCAGAATGATATTTTTATACCATGAAAGTAAATGCTCTGCATTTCAGATCTCTTTCACACACACGGGAACTCTGCCTGCCAAAAGTTTCCTGAGACTTGTATTCAGCCCCATCTATTGTGCCCAGCATTATTGGGGCTTCGTAAATGCAGGAAATGTCGTGGGAGGTTTGAACTGGGTTCATCATCATGGCAATGGCTTTGCCTTTACGCTAAATCATGAGCCCCGTGGTTTCTTCCAAATTTTATTAAAAAACTCTCTTTGACACGCACATAGGCGCAGATGGGTATGTTTAAAATCGTCAATTTGCTAAGAATTATCTTTGGGCATTCTGCCACTCATTTGTACTACAAATGAGTAACGTCATATTCTAATCTTCCCTGATTTCTGCCCATTTTTGTTAATTTTTATTTTTTTGCCCCCTTGAAGATCCCATTCAATTTTGAGAATTTATGAATGTCCCTCTCTTGATATCTGCCATACATAAATCGTTTGCAGTGTTACAGTTTTAGTGTCGCAATCACTTGCGGTATTTCACAAGATCAAGATACAAAGCCCATATGTCCAAGCTAGCAGTTGACCCTGAGCTTCTACAGTAGGTCTAGATCAATAATCAGCCCTGAGAATCGTACAAAGGATGTTTTTTTCTGGCTTTAAATGGCTCATCAGCTTCGCATTCTTCATTCCAGAGACACTATGCATTGTTTTCTTGGATATCCTAGTTGTATTGGCTTTATAAGTTAAGGGGATAACCATGAAGGCAATAAATTTCTTGGTGATTTTATCGAGGAAAGTAAGATAGATAAGGACTCAAGTAACCTCTTGGATTTATTTGTGAAACAACCTTTCACGGCAGTGAACATAAGGGTTACCTATCTTCAGATGTAGTTTTGTAATGGCCTTCCCATCGATATACTGGGTTCGATTACTGATTTTGGGTGGTGCATGTGGAAATAGTGTCACAGTTAAGGGCTTCTGCCATGATTTTTGCCATTGTGTGCAAGTTACTTGGGGCTTCAGCTTTGTCTTTTTTTTCTTTAAACCAAACTTAGAGTAAAATGATGTATTCTAAAGTCAATGGAAGTATGTGGAAATAGTGTCACAGTTAAGGGCTTCTGCCATGATTTTTGCCGTTGTGTGCAAGTTACTTGGGGCTTCAGATTTGTCTTTTTTTTCTTTAAACCAAACTTAGAGTAAAATGATGTATTCTAAAGTCAATGGAAGTATGTGGAAATAGTGTCACAGTTAAGGGCTTCTGCCATGTATTTTGCCATTGTGTGCAAGTTACTTGGGGCTTCAGCTTTGTTTTTTTTTCCTTTACACCAAACTTGAGTAAAATGATGTATTCTAAAGTCAATGGTCAATTCCATGAACACTTCAAAATCCCCATAAGTTTGGAACCTTGGCTTAGGATGTAAAACTACTCGCTTCCTACCATTTGCCCCAAACCCATTTTGGACAAATGATCAATAGTTATCGCAACTAACACTCAATTCCATTAAACATCCATGATTTGCCGTAAGTAAGTCTCACTCTGATCATTGGGCGACGTGTTACATCGGCTTATGAGTTGGTTCACTAATTGACAGAATATAAGTTATCTCAAGTAATACTAAATTCAAATAATGGCTGGTGCCTCACCTTCACTAAGCTTTGGAGTCCATATCCACATGAGTAACCTCAATTCATGTTCAACAGATACAAGTACAAAAAGAATTTGTGTAATAAATCTCAAGTAATACTAAATTCAAATAATGGCTGGTGCCTCACCTTCACTAAGCTTTGGAGTCCATATCCACATGAGTAACCGCAATTCATGTTCAACAGATACAAGTACAAAAAGAATTTGTGTAATAAATCAAAAATTTTAACAGTCAAGTAGATTATGTTCAGTTAGTAACATATACTTCTTCTGGTCACACACACAACAGTCAAACATGGCATTCATTTTGCAATCATCAAATCACAACAACAAAGTGAAACTTTGTGATCAACTTACCTGCAAAGATAGTCAACTCTGTACTTGATAGCTGGTCATCAGTCAATGGTGGTAGAATGCTTAACAGCAGCAGATGTCTGGTCAAATGAGAACTATCTACCCTATCCGTGAAGTTCAAATTTGTCCCCGTCAAATCGAGAAAGCAGTCTACTGTCTTTTTATAATAGCTTGGTCAAAGCAGGTTCAGATGAGCTAAAATTTGTATTGGAGCATCTGACCCTGTACATGTGCCTACAATTTTTTTTTGATAAACTTGTCTATTTGATATCACAACATGTCAAAGGAAGGCAAGTTGAAAAAAAATCGATCCAGGTTTGCTTGTATTCCTAGAAACAGAAGAGACCTTAAGTCCGACCAATGCTAGGAAGCATTAAAGACAATAGGAGAAAAGAATATTGGCAAGAGAGAGCCAAGGAAACTTGCAGTAGCTGCCCATTTCTCAGAGTAACACTGTTAAGTTTCAAAGATAGCCGTAAATCATTCGCAACACCTCAAGTAATAGTGCAATCTTGATGCAATTTGTGGAACAGTTGTTCCATAGGATCTTGTGTACAAATGCAATCTCATGTGTGATTCGTTTAGTTATTATTTGTTTTCTTCCATTTTACAGTAATGTGTTTGTGCAATGGGTATAGAATGTTGAGCATAAGCGATTGCTTGGAACCTTGGTTCATAGGTAGAGACATCTTACAGAACCTAACAGCAACTTAATGACTGAAGTTTCCTCAACAAACCAGTCATATGATGAGGAAAATAAGTGCATTAAACATAGTCCTTTATGCAGCATCAGGAAAAACAGAGATATGTCAGATTGTATCCAGCATAGATTGAGCAGTTTCAGATCAATATGATAGGACCCTTGGACCCATAGAATTTGCGGATTACACATGCTATTGGTACCCTCCATCTGTATGCTTGAGAACTGATCAAGAATAATATGTTATTATGTTCCCTTAACCTGTAGGCTTTCAGGCAAATCAAGAATAATAGGTGTCCTCAAACTGAAGGCTTTGAGCTGATTTTGAACAATAGGTCTTCTTATCCTAAAGAATCTAGGGTTGATTGAGAATATTAGGTTCTCTGAACTTGAAAGATCTAGGTGTTTGAAATTTGAATTCTATGGTGTATGTTTGTCAATGGAACAATTTTCCTGCAAGTCGAAGTGAATTAGCTTAGAACCAAATATTAAAGCGGAACGGAATTCCATCATAGGAATATAAAACTGATTAGTTTGCATGTAAATGCTATGCTGGAAATTGATTATCATGGAACTTAATATGTAGTATGTATGCATTTCAAGAATTTAACTCTCAAACTTAAGGTTGAATATCTGTCTTAATGATCTTGTTCCAATGTCTTTTCTCACAAGTGCTAATGGACTGCAACTTGGAAATGTTAAAATGTCACAAGAATAGTGACACTTATTGCTTCATAATGAAAATGACAGTAAACACTGAAAATTTGATTGTTTTATGACGACCTTGAATCCAATTACAAGAGGCCATCTGCTTTTTGCTTTTTATATTAGTTTTCCTCGTTTTCTTTTCTTTCTTCACTGATTTTCATGACCTGGGTTTAAGTGTTAGTGTGTATCTTTCTAATAGTTATGCCCCTGGTACTTGCAGGTTTGGGTGTGTCAGAAAGTCCAATAACCAAATCTCTTATAATTGCTGAATGTTAACTTAGCGATATTCTCCTCTGACAATCTATCTTTCTGTGATTGGAGTTATGTTTGTGATGGAATTTTCTTTAGCTTATATAAGCATTTTGTGCTTGTGGTGTGGGACGCTTGCTTGATTATTGCATTGAATGCTAACTTTAAAGGGCCAGATTTGTAGCAGGATTAAGAAATATACTCTTGTTATATCAAATTTTATGATTTACAGGATCTATGCTATTACCACGACAAAAGGTGGTGCTAAAAAATGCAAGTATTCTCAGCAGATGCTACTTCAAAAGTTTATCAGCAACCCATTCTATCTGCAACTTAAGTTCTTCTCCATCAAGCATCAGATATGGAGCTATTGGTCAAAGAAACAAAAAGGGGTTACTTATTTGTGCTACTTCAAAGCCTGTCAATAGTGATGCATATGCTGCTGATTGGCCTCTAGCTAAAAGAGAGACATTTCAAACATTGAGGGATATACTTGATACATTTTATCGTTTCTCACGACCACACACGGTGATAGGCACAGTAAGTTTAAAATCTAATTTTCTTCCATTTGCCAGTTTCTTACCTTCACAATTTACATTTTCTCTGTACATACTACATACCATTATTCCCTGTTTGATGATTCTTGTGCCTCTGATCTTTATAAGGGTTCATAAAATATGAGGGATACTTTCTTTTGTGGTTAGATTTTGATATCTAAGTGCACATCAGTGAATATTTTTTACTAATTACATTATTGGGGGTCATGAAATTGACCCTAATGTCTAACTAAATGAAGTGTCCTGATTTTTCAGGTAATAGGTATAGTTTCTGTTTCTCTTCTGGCTGTTCAAAGTGCATCAGATATATCCCCAGCATTTTGGATTGGACTTTTACAAGTGAGATGCCGCAGACTTCTTTTTCTTTCCCCTTTTTCTTTTTTTATTAATGCAGTTTCTTTCTGTAAATCTTGGAAACTGCTGCTGTATATTGTGCCTATCTAATTCTATGTTGGGCTGTATATTACACAGGCAATAATACCATCTCTTTTCATGAACATTTATATTGTGGGTTTGAATCAACTATTTGACATTGAAATAGACAAGGTCAGTGTTTTCGTTCTTTAAATCCTTGAGATTTCCATCGCTTCATTTAATAGATGTTGAGTCATTGACCTTTGCTATTCAGCATACTGTGCCTAATGAAATCAATTTCAATTTTTGCACCTAGGTTAGTGTATATTAGAGTTTTATGTAATTTCATCAATTCTGTGCAGATTAACAAGCCATATCTTCCACTTGCTTCTGGCGAATATTCTTTGAAAACTGGGGTGGTGATTGTAACAGCCTTTGCTCTCATGGTATGTTGGTTAACAAGTTATCATATTTTTGCCGTTGCAACTTTGAAGGCCAAAATAAAGAAATGGTTTTTTGCTTGTTGTTTAAAAAGTTGACTACCATGTATTTTCTCTCGGTCTACTAGGCAATCCTTTAGACCACTCAGTATTCTGGTAGCTTGTTTGGAATTTGTATAGAGTCCCTAGCAATAGCATATAATGTTATAAATTATGTGAACAATCTGGTCCCTGAATATCGACAAACATCTGCCTCAAAGTTCTCATAGGCGTATGATGGGTTCACAGTTTCTTGTATAAGAAAATATACATGTACCCTTAAATAACTATAAAAAGTGGAAACAAGATTAAAGACAAATCCTTCTGAAATAAATTTGTATCTTGTTGATTTTTATCCCATGCTTTGTCTTTGCCTGTTTTCTAAGCAACCAGGATCTAGAGACCTGTATTACAACATTTAGAAGTAGTTATATTTCAGATATATGTGTGGAAGGATAAAATTTCAATTATTCTCTTGGTTGCAGAGTCTTGGTATGGGAGCAATGATTGGATCGGTACCTTTGCTTTGGGCTCTCTCTGTCAGCCTTGTACTTGGAACTGCATACTCACTGGATGTAAGATCTTGTGTTCCTATATAAAGTATGAATGACATTCATTTTTCAAGGCATTAGGTGCATTGATAGGTGGGATGGCTCAATTTATTACCTTCACAATTTTTATAATAATTGGGGATTGTGACAAAGTCCATACCAGCATTATTGTATGGTTGTGGTAAGTCCTTTCTGTTCTCTTTATCCTTAATGTCAAAGTACAATATTGTTGCAGCTCCCATTCTTACGATGGAAACGATCTGCTGTAGCTGCTGCAAGCTGCATATTATGTGTGAGAGCAATTGTAGTTCAACTTGCTTTTTACTTACATATGCAGGTAAACATGAATGATTTTTATCCCTTTTTAAAATCCAGAATCTATTCTGATATTTTAAATGTACATCAGTCTTTTGCTTCTCATAGTCATAGAATTCTAATGCTAAAAATTTCACTTGGATAACCAATGCTAATAAAATTCACTTTGACAACATTTTCAGACTTTTGTATACAAGAGACCTGCAATTTTCACCAAGCCTTTGATATTTGCTACGGCATTCATGTGCTTCTTCTCAGTTGTGATAGCTCTTTTTAAGGTAAATATTCCCTACTTCAAAACTGAGCAACCGTTTGTAACATTTTCTTACCTTCGAAGTGTTGAACATGTTTATACATCCTTGAAAGAAATTCTGCTCAAAGCATGAGTTTATGCAGATAATTCTAGAAGCCAAGCTATCTCAATTGAAAATACTTTGTTGATTTATTTTGGGTAAAATTTTATGTATATCCTCCTGTTAGAGAATCCATCATTTCAAATACAAAGAATTCAAACGAAGGGCAAGGCAAAATTTTAGAAAAGAAGCACTTTACCAAATAGGAACGAATAACTCAAATGTTGATAGCAATGTCTGGATTCCACTATCCAGAAGATGATTAGAATGATCAAATGAAATGCCTTTATAGAGGCTCAAGGTGGCGAGGTAAACAAAAGTAGGCCTTCAACCACAATAAAATATTCTGAATAGAAAACAATAAATAAAAATTACAAAGGTGTGAAAGGGCCTGAGAAGGTGGTTAAACTTCCTCCCTTGAATGCAGCTTGAAGGGACCATGTAAGGTGGTATTACACCAACATCCCCTTTAATAATAGCTTCACACAACCGGAGCATGTAACTTGAGATTTGCTCCCATTTTGTTGATCAGGATGTCCAAAAACTAGGAGGAATGCCTTTCTGACTGATGGAGTTACTCCGCCCGCATAGATCTTCACAAGTTGAACAATCCGTGCAACTAGAAAAACAAGCTAATAATCATCAACATCTAGAGTATAGATCAGAAGAACCTTTTCACACAAAGGCACGGTCCAAAGATGGTGTTCCTATTGCTACAAGATCCATGCTAGGTGGACATCTCTCCATAAGACTCCATAGTCCAAGGTTGGTCTTGCCACCTTAAGAGGATTAATGTCATGATATGTCATCCAGAAAATGAATATTGAATCATAAATGCCTTAATGAAGCAAAATACAACACTGATTTTCTTATGATGTAGAGGGCTCCATAGGTGCAGATGCCAATCAATACAATCTGGCGAGAAGAGGAGGAGGTTCACAAGCACACCTTGCACAAGTCATCATTACGAGAATAAAAAACAGGTGAATGCCTAAAACTGTGCACACCTTCTATGTAAAGCACATAACCTGGCATGAACTCAACAATCACTCAACCAATCTCAACAATGAACACCCATGAAATGGCCTAGACATGCCAATGGCTGCTCATGGAAAGAATATGGCTATGGAAATCATCAAAATAGCTTCACATAGGTGCTACCACTACTATATGATCTCCTCATATAAGAATAGAACAATTTCCGTGATCTAAGATGGTCCACCCACAATCATTCTAGAGTATTTTTCAAACTTTCTATTCATAACTCCTCAAGGATCCATATTTCCTCAAAGATCCATCCCTCTATGAAAAATTGTATCCCCTCAAAGAACTATACCTCTGCTAAGGTATGTACTTCAAAGAATCATAGAATCATACTGCCTTGGAGAAATGAACCTCCTCGAAGAATCAAAATTTCTTGGAGGACCAATCCTCTCCAAAGAGCCATATATCTTTAAAATCATGCCTCCTTGAAGATGAGGGTGAAGTCGTAAGATCAAATGCTGATTTATTTTGTTTCCTTCCTTTTAAAGGAAATGTTGGCTGGTACGAACTTGACTGGACCAGAAAACTATTGGATCTCCTTGTGCATGAATGAAATGCCAATTCCAAAATAATCAAGAGCTTTTTGCTCATTAGTCTTTTCAGGCTTGATTAAAGTTTTCATACCTTGTTCACTTTTGCCAACACCATCACCTGCCGGACCATATTGCTATGCAAATTGCAATCCATCCTATTTGTTGTTTCCTTAAGAACAATAACATTGTAGAGGAACACTCATTATTTTATCATGAATATCACTATCATGTGACAACATTATAAATAGAAGTATCAGAGCACCATTATTATCCTCAGAATCATCATGGGAAGCATCAATATTCGAAGCAGGGGAGAAGAATTATCTCATCATTAACGAGAGGTTTATCATCATCAAAAGAATAATGTGCATGGTAATGACTTTCGAAGCACCATGAATGGAAGAAGAAAAAGAAGCAGAAAAAGTAACATTACCAATAGAAGTAGACTCCCTACAATGCTCAATTGGGTCATGGTCAGCAACCCAACCATGCCTATCAATGTGACATCCACATGCTTTGATCCTTTCCTCAAATCTACAATTTCTTGTATAAGTCTTTGATTAAGAGATTTCATTTTCTCATTATGTTTCATTTTGAATAAGTTCTTAATTTCAGATTTTAAACTCTCAATTTATTTCTCCTTTTGAAGCTTATTTCTCCTTTTGAAGCAAATTATTCTCGGGTCGGGTTGTCCATCATTCTCCTCTTTGAAAGACTCATAATTATCATCAGACATAGAATCATCATTATCAAATCTCTCTTGCAAGATATTTCAAATCTCCCTTGCATACTTTTTCTTAAGAACACTTGAGTTGATGACATGCATTTACTAGGAATTGCTCATTGAAGATCAAACCTTAATGTTCATAATTAATACATGAGATAATCATAGAATGGAAGATTCATTTTTTTGTTCCCAAAGAGGAGTCTTTGGAACAAGTAAAGAAAAATTCAAAATTCAAAATTTCTGTGACAGAGAATTAAATTTTGACTTCACCATTGCAAAGTACTGAAAAGTAAAACAAATGGAGGGAAAAAAAAGGAGAGCCAAAAATACCTCTGTATCATAGTTGTGAGCTTCGGATGATCAAGTCTAATGTGGCTCTCAAGCAGGGCAACTTAGTTGCCCAAAAAATTGACCATGAATTTTGAGGTGTGAAACAACTAACCTATCAAATGTGCAAACACCTCTTCAAAATTTGGTCTGAATCGCAAGATATGCATGCTTTTCCTAAAATAATAAATCCACAATTTCAGGGGTAAGATGACCAGATTTGGAAAAGTGTGAAACCTGGAATACTTGTTATTTTCTGGGAGCATTTTGAATTTGTAACCAGATCCAAACATTTGCTTGGGATCTTAAGATATAGCCAAATAACTTGTTCTCCCTGAATCAGCTTGTGACACGATGAGGTCTTTAAATACTTGTTGAGTTTGATAGCCATGGACTGTTGTATATTTCATATTTTTGAGTTGTTTGATAACTATATTGGTCCTAATTAAGCATTGAATTATTTGATTAGGCCTATGTGTGATGTGACCCAAGAGTTACTGTTTTTATTTTTATTTCTAAAGTTTACGTGTACCTGTTCTCAATTTCTTGAGGAGGATTTCAATTTCTAAAATCTTAAGCATATGGTCTGATAGCAATTTTTGAAATGTGCCTTGGCTTCACTGCAAATCTTTTTTGAGAAGAAGCAAATACTTATATGTTGCACACTTATACCTTTAATCTGTAAGGATTTTGCAACCATTTAGAAATAGTGTAAATTAAGAACAGGGCTTTCAGGATGTCATAGCATAAAGTAGGTTCTATGATATTTAAAAAATTGAAATGCCAAATAACATTATGGGACTGTAAGAATATTCAATGCAGCAGGAATTATATTTGATGATAAGATTCCAAGAAACTACATAGGAAGAAAAAGAAAAAGCTAAAGGAGATGAGCAACAACCCAACAAAACATTGTAAAGAATTTTGGAACAGACATATTTGAGAAGCTTTCATTTGGGTGATATAAAGGAGGAGAAAGAGAATCTAACATGACTTTCTCTACAATCTATTATGGTTTTGGTTATAGAAATGATCAAATGGGAATGTCAACCAGCAAATGAGCTTATCAAGAATGCGTTCAATCAATTGATTTGTTATGATTTTTTGTTATGATTTTTCCTTTGGACTAGCAGCTTAGCATGGCCATGCTTATTCACAATGGTGGTAACTTAAAATACTGTAAGGAACTATAGGACAATTTTGGTTTTTCCTTTGGACTAGCAGCTTAGCATGGCCATGCTTATTCACAATGATACAAGAAAGCCAAATTTAACAATATCATGTGTGAAACAGGGGAATCACATTCTACCAAAAATTAATTGGTTTATTGTAGATGAATTTGAAAGGAAAAGGGGGACTTCGCATAGCAAGGTATCCATTGCTGGCAAGAAAGTCTTAGTAATATAATTATCCTGCTAAGCTTGCTTACTAAACAAATTGGCAGTTAAGCATAGTTTAGAGTTCAAAAATTCGTCTATTGTCAACATAAATTACAATTATGAATTAAGCTGTGAGAAAAGTTACGGAAATTTTTTCTTTGTAATCTTTTCTTTTTCCTGTACAACTACAGGGTTTCCCATAGACACTCATAAGAATTTCATTTAATTTCATTTTAGTGTGTTTCATTTGAAGAATCTAAAAGCACCGGATGATATGAAATGATAAAATAACAATGCACTAATTGCACTTTTGAAAAAAGAAAAAGAAAATCAAAATACTTGTTTTGTCATGGCTAGATAACTTTTGCAAAATAATCAGGAGTATACAGATGTTCAATTTCTAGAATTCCATACCATCGATGCTTTTCATTTCAACTTGAGCAAGCAATATTCAGTATTTACTATTTGTTGGTAAAGTCTTGGCTTTGAGACATTTTCTAATATGTTTTCGACTTTGCATGCTATGTGCTTAACTGTGACTCCTTTTACTTTACCAGGACATACCAGATGTGGATGGAGACAAAATCTTTGGCATTCAATCATTCAGTGTTCGTATGGGTCAAAAACGGGTCTGTATACATTGCAATTATGAATGGGAAGTTGATGCAAATCTAGAACATCGGTCTCTTATGTGACTTAGATTTGTTCCTGTATTGTGATTCTTGGAACAGGTCTTTTGGCTTTGTATATATTTACTGCAGGCTGCATATGGTGTTGCTATCATTATGGGTGGTGTTTCTTCATTTACCTGGAGCAAACTTGCAATGGTATTATGTTGTGGATTAGGAACACTGATTTCTAGTTTTCTTATTTTTCTTTTGTATAAGCTTATGCTAGAGCTCTCTCTTCATTCAAGGTGTTGGGTCACACTGCGTTAGCCACAGTCCTTTGGCGTCAAGCAGTCTCTCTCGACCTGAAGAGCAAAGTAGCTATAACCTCTTTTTATATGTTTATTTGGAAGGTATGCTTTACCAAACACTTGCGTGTTTCTATTCAAATTCAAATACAATAATCAAACATGTGAAGGCCTGGTATGATGACCACCAGCATGAGCCCAACTCAAAATTGATATGCATTTTTGTTTGTTTTGCAGCTTTTCTATGCAGAATATTTGCTTATTCCATTTATGCGATGATAGAATAAAAAATCTCCACTGAGCTTCTATATTCTGAATGTCTATGACATACATATTGAGTTTGAAGAAAAGTGGAAATTGTCTTTAAATCCTCTTTACTATAAAATGTGTCAACTGTAGAAGATGCTTTATGCACTTGTATTCTGGTTATTGCATATATGTTCGTATTGGGCATCTTTTTGTGAAATTTGTAACCCTTATCCCAGAAAATTGTTCGGCATTGAATGGAGATTCAGAGGTTATCTTAAAATTCTTAAGAGTGTTTTCTAGGTCCAGTAATACTCAGGAAGATGTCATCCATTAAATATTGCTGAGGTCTTCTAGGAGACATTTCTTCCTATCTGTTGCAAATAAATGCAATGTCTTCAACTTGCAATACTTGGAAGATATCTTCCTCTTGTGAAAAGGCCACATGGAGTGGAGCACATTTGGAAAACATAGTCTGCTAAGACTCTTTTGGTCGAGTTGGCCTTTCTCAAATGTACTGTATTTAATATTCCATCTATACTTACATAAATATTTATGTTTGTCTTGCTTGAATTTTGGAGAGTATGTTATCAGCCTGCAAAGCAGTTATTATTGCTCTGTGTTTGCAGCTTTCATTCGTTTTCTGTTTTGGCAAGTATAAATATTTACGTTTGTCTTGCTTGTATGTTATCAGCCTGCAAAGCAGTGATTATTGCTCTGTGTTTTGGCAATGACCCTTAGACTATACCATTGTTAATTTTTCATATTTCCCCACCTTTTCTTTTGACCTTTCCCATTAATCTGTGGAATTTGGTATTTGGTAACTTTTATGCAAATTCAGTGTAAAGGATCTCTCCCAAATATTATGTCAGCCCTGCTGATTATGTTCTATTCATCAGTGCCTTAGACGATGGTATAAATTGAAAGGATTGGAAGTTTTCTGAATTTATAGAATTGTAATCTTACCTCTGGCGAGGACAAATTTGTGATTCAAAAATTCAAGGAAATATTCAAGGAAATACGAGTACAAGAGTTCTCATTTTCAATTGCAAGAGAGACTCAAAATAGATCACTGAGATGCAGCGAGGACAAGGATCTAAAATTTGTTTTTTTTTCAACTGACGTTATTGAATCAATCGAATGGAAGGTCCTGCTTTTGACTGGGGATATGAAATAGATCACTGAGATGCAGCGAGGACAAGGTTCTAAAATTTGTTTTTTTTTTTTTTTTTTGACTTATTGAATCAATCGAATGGAACGTTCTGCTATTGACCGGGGTTATTGAAAACAAGTATCTTATATCTTCCAAGAATTTCTGGATGTGTTCCATCTTCCACTTGGATGAACAAGAATTTCTAGATGTATTCCATTGTCCACTTAGATGAACAAATGATAAGGTGAAGGATGAACAAATGACGGGGTTATTGAAAACAAGTATCTTATATCTTCCAAGAATTTCTGGATGTATTCCATTGTCCACTTGGATGAACAAGAATTTCTGGATGTATTTCATGTTCCACTTAGATGAACAAATGATAAGGTGAAGGATGAACAAATGAAAAGGTTCATGAGGAAAGCAATCAAAATACCAAAAAAAAAAGAAAGCAATCAAAAAAAAAAAAAAAGTTAGGAAGAAAGCTATCAAAATGCAAGACAAATATTAAGGAGCATTCAATATAAGATTTCAATATACTTGAAATAAAATTCAATCATCATCCATTAAATGCATTTGGGGTATTAGTTCAACAGATTATATTCCTCAATTTTTAAAGAGGAGCACCACGTTCGATTCTTACCACTATGTGGTCATGATGTAATATAGATGGTGTCAAGTGATATCATTATGTGGTCATGGTGTAATATGAATGGTACTAAGTGATACATGTATAATTGTTAAACTATTGTGATACCACTATGTAGTTATGATGTAATATGGATGAGGCTTGTTTTAATCCTATATAACTAATTTTAAAGAAGGTTTCCGATGTGTTAAGAATGGATCAAATGACATTAGCTCAACTATTTATATTCTTCAACTTTTGAGGATGACCTAGGTTCAAATCTTGTAAAGTAATGCATGCATAATTATAAGTTGTAATATCACTATGTGATGTAATATAGGTGGGGTTCATTTCAATCCTATATAATCGATTTAAAAAAAAAATGTTAACAATGGAATACAATTTCGATTTTAGGTTTCAAAAAGTAATTTTATATTTTGTTTTTAAAAGGCTTGTTTCTTTTGTGTTCTTTTAAGCATTTGGGTTTGGGAGTGTTGAATGAAAATCATAAAGCAAAATGAATTCATTTATTGGTTAGATCTAAGATCCAACGTTGGAAGAGGTTAAACATCTATTATAGAAGAGCTCATTTCTCATGATCACAAATCGAGAAGTTTAATGACTATGACTTCAAGTTGTAGGAGTTGAAGATTGAAGATTTGTTGGTATCAAGGGACCAATGAGTGATAGTTAAATAGGAATGGTTGATGCTAATAGGAAAAAGCTAGATTAAAAGCCTCCAATTACCATTTAATTATATCTTTCAAATTTTATTTTGCCAAAATGTTCTATGCATCAAAATTACATTTAGCTTTAGAACAAGTTACAAAGTTTGTTACCAACAATAAAAAGCACCAAAAATAAAAAGCACTATTGAATAATTTGATCCTAAAAGATGAATGAAAGAGAAAATAACAGTAAACAATTAAATGCATTTTAGATGTTAATTAATCAATTAAGTATCAATTCCTCGAATTATGGTGATGACAATTAATAACAAAATAGGTAATAGGTAATAGATCAAAGCTAGAAGATATCATTACCTAATTGTTGCATAGTTAAAAAAAATTAAAGATTTCAAAATATTTTTCAAGTCTAAAACTTTAGTTTATTAAAGGTCGTTCAAGCAAAGTCAAAAGAGATTTGAAGAAAGAGCTTCTGATATGGGATTTCATAAGCAAACTTGCTCAATAAGAAGAAAATAAAGGTGATTGATTGGTAGTATTGTGATAAGGGCAATGTAAAGTGGCAATACAAATCTGAGAGGAAATAACCAATAATTATTGTACCTTATAAAGATCAATGTAGCATTTGCCTAACCTCCTTATTTTGTAAAGTTGTGATACCCCTTGTTAATTGTTTGAAGACCCTAATTCTATGACTAGTTATAGGCAATGGATTTATGGTGGTGGGAAATTGTACTTAAGTGATACTTGGAACTACAAATTAGAAGTTCTGGTTTGTAGTGGATCAATTTAAAGACAAATGAACCAAGAGAACCCTAAGCATTTTGCATGTACAGACTAAAGGGATATACTCAAGATGTCGATACTGGCAAGTTGGTGACACTGAAAGTGTGATTGATCATTGATGAGGCCCTAGATGAACCAAGACAACCCCAAGTATTTTGCATGTACAAACTAAAGGGATATACTCAAGATGTCAATAGAGGCAAGTTGGTGACACAAAGTGTGATTGATCATTGACAAGGCCCTAGAGGATGGCATAAAGGACAACTCCTCAACTAAGCTAGTGTGGCTCGATGAATTATAGTTCAAAATGGAGTTGGAGAATAACACATACCCAAGTACTTCAATGCAATAAATTTCAAAAGTAAGCAAATAAATGGAACACTTTATTTACAAATAATAAAACCCTTATGTAACAAAGTTGGAAATGATATTCAACTTCATGCTATATGCTGCAAATGTTAGACTATAATGTGCATTGAAAAATGAATGTTAGGTCCTAATCTAACAAGCATATAGGAACATGAACAAATATCTAAAAGAATGACAAACTACATTGGGCTATGGCTTATATATTGTAAACTATGATTATAAGACTAGCAAAAAATTGAATTTGTTTCCCTTCTAGAATGTTGTAAAAAGCAGCTGTGATCTCGATGACGCGTCGAACAAGCAAGAATCCTATGGTAGGGGTGCAATGGTTGCGATATCGACGATATTTTATTGTGGTAGGGGTGCAACAGTTGAAATCTTTGTGGCAGTTATTGTGGTAGGGTTCCTATGATAGGGGTGCAGTGACCGCGATATTGACGATAATTTACTATGGTAGGGGTGCAGTGACCGCGATCTCGACGATAATTTACTGTGGTAGGGTTCTTGTGGTAGGGGTACAACAACTGCAATCTCAATGATAGTTTATTGTGGTATGGTTCCTATGGTAGGGGTGCAACAACTACGATCTCGACAATAGTTTTCTATGGTAGGGTTCCTGTGGTAGGGGTGTAGCAGTTGCGATCTCGATGACAATTTATTGTGGATCTCAATGGTAGGATCAAACCCATATTTTGTATCAAGAAAGGAATGATGGAGGGAGAGGTGAAGAGCGATGATGGTGGAAGTGGCGATGGTGGGAACGAGGATGAGGGGAAGGAAGACAATTTTTTTTCTCAAAATGGCATTCCTTTGATAGAGGCGAATAATGGTCCAGGCCCAAATTTTGTTTTTAATGCTGATAATGTGGCGCTTTGTTCAGGGCTTGTTGGAAAGGACCCACATTCCTTTTGTGGGGGTCCTTCATGGTCATTTGTGGTTAGTGGTAAGAAGAAAACCCATGAACCTTGTTTTACCCTAATCCTTGAAGGAGGTAAAATTGTTGTCCCAGATGAGCTTGTAGATATGGAGATTGAACAAGGGTCTACAAATTTGGTAGGGCATTTCATGGGTGCTCGTCCAGATTTGGACATGCTTAGGAAATGGGCTGCATCAAAATGGAGGTCCAATGGCCACATGGAAATAGTTGCTTTACCAAAAGGTTTTTTCATGGTCAAGTTGCTCTTCAAGGAGGACTCAAACAAAATTTTGGGGGGAGGACCATGGTTTTTTGGATGGAGGGGTCTCATCTTGCGAAGATGGAGTTCAGATTTTGACCCAGATTCTCAGAGTTTTTTCCAAGCCCCAATTTGGATCAGGCTGCCAAGTTTACCCTATCACTTCTGGAATGAGGATGTGTTGGTGGGTATCACAAGAGAAATAGGGGTCCTGGTGGCTATTGACCCAACCACCAAAGCCCGTTCTCGACTAATTTATGCAAGATTATGTGTTAATGCAGACCTTGAGAAGGTTTTTCCTGCCTCAGCCAGTTTGGTCTCAAAGCTGGGGGTTTGGAACCAGAATATTGAGTATGAGAATGCTCCGGTCATATGCACAACATGCAAGAAACTAGGGCATTCATCTAATGTATGCCCTGCATAGAAAAATCCTCCCAGAAACATAAAATGTGGAAAAATAAATAGTTTGAAGGAGAGAGCTCTAGACAAGGTAATGGAAGATGTGAGAATCAGGTGGATGGCATTCCCCATCAGACTTTTCCAGCAAAGAATCATACATTGATGAAGAAGCAGGATGCCCAAGATCCCTCACCTATTGAATATGGGGAGATACTTTCAGGAAAATATGAGGTAAGTTCTCCTCCTAAACTTATTTCCTCTATGATGAATAAAATTCTTATGGCAAATATGTTCTCTTGTCTTCTGAGTCAAGAGAATGATATGGATGTTAATCCCCAACCCCACTCTTTTGAGGGTTTGGAAGAAGTTTCTTTGGAGGGAACTTTGCTTGAATTTTTGAGGATTTCTCTCCCAACCTTAGATTCTCTTATTACTCCCATTCAAAGGTCACTAGAAAAATAGAATAATGCTTCAGATTTACCACTTAATGGGAAAGGTTTAAAAGCCAGCCCAACATTAGCTTCTGTTATTTCTTCCATCCAAATCCTATCAAAAAAATAGGCAAGTGCTACAGATTCACCACCTAATGGGAAAGTTTCAAAATCTAGCCCCAATCGCATCACGAGGAGCAACAAAAAAGGGATAGTGGATGTGGGAGTTGAATCTAAGCAAGGGCGACCTTCAAACCAAGACTCAAGGCTGAGGGAGACCTTAAAAGACATAGCTAATGGAACCCAGATGACACTTTCTATGGGAGGGGGGAAGAAGCACCCCACCAAGTCTCATAAATGAAAATATTATCTTGGAACATAAGGGGTTTGAATACCCCTTCGAAGCAATGATTAGTTGCTTCTATGAGGAAAGATCTGAAACCTCATATTTTTTTATTCAAGAAACTAAAATTAAGGAGAACAATTTTGATAAGGTTAAGAATGCCATATGGAAGGAGGCTTGTTATTCTACAAGCCATGCTTCAGGAGCTTCTGGGGGTTTAATGTGTCTTTGGGATAATTCAAAAATTGAAGGTAAAGTGCTCTCTTCTTCTAACAGATTCATTAACATGTTTTTCTATTGCAGAGTTTCTAAAATATCTTGGGTTTTAACTAATGTGTATGCTCCAAACTCAGTTGTGGGAAGAGGAAGACTATGGGAGGAGTTGAGCGTAAATAGAAATGCTTTCCTTGACCTTGCTTGGATGTTGGCTGGGGATTTTAATTGCCCCCTCTTTCCCTAAAAAAAAATGAGGAAGCCAATCCCCCTCTAATGGTATGGAGGACTTCAATTTTTTGTCAATACTAATGAGTTGATGGACTTCGAGCTAAAAGGAAGTAAATTCACTTGGAGCAATAGAAGGCTAGGGGAACATCTTATCCAATCAAAATTGGATAGGTTTTTTGTTTCTAAAGAAGGGCTTCATCATTTTGGTGACTCTGTTCTCTCTTCTCTTCCAAGAATAGGATCGGATCACAATCCTTTGGTACTAGATGTTTCAGTTGGGAATAGAATTTTTAAGTTTCCCTTTCATTTTTAGGTTATGTGGCTGAAAAATGATACCCTTGAGGCCCTGATAGCTGATTGGTGGAAGAAGGATTTTCCAGGTCCCCTAATATCTCAAGTTGCCAATAAGTTAAGATTTGTGAAGAGCAATTTAAAAGAATGGAATAAAAATATTTTTGGTAACATTTTCCAAAAGAAGAAATCCTTGAAAATGCAACTTTCATCCATTGAAGTTGCTATGGAATATTTTCCCCCATTAGAGGTTGATAGAGATATTGAAAGGAGTTTGTTGGCAGATTTCCATAATGTATTGGCCTACAAGGAATCCTACTAGAGATAGAAGTCTAAGGCTCTCTGGTTGAAATATGGAGATAGAAATACCAGGTTTTTTCATGCCACAACCTTGAGACAAAGGAGTTTCAATAAGATTACTAAAATTGTTAAGGAGGATGGTACTAAAACTAGAAATATTTTGGAAATTCGTGAGGATGTTGTACAATTTTTTAAAATCTCTTAGGAGTGGCGACACCTATAAATGAGCAGGCCTCCAATTCTTTTTTGAATTTTATTCCTTCTCTAATTTTTGAACAAATGAACTCTAGTCTTATCACTCCATTCAAAGAGTCTGAAATCAAAGAGGCAGTGTTTTCCATGGCCGGTGAGAAGGCCCCTGGACCTGATGGTTTTCCTACAATTTTTTACCAAAATTTTTGGGGAATTATGGGGAAGGATATATATAATGCTATGGGTGAAATTCAAAATACCCTTCATATTCCAAGTGACATCAATTCCACCTTTTTGGTTCTGATTCCTAAATTGGTAGGAGCTAATTCCTTCAATAATTTTAGGCCCATAAGTCTGTGTAATACTCTTTATAAAATATTGGCTAAAGTCATAGCCAATAGAATGAAGGTCATTCTTCCTCATATTATTGATCCCTACCAAGGTGCTTTTGTTAAAGGGAGGTAAATCTTGGATGGTGTGATTACTATTCATGAAGTTCTTCACTCCATAGATAAAAGTGGTAGAGATGGATTGTTGTTGAAATTAGACATGAACAAGGCATATGATAGAGTATCTTGGGAATTTTTGTTTAAAGTTATGGGTAAATTTGGCTTTCACCTTGCTTGGATAGACCTCATCAAAGGATGTCTATGCTTAGTTATGAATTCTATCCTAATTAATGGTTCTCCAATAGGTTATTTTAGAAGCCTCTAAGGCCTAAGACAAGGGGACCCACTGTCTCCTTATCTATTTCTTATTATGGTTGAAGCCTTGGGCAGATCTATTCAGATAACCTAGTCTAAGGGGTTAATTTTAGGGATAAAGCCTGCCTCCTCCTACAATCCCATAACCCACCAACAATTTGTAGATGATACTCTTCTTGCTTCAAGATCCTCTATTCCAGAAGCAAAAGAGATTAAGTTTATTCTATCTTCTTATGAGGCTGCCTCTGGATAGAAGATAAATTTCAACAAGAGCAAGGTGTTTTTTTAATACCCCCTTCAAAGGTAGGTAAATATTGTAAAAATATTTGAATGTTCCATTGGGAAGCTCCCTTCCATTTATCTGGGTTTACCACTTTTCAGTGGTAGGTTACAAGATTCTTCTTGGCTTCCTGTGGTTGAGAGGGTTAGGAGAAAGTTGGCAAGTTGGAAAGGTGCCCTCCTTAGCCAAGCTGGTAAGGCACAACTCATTAAATCCACCCTCCAAAGTATCTCGATCTTCTTTTTGTCGTTGTTTAAGATGCCATAGAAAATCTGCCAAAATATTGATAGTATTCAAAAGGCCTTTCTTTGGATAGGCATGGAAGAAAAACATAGAATTCCCCTAGTGGATTGGAAGTAGGTTTGTTCTAGGAAGAGCAAGGGTGGATTAGGCCTCAGGAAACTAAAACAAATGAATTTGGCCCTTATTGCAAAACAGGGTTGGAAGTTTTTCAAAATGGATGAAGTTGGATGGGTAAAGATTTTAACAACTAAATATCTTGGCAGAGATGGTAATTTCCTTGATATTCAGGCCAATCCAAAGAGCTCTATTTTTTGGAAACACCTTCTTGATTCTAGGTTTATTATTCAAAAAGGCTTGAGATGGAAAATTGGTGATGGTAGGAAAGTTAACTTTTGGGATGATAGTTGGATTCGTAATGAGCCCTTGATTAGAGACCAACTTCTAAACTGCTTAGAGCCCTTTACTGTGCAATCCTGTGGATCTAGAGTCACTGACTTTATTGAGGTAAGGGATGGAAAAAGGACTTGGAAGACTTTATCTCTTGTTAACCCCTCCCCTAGGAAAATTCATGCTCTAAATTCTTTATCCAATATTCTCAGAATTCATCTCCTTAATCCTAACCCGTCAGTTGATTCCCCTATTTGGAAAGTAGATAATAAGGGCCTTTTCATGGTTAAATCTGCTTACTTTCTTCAGTTTGATGAGGAAGAGGATTGGTTTCCAGCTAGTAAGATATGGTTCAAACACCTCATACCTAAAGTTAATTTCTTCTTTTGGCTGGCCACCCAGAACAAAATCCTTACTATTGAAAACCTTCACAAAAGAGGCTTACCCATTTTGAATAGGTGTTATCTGTGTGAAGCTGCTTGGGAGAATGCTAATCATTTGTTTCTCGAGTGTCCCTTCTCCTTAGAAGTTATCCACCTTCTTCTCATCAAATTCAATGTTACCTAGGTCATGCCTAATAACATTCTAGACCTGTGTTTGCAATGGGTTGCCCCCTTCCATAATCTTCTGCTTAGAAATTGTTGGTCTTTCTGTTTGCCTCATTTTCTTTGGGGTATTTGGAATGAAAGAAACAACAGAGCCTTCAGGAATGTTAAAAAGGATCCCCTGCATGTGGAAGCTAAAATTTTCAATTCCTTGAAAGAAAATGTTTCCATAATCCCTATCAAAGATGATAAATGGTCCCATAGCGAAGGTAAGCTTGCCAACCAGCTGGGTATCCTAAATCTGGAAGGTATTTGTAGTCTGCCCACCCCCAATCCTAGAGATCTTGTCAAATGGTAGCCTCCACCTCAGGGTTGGATAAAATTGAACTTTGATGGGGTGGCTAAGGGCAACCCAGGCACCATAGGGGCTGGAGGAATCATCAGGAATGACAAAGGGGTTATTCTTTTGGCCTTTGTTGACTTCTTAGGTGTTTAGTCCAATTTTTTTGCTAAAGCTTGGGCGCTTTATCAAGGGGTCATGCTCCTAGAAAATCTGAATGCAAAGAAGGTGGTGATCGAAGGTGACTCTCTTTCTATCATTAATATTGCTAAAGGAAATCATTCCCCCCACTGGTCCATTGCAGATTTAATAGAAGATATTTACCATCGCACTGAGAATTTGGAAGGTGTTGAATTCAGACACACCTTTAGAGAAGGAAATAAGGAAGCTGACCTATTGGCCAACCAAGGGGTCAATCAGAATGCTCTTCAAATCTGGATGAAGGATTTTCCTACCTTTTTAACTTAGTGTGTTCTGGTTTCGAATTCTGGTCTCTTTTAGTCCCTGGTTGATAAGGTGCTCCCTCTTGCTTTTTGTTGAAGGCATTTTCTTCCTTCTGCCTATTTGTGGCTATTTTTTTGTATCCCCCTGTACCTTGGGGTTGTTCTCCTCTTGATCCGCTTACTGTTCTTGTTTCTATTATGTCTCTCATTGTAAAAGGTTAAGGATCCTTTCAAAATCCTATGTTTTCCTACCTAATAAAAAAATGTAAGAGTTCAAGAAAACAGTTGCAAATTTGTTAATATGCCTTTATTCAAAATTAGTTGATGGGATGGATTACACTCCAATATACCAAATTTTGATCAATGGTAACATTTTATTCATGGAATATATGTTGGATGAATGTTGGTATCTAGAATTAGTGTTAGGAACTAGTACCTTGTGTCATTCTATATTTTCGGCATGACACCATAGAGCTTGATATCATATCCAGGTTGGCATTAGCATCAATTGTCATAAACATGTTAGTTCTAATGTCACCAAAGGTGTTGACATCATGTATTGTGTTAGCATCATCTTAAAACATGATAGTGCTATTGCATAAACATTCCAAGTAGCACAAAATAATTAGGATTTCCTTTGCATGGGCCTTAGGACAAACTTTGTATCATGGCTAATGAAGACTGGAACGATCTTTGAGTTGCTTGCATATTTCATTCCAATTAAGGATCGTCAGTCCCCATTGCATCATGACTCTAATTCAATAAAAAGACACTTGAATTGGCAAGTGTATGTCATCTTGAGTGGGAAATTGACCAATATGTATAACCTTGAATTTTGTGTGTTGATAAGTGTATTTTATGATCGAGTTGATTAGTTGACTTTATGAGGATAACATCAACTGATATATATCTAAATTTTTTGGATTATGCACTACCATATATTCTAGTAGAGGTAGAAGGTATGATTGAGGAAATCTATATTAAAATTTAGATCCATTCACAAGTATGGATACAAGTTAAGAAAAAAGATGTTTTTACATGTTGTGAATGATATGACATAAGGACTATAATGTAAAGGTTTGATATTTCAATATGGTTTAGAGAATTATTTGTTGTTAAGATGGATCAAATTGTGATATCTAACTTGAAAACTATGAGTGTGATTTAGATCAACATACTCTTTATACAATTGTTGTTGATGCTTAAGTATCTAATAGGCTTGGTGATGAACATGTTGAATGTGTTTATAAGAAACATTCAAATTTATCTACATGTATATCTTGAGTTAAGATTTGAGTACTTATAACTGTATGAAAATGATATCCAAGAAATTACTAAGTTGAAATTGAGGCACATCTAAAACGGATTATGTCGAGTAAAGTTGTGCAAGCCTTTGCTATAAAAGTATTATATGTACACAAATTATCATCCCCTATACAATGATGATTGTGATTGTACATATGAAGCAAATTCACTAGGGTTCTTCACCACTTTAATTTATCCATCAAGATGAAAGCATCCAAATACTTTAGGTGAGTGTCAAGCAAATTCCATGAATGTTGCTAAAATTGATGAATTTAGAAACCCTATTTGACATTATGAAATCTAGAATTTCAAAGTGTATTCATACATACTGAATAAATAATTGAGCATTTTGAAAGGTGTTAGTTTTTATTTTACATGGTACCTATTGATCCACCCAGGGTTGTTCTTATGCTTTGAACCACAATAAGGTTTGATGATCAAAGTTTTACTTGATCAACCTAGAAGGATGACTCTTTATTTTTATTTTATTTTTCAAGTTTTATAGGAAAACATTTTAGAGATTTGAAAGAAAATAGAATATTTGGAGTAATAGGGTGATCCATTTCAATGGTCACAAAAATTCATAAAGTAACTATGATTCATTCATTCCTTATTCACAAAAAACATATTGAAATATCTATTCATCTATAGGAGGACTAACAAGTGAGAAAACCAATTGCAACTTAATTTTTTTGGTAGATAAGATACTATAGCATTAATATCGGGTTTTACAGGTTGACCCAAAACCTTTTACAAAAATCAGCCTAGGGATGTTGATGAACATATCCTTACTAAGGATCCTATATATGTAAAATCTACATGCCGCCAAATCCATTACATCCGGTAAGGCACATAGCCTGTTATAAAAAAGAAACTTCCCATACAACATTTTGGGTATACCCCGAGAAAACACACATGCAACATAATTACAAAAAAGTAACAGACACGGATCCTTTCCTTGAGACAATGGAGAAACAAAAATTTGCAGACACACATAGAAGAGTACTGAAAAAACTCCCACAAGCTCTATATTGACAGTTACTCTTAATAATTCTTTGGTAATTGCTTTCTTTCGTATATGACATGCTTTGGTACCACATACTATCTTGGCCAATCAGCCTTGGAGAAGTGAACTTGCTAGCTAGATTTATGGTGGTGGCTATTTGGTGGTCCACGTGGCTTTGGTTTGAAGTCTTATATTGTCGTTTCTTTCCTTCCCTGTGATTATCAACCAACCTCAAATTACTAAGACGACTATGAGCCATTTTATCTAACATGTAACTATCCCCATTAGTCTTTGTGGTATTTCCAAGCAACATCCACAAAGATTGACAACTTAGATAATTTTTATTGTGAGTCCAATTCAAAAAAGAAACGGGAATACTCCTAGCCTTCGAACTTACAATGCCTTCCCTGTTGGTAAATTCAACTATAATTCTTGGCATTCTTGTTGAATAAGCTCATCTACTTCACTTGGGACACCGTGTTCCCATTTGAAAATTTTGTCACCATCGACACCCAAATTGGCTAGCTTATCAGTAATTTTGTTAGCTTCCCGAAAGACATGTTGGGCTTTTCTATCCTGTCTTCCCTGGAAAAGGATCCTAGCCTCTTCAACAATTGTTTTAATCCTCCAAGGAGGTGTTTTACAATTATTGAGGATATTTATAACATGCATAGAGTCTCCTTCTACGATCAAATTGCCTTCTAAGTATTGAGTCATTTGAAGGCCTCTCCATATAGCTCTAGCTTCAGCTTCGTTGTTCGTCCTTGTTCCCAAATATTTGGAAAATACAAGCATCATATTCCCATTATGATATAGCAAAATGCCACTAGTGCCTACTCTGCCAGGATTGTCCTTAGCTGCTCCATCAAAATTAAGCTTAAACCAACCCGTAGGAGGTGGAGACCACTTAATATTGGATTTGGGGTTGACTACCCTAGGCACAGACTCATCTAACAAAGTTAAACTTAAAGATTGAGCAATCGTAGTCTCCTACAGATGAGGTTTACAGCTATCAAAATGGATAAGGTTCACATTCTCGTTGGCAAAGGATAGGATCCTGACAATGATAGTTTGATGATCATGGATAGACTCATTAAAGACTCTATGGTTCCTTTATAACCACACCTACCAAAGATAGTGATTGAGACAAATTTTCCACATGTATCTAAGTCTTTGGCTTGAAAAGGGGTAAGGCCACTGGACAAACAAATCAAGTACGATGGTTGGTTTAACCCATGAAATATTGAAGGCCTAAAAAACCCCACTTAGGACAATCAAGGAAAAAGGGCACTCAAGGAAAATGTGATAAATGGTCTCCCAATTAGCCCTGCACAGATAACAATGATTAGTGATACAAATACCTTTACACATCATATTATCAATGGTTGGAATTCTTCCTTGGATAACTAGCCATGAAAAGACTGCAATTTTTGGAATTAAATTTTTTATCCAAACTAAGTCCTTTTGGAGGACAAAATCATCGTCATCAGCGTGAAGCTTGTAAGCTGATTTAACAGTGAACTGCCCGTTTTTCGTAGGAGCCCACGTCACTTGATCTTCCTTGGGTCTCATGGGAATAAAATTTTGCCCGAGAATGTTATAAAGATCATTTGATTCTGCTTGAAATTCATGAATTCTTATTTTTTTCCACTTCATTCTACCTCTATCCTCAACCATATAATCAGAGACTTTTCTGCCAATGATTTCTTCTGTGATATCTCTGATCCAGTCTAAGTTAGGATATTGCATCAGTGGTTCGTCCTTAGCCCACCTGTCATTCCAACAATTTATCCTCTCACCATTGCCTAAAACCCATCTTAAACCTTTTTTGATGATTTCCTTACAATTAAGAATTGCTTTCCAAAAAGCAGAACCTCTGATTGGAACTGAGTCACTTAGAAATTCCATATTTTGAAGATACTTTCATTTGATGATAGTTGTCCATTCATTTTCTTCACCAAAAATGAGACGCCACGCTTGCTTAGCTAGTAAAGCTAAATTTATATGAGCAATTCTCCTCAAACCTAAGCCCCCATTTTCCCTAGGTCTGCACACTTTGGTCCATCCTACAAGGTGTATCCTTTTTTTCTCCTCTGATCCAGTCCATAAAAATTCTTTTGGAGTTTCTCAATTTTCTGGAAAACCTTCACAGGGGCTTTGAAAATGGAGAGGAAATAGAATGGAATGCTCTGAAGAGAGGCCTTAGTGAGGGTTAGATTTCCTGCTTGAGATAGAAGATGACCTTTCCATCCAACAAGTTTTTTTTTTAATTCTTTCAATAACCCTGTCCCACATTGACTCTCTCGGAGAACCAATGAAAAGAGGGAGACCAAGATACGAAGTGGGGAGGTTTGCTATATCACACCCTAAAATTTTTGCAATCCTTCCTTACCTCCGAATGGGGGTGTTCAAGAAACATAACTTGCTTTTACTGAAATTAACTTTCTGACCAGCAACATCCTCGTAGAGTTGCAGGATGTATTTAATTATTTTAGCCTCAACCACTGATGCCTTAGTCAATATAAGAGTATCATCGACGAATTTTTGGTGAGAAATAGCCCTAGTGAGAGATGTTGCCTTGATTCCCGATATTAGCCTTGAAATGCAAGCATTTTTGATGGTTCTGCCTAAAGCTTTTGCCATAATGATGAATAACATGGGGCTGATAGGGTCCCCATGCCAAATTCCTCTGTGACTTTGAAAGTAACCAGCAGTTGTTCCATTAACTAGAATCGAGAACCATGCTTTAGAAATACCTTCTTTGATCAAATTAACCCATTGGTAGTGAAAACCAAACTTAAGGAGGACAACAATCAGAAAGTCCCAATTTAGCCTGTCAAATGCTTTGTTCATATCAAGCTTGAGGGCAAAAAAAACCTGTTAGTCTTATGAGCAGAGTGCTGAGCTTCATGAACTATGATAACTCCATCCAAGATTGACCTGCCCTGGATAGAGCTTCCATGTCATGGATCTATGATGCAGGGCATAATATCTTTCATTCTATTTGCAATGGCTTTAGTTAGGATCTTGTAAGAAACATTACACAGACTGATTGGCCTGAAGTTAGCCATAGATTCAGGGGTTTGCTTCTTAGGAATTAGAGAAATAAAAGTAGAGTTGATACCTTTTGGGATATTATTGCTTTCTTGGAATTCTTTGACATCAGAAATTACATCCTCACTTACGATGTCCTAAAAATCTTGATAGAAATGAGGGGTAAAGTCGTCGGGTCCCGAGGCTTTGTCTGGCTTCATGCTAAACAAGGATTCCTTAATTTCCTCATCATAAAAGGGAGCTAGAAGCTTAAGGTTTATATCCTCATTTATTATGCTAGGAATGGATTGCAAGAGAATATATTTGGCCTCCTCATTGCATTGCGATTCCTGACCAAGGATAGAATTGAAATAAGTTACTACCTCCTTTCTGATTTCTGTTAAGCCTTGAGTAATAGAACCATTTGATTTTTTTTTTAAATTTATCTTGGTATTGCTTTTGTTTCTAAGCTTGGTGATGTGAAAAAACTTAGAATTTGAATCTCCATATTTCAACCAAAGAGCCCTTGATTTTTGCCTCCAATAGATTTCCTCACAGGCCAAAATGTTATGAAACTCTGCTAGTTTTGTTCGTTCCTCCTACCTAGTAGTTTCATCAACATCACCATATTAGATCCTCTGATCAATTATCTTCAAAATTTCAACAACCTATTTTTTATTTTCAAAGAGGTTCCCAAAGACCTCTTTGTTCCAATTTCGAAGCTTTTCCTTAACAAACTTTAATTTGCTAGCAAGTTTAAAAGCTGCACTATCCCTGATAGGCTGTTGTCACCACTGACTTAAGTTATCTATGAAACTGGAATGTTTGATCCACATAGATTGAAATATGAAAGGTTTCTTGAAGGACAAAGAGTTAGGGATCTCCAACAAAATGGGATTATGATCAGAGGTAATTTTAGGAAGGGCTTGCAGGGTAGAATCATCGAAAAAATTTGCAGCCTCCTTTGATAGAAAAAACCTGTCAAGCCTTTCTTGAATGAGATGACACCCTATCCACCGATTGATCTAGGTATAATTTGCTCCTCTAAGTTTTACATCCATCAACATGTTGGAGTTCACAAAGTCATTGAACTCATCCATGCTCATGATGGGTGGTCCATTTCCACCAATTTTGTATGAAAGGTAAAGAGGAGTGTTAAATTCCCTAGCCATAATCCAAGGGACATTATGGAATATTTCACTCAGATTGCCTAAGTACTCCCACAGTAGAGCTCTCCCTTGAATTGAAGTTGATGCATAAATATTTGAAAGGATCCATGACCTGTTGCTGTTTATTTCCTTAAATAAAACACTAAGAACTCTATCATATTTATGAATAATGGTGCCTTCTACTATCCAGGGATCCCACAAAGTCATAAGACCTCTAGATGCTCCTCTGGATGATTTGTAAACCATCTCCCCTTGATTCCAGATTTTTTTTGCTATTTTTTTTGACTAAATCTCATCAGTTTTTGTTTCTTGCAACATGATAATAGTTGGATTCACTTGATTTCTTATTGCACTGACTTCCTTGTGTTTGGGCAGGCCATTGAGGCCTCTCACGTTCCATGAGAGGAAAATCATTTAGATTATTTGGGATTTCTTCCTATCCCCTCCCTTGAGGGGGTTTTCCTAATTTGTTGTCTTCAAAACTCGGAATAACCTGTTGAAACAAGGTTCTCTGTTTTCCATTGGCAATGTCATTATCAGTTTTAATTTTTTGATGCTCAACATTTGATATTCTCCCTCTTCTTTTTTCACTGCAAAAATCTATAGGAGACTTCACAGTGCTTCTGGTTTGTTTAGGACTAAACTGAGGGGAGTAATTTGTTGCAGAACCGAACTACCATATTCCTTAGTCTGAAGAGTTTCACATATCTCCACCCCTACATCCAAATATTCTCCTTTTTTCCTGTATTCCCTTAGTCTGGGGGATGGCCCCTCAGTAGGATTCACTTGGCTCCTAGTGATGATGTTAGGGAGATGAGTTTTTTTATTTTCCAATGCCTCAAATTTCTTCCTAAGTTCTTCAAAGATTAGGGTTTGGCTTTGGGATGCCCACTAGGCTTGAAGTATTTCCAGCATTGGTGTTTAAGGTAACTGACTTGGATGTGGATTCTAGAAATCGTGCATTAGGGTTTGGATTTGTGATGCCCACGGGGATTACAGTAATTTCAAAATTAGGGTTTGAGGATCCTGACTTGGATGGGGATTCGAGAGAGTCAAAAAGGTTAGCCTAAAGGTGTTGGGCTTCCATGTCTTCTAATAATCCTCCTACTCCCATATTGGATAGAATTGAAAATTTATTTGAAACTAGAGGATTGGAACTTACCTGAGTATTTTGGTTGCCAACAACCTGTTGTTTTCCTTTGTCTTGCTGGGATCCTGCACCCTCTCTTTTATTTTTTTTGTAGACATAGTTTATCTGATTGAAATCGCCTCTTCCAGGGAAACTCCTCAAATTTTCTCTGTCTAGCATTCCCTACTTCTGCTTTTCTCTATTCATTTCCAGGTTAGGGCACTGATTGCATAGATGTCCTTGATTTTTACATTCTGCATAGAATGCCAGCCTGTTCTTGTATTCTACTAGCTGTTTTCTACAGTATTCTCCATACTCTAGATCCACAAACCTTGGCAATTCATTATTCAAATTAGCATTTACACAGATTCGTGCATGAGTCATCCTTGTCCTAGCCAAGGTCACATGGTTAATGGAGACCAGGTCCCCTATAGTTCTGGCTATGCCCTACAACCAATATTCATTGAATAACTGGGCATGTAGACTCAGGAGATGAAACCAAATAGGGTAATGTTAATATTTTGCTTTTCAGGGTCAAAATATTCACCCCATCGTCTGAGAAAAAGACTCCTTTTGCCTAGAAACCAAGGACCTCCTGTTAAAATACGGTTAGCATCCTCCATATTGTTAAAACGAATAATGAAGAACCCTCGAGTTAGAGCTACCAACTCCAATCTGCCTACCGGTCGCCATTTACCCATCGCCTAAGCCCTGATAGTCTCCATGTCCGGCCTACCTCCCAAAAACTTGCCTACCAGGGAGAATTATTCCATTAAAAGAAAAGGGCTCATGGAACTTGTCGGGGCTAAAATTTTATTATTTACTGGAACTAGGGGTGGAAGAGAGAGAACCTCCTTTATTTTTCCTCTAAGAGTCTCAACAAAAGACAACCACTTCTTGGGCCCCACATTGTCCTTCGTATCATTTTTTTTGGGGTCTTTCTGAGGAGGGTCAGGCCCCCGTGTGATGCTCGCATCCAAATCTACCATAGCCTGACCACCTTCCTCTGGATCCTCGCTTGATCCATACTCGAGGTTCCCACCCGCCCCTTTCGTATCTGATCTACCTCTACCACCTTGGCTGATATTCCTGCCCAAAAAATTCAAACCCTCACTCCCGCCACACCCGCTAAACCTCAACTCACTCATTCCTCTTGCTAAAGGAGAACAACAACCTTTCATTCGATAAAATTTTTCAACTTAATGAATACTATCTCCCAAGTTTAATTTACAATCATAAAGTAATTGAATGTATACACAAATAAGAACAAATCAACCATACCTAGTTGTAAATAATTTTCATTAATGTCTACATAAATCATGTTTGAACACAAAAGAGTTGATGGTAAAGATTACAAAAAAGGATCAATATAATACGTCATAGTGTTAGAACTCAATGCTTCGATACTTTACATTATGAAATGATAGATAATTAAATACATAGAATACCTAATTTAGGCATAACAAACCTCTAACCAAGCTTGTAACTTCTTGTGTCGTATAGTGCATGCATATTTCTTATGATGGATGGTTATACCACATGCCATTTCACATGGATTATGATGGATGGTTATACCCTTTTCCTCTAGTAGAGCTTACATACCATGTGTTGATTTGATGCCCATTCATAGCAAACCAGGGGTACAACTATGACTAAAAAGAGGGAGGAGATTCGGAAGTGGAAAAAGCTGTTGGTGGGCCTTTTAATTCAATAGGGAGAGTAGGGTTGATCAGGCCCAACCCCCTTTAAAATAGAGAGGTACAGGGAGACGGAGTGGGAGGAGCGGGAGCGAACAGCACCTATTTTAACCTCTCTATTTTTAAAGGACAATCAACTAGTGGGACTAGAAGAAACAAGAGGATCTTCTCAATCATGGTAAGAGTAGCCACAATATTATTTATTATAGCAAACATACTCCTTAAGATTTAAGAGTTACTCAACTTACATACACATTATCTATGATGTATAATTCCTAAAAAAAATCTCTTATTACATCATAGTATAAGCTTGGATCTATATTTATACTTGATGTAATATTCTAGGGTGATGTTAGAATTCAAGAGAAAAATTTCCCTCTTAATATAGGCTTTCTACTATGATACTTAGGACTATCGGGCACCTTTGATCATGCACTTCAAAAATACATTTATTACATATATTTACTCAAAGATACAATACTTATAAATTCAAACCATGAAATATGTCCCTCCTCCAAAGTCTCCATGGGGAGCATCTTCATAAAGTAATTTGAATATATCAACTATCAATGAGACCAAATACTCTCCTTCCAAGTAGACTTGTTGCCAAATCTTGTTTTGATCAATGTATTCAACTGTGGTGAGGTCAATCACCTCTTGCCTTTTCTTATTTGCCTTGGTCTCATGCATTTGACTAAGTCGTTGCTCATGGTAGTCAATATCTTCATGCTTTTTTTTTTTGGCAACATGAAGGGTTGCTAATAAATATAGTTTAAGTGCCTTATGTGGGGTTTTTTATCCTTATTATTGGCCTCAATTTATACATCATTTTAATTGAAAATTATAGATGAGGAAGAGTCACATTTTGAATGTACCTCTTCAATTTCAAGATGTTCCATTTGGGCTTGTTCAAATGACAGGTTCTTTTTAATGAAAACAATACAAATGCAATCTCACGAAATACGAAGCAATTGATTATTATCAAAGAAGAAGATAATATACATCTCATAGGTGGTTCAGGTGGTTGAACCACCTGAGTTGGTTGACAAACCAACTCAGGTCATTCAACCACGAAAGCGCTTGTTTTATTGTGCCAATAATTGAAATATACTTTGCACTTATATGCCCTATGCTATATAATATGCTAACATCCCCCCTTATTACATTATTGGCAAATACCAAGAGTATTGCGAAATAATTTAAATTTGACACGGGCAAGTGCCTTGTGATGAGGCCCAAGAATGCCTCATTATTGCACAATGTTTGACTACCATATGATAATTTAATTGCCAAATAGTTGACTAGAATATACTATTTGTTAAGTGTTTGCATGATTTTATGTTAGGAATACTATATCTCTGTTTTTGACTATTTTTAGCATTTTGTGACTGATTTTTCTTGATTAAGTAGCAAGTAATAACATGCATTTCAATTAACCAAATGTGGTATGTTGATATCCATTAACTTCTCAATGGTTTTTGAATGTTTTCCTGCCCTTCAACTTGTTTCAAATCCACATTTAAGCCAAAATTTTAGGATTGTCATAAATATGAAAATCTGAGAAAAACAGGCATATAAAAATCAGCAAGCTGTCACTTTATAAGAACACCTTGAAGTTGTCAAGCAAAGCATGAGGATATGGATGGAATGAGTTTATAAGGACTACATAAGACATCTGACCTATTTAGAAGCATTCCCACATGATCTAAATAGGCAACAACAGGGTATAACAGAGCAGGGACAATTGTGCAGCACTGTTGCACTATTTCAACATGGTTACTTGGTGAATGAAGTGTATAAATTCAGTAGAAAATTGATGTACTCTTTCATGTTGATACTTGAATAATTTTTTCATGTTCTAATTTATTTGAATTTGCAAGAAATGCCAATATTTTACAACTATGCAGCAGAACTGGAAAATGCAATAATTTACCATGTAAATTCCAGCAAGCTACAAATGAATGGCAAGGCATGGAATTCACACATGGAGAGGAATGAAGGCTATTGCAATATGATCCTGAGGGCTAATACACCTGAGAAATGCAGCCAAAACCATTTGGAGTCAACATAGTTGGTCATTCTAAAGATCTTTGGAATGAACACAGTGTCTTCGAAATGAACAGATATGTTCTAAATGAGAAAACACAGTGTCTTCGAAATGAACAGATATCTTCGAAATGAGAAAACACAGTGTCTTCGGAATGAATGGATCTTCAGAATGAGAATTGCATTATCTTCAGAATGAGCGGATCTTCGGAATGAGAATTGCATTATCTTCGAAATGAGAATTGCATTATCTTCGGAATGAGCCACTTATCTTCGGAATGAAAACAAAATGTACTTTTTGACTGACTTTTGGCGATGGAAAAGGGGATGAGAAGGTTGATAAATTTAAGGGAAAATATCTCCCATCTGATTTTTCCGTCCTTGCCGTCCAAAGCCACAATTCATGGAAAAGATCAATTTTGATCCTCTTCTAGGATAAATCCAGAAAAACTACAACATAATAGAAAGTTGTTTGCAAGATAGGAATGGCATATTCTAAAGTGAATAATGATGTGTGAGATATTTCTAGACTCCTCCCACGTAATCCCACCACTGAAGATGCTTTCTAAGGGCCAATGACTACTACTTCAACACAAACTGTCCAGATTTGCATTTATTTTAGATCCAAAATTATTGGCAAATCACTGTAAAGTAGCACATAGGCTGATTTGAGCATGGGATATGTTGTAAATATTTATATAAATAACATAGCTCCCTCCTTGGTTGAGCCAGTTAGGAATTAGAATAGAGGAGAGTTTTCAGTAGTAGCAATTAGGATCTGTATAGTAATTTTCTGTAATAGTTTTCAACATGTTTTGTCATCAATAAAAGTGCAGTATTTTATCATTTTATGTTCTGAGTGTTAATTAGTTAAGGAGTGCTTTTCACCTCCTTCTAGATCAGAAAGTATGGGCCCACTTTCAGATCTAGAAGGAGGGATTTTATGGCAAGTTTTAATCTGTAATTTTGCTACAGCAGAATTAATAGATTGCTTGCCAGATTTCATTTTATTGTTTTTATTTTGTATTGTGTGATTTATGTTTCCTATTATGTTTGTGTACAGAATTTGTGTGTATGTCAGCTGACAAATTATATTAAGCATTTTCCTTTATGTTTTCCCTGCTTTCTATTTTAGCAACTTTCCATTTTCAGCATATTTCATTTTGTTATCAATTCCTATAGCAGAAGCTTGACGACCTTTTGTGGCAGGGCATTGATAGGTGTTTTAGAATAAGTTTCAATTCTACAAAAGTAGATTAGATTTCAATTTAGCAATTTCAATTCTATCATTTCAATTCTACAAAAGTAGATTAGATTTCAATTCAACAATTTCAATTCATGCAATTGTAGTTAGATTTCAATTCTTGCAAATTAGAATTAGTTTTTATTTCTTGCAAGTTTCCATTCTACAAATTAGGTTTAGTGTGACACCAAAAGGCTAAACCAAATCTGTCTCACCCAATAAATGCTTGAAATTTGAATGCCTGAATTGTACTCTGCCCTAGCTTTCTATCGTAGATAGCCTTGGAAACCACCCCGGATTGATAAATCATTGAGATTAAATGATGCGATTCAACGACACTCATCATTTTGGTGCCGTTTCCGAGGAACATGGTGTTGTTAGAGGGTAAAAGCAGTCAAATAATTATTATTGTGCTAAGTTATGAAGTTCAGAGTTAAATCTGAATGTAATAGCTGGTATAAATAATAATTATTGATAGTTGCATTTCAGTTCATTTAGAAAATAAGCAACCGTAGGAAGGTGATCTTCACACTTAGGGGTTAAATTGCCCAGTTTGAATTCTTCTCAAAGAGAGATCCCAACAACAACAAACAGGGCAAGTAAATCAACCACCACCTTCAGCCCAACCTGTGGCCAATATATAGGACAGGCAACCCCTGTCTATGTAAGCTGAAAAAAAAAAATCACAAAAAACTTTTGCACAATCAAAATAGGAGTTTACAATTTAATGATGATCCTAGATTTTTCCATTATTACTTAAATATTGTTAGGATTTTACCGTGCTAAACCACAACCTAACAATTCTTAGCCTACAGAGACAATAGTTGATCTCATTAGAGGTGATCCTACCTGACAAGTAGTTGATCTGCTAAAGTTGTACACTTCTTGTCTTATTGTGCAAACCAAAAATATTTTTTTTAGCACAACCTATGATCAGTCTGAATAATACAAGATATGAAGCCCCTATCTATGTAGCTGAATCTGGTATAAAAAAAAACAGGAAATGTTATTGATCGCAAAAACATCCAACTATGCTAAAACAAGAACTTACCTGAGCTTGAAGAGACAAAAATCAATGGAGATACACAGAAAACCTTTAGTCCAAACACACAGAAATTAGCCTTGGATAAAGGAGAAAAACTAGAAAACTACACATAGAAAATTTACTTTCATTTTACAAAGGGGTAAATTCTGTCCTCCTAGGAATGAAACAAATTGAAATGCAGCCAAGAAAACTCTTGAACATTATTAGCTGGCTGACTTATAAAAAAAAAGCAAAATTGTTGCTATTTTGAAACAATATTTCAATCTCTTTACATGGAATTACAAGGGTATATCAAGATTTTATCTTGATGTAAGCACTTAACATATTTTGGGAATTGGTATTTAATTGTTTCAAGAATAGATTGACAAGATTTTGCAGACTAGGAGCCATGGACAACACTTGATTGAAGAAGTTTTCAGATATGGAGCAAAGCTTCTTTCTTCCATTGGTAATTCATGGAGGATGTTAGTGGTGAATGGACATTGCCTTCGGGTATACCATGCACCATTAACTAAGGAGGAGTTATTGAAGGAGATTCCATTGGATGTACACATAATGGAAGAGAATTTCTCTTCAATATCAAATTCAGAGTGATGATAAAAAGTCTAAAAAAAAAAAGAAAAAAAGAAGGAAAAAATACAAGAAAAGAAAAAAAAAGAATAGTCTTGTTTGTGAACTTCCTTTTTGGGTACAAGCAAGACAATAAAATTTGAAAAAAAAAGAAAAGAGAAAAAATTTGCAACAAAGGCATGTCCCACAAAATGGGGATACATGAGGACAAACATCAATTTCAGTAAGAAAGAGGAACAATGGAGCCAATACTTCATTTCCAACAATAAGGAGGCAATGATGATGTAAGAAGATTCTTACTGGTCATCTAGTAAGGAAGGTTGCATCAATGTTGCAGGTTTCAACAGAAAGAGATGGTGTTTTCATACAAACAATTGACATGTTTTTACAGAATAAGGATTGGTCTTATCCAAATAAGAGTGAGATATGTTCTATCTGATTGAAGCACTTGAAAAAAAAAAGAGGACAAAATTTGGTTGAAAACCAAAAATGGCAGCCTCTTCTGATGAAAAAATGAAAAAAAAAGAGATGAAAAAAAAAAAAAAAAATGAAAAAAAAAAATATATAAAAAAAATGAATAATTCAGTAGTGAAAACCTTCTTGGAGGCGCTACTGAGTTGGCTTGCATGAAAACCAATTTTTTAGCATGCATTGCCTTATTGATCTACCCATCATTGTTCCACCATTGTACAAATCTCACACTGCACATGTATTATGTTTGTTTATGTTTTCAGATAAGCCTGCTAAAAATCATCAAAAGCAGCTCGTAAGGTGCATGACTAATTTTCAGGACAGTAAGGTATGTGTTTCTTGCATATAATTCATAGTAAACATTTAGCATTTAGTGTATGATAGTCGGTATTTGGCATAAACTATTCATACAATAGTGACAAGTTGAAAAAAAAAGGAACATGTTCAAGATGTCAAGAAACACCCCCTTATGCCCTTAATTGCATGGAAATTTCAAAACTATGCAAAAACCTGATTTTGGGACAGACATGGCAGCAATTCTATTTCAATTTGTAGGGCAAATTTTAGAAGGAGAACTGCAAGTTTATATCTCACAATTGTATGATAAATTGAAGGAGGATAATCAACAAAATGCACCTGAAGGTTCTATTTTAGTACTACTGGAATAAAAAAACAACATACAAAACAAAGAATAGCATCTAAACAAAAGGATAAAGAAAGGATTTTTGATGTTATGGAAGGCTTATACACTCTAGAGATGGACCCACAATAGAATCTATAGCTAACTTTTGCATAGGAGGTCATTTCTGTATTTTTTTGAAGATATTCGGAATGAGAAATGCAGTCTCTTCGGAATGAACAAACATCTTCGAAATGAGAAATGCAGTCTCTTCAGAATGAAAAAACATCTTCGGAATGAGAAATGCAGTCTCTTCGAAATGAACATACATCTTTGAAATGAGAAATGCAGTCTCTTTGAAATGAACAGACATCTTCGGAATGAGAATACAGTCTCTTCGGAATGAGCAGGATATCTTCGAAATGAGCAGAAACTGTACCAAAATTGTTGAAAATGCTACAGAATAGCAAAAAGAGTAGGGTACATCAAATATTGAGGTTTATAAGGCTCTACCACAAGTAAGTACATCCCTCAAGCATTTCAAATCAAATATTTTATCAATTTTGTTCAAAAGGTGCAAACAACAAAAATAAGCATTCAAGCTGAAATGTTGTTAAGAACAAAAAATTCCATCAGTAGTAGTGCATCTGCCAAATATGGTTCCACAATAAGACTATTGCAAGATGAATCATATGATATCAAGCCTTTAAGAGGTACCTTACAACACTAAAACTTGTAGAAAAATAGAAAAAAGTCATACATGTGCTTAATTACAAAATACTTGATATAGTGCAACAAGGAGGAATTTCTCAGTTAACAGGTAGCAAAGGATGTTGTTCACAAGAATAAAACCTACATATTACTATGGCCTACTAAGATGCATGAGGGCATGCATTAGTTCAAGTTGGGGGGATGATGAGGCCCAAGAATGACTCATTATTGCACAATGTTTGACTCATTATTGCACAATGTTTGACTACCATATGATAAGTTAATTGCCAAATAGTTGACTAGAATATACTATTTGTTAAGTGTTTGCATGATTTTATGTTAGGAATACTATATCTTTGTTTTTGACTATTTTCAGCATTTTATGACTAATTTTTCTTGATTAAGTAGCAAGTAATAACATGCATTTCAATTAACCAAATGTGGTATGTTGATATCCATTAACTTCTCAATGGTTTTTGAATGTTTTCCTGCCATTCAACTTGTTTCAAATCCACATTTAAGCCAAAAGTTTAGGACTGTCATAAATCTGAAAATCTGAGAAAAACAGCCATATAAAAATCAGCAAGTTGTCACTTTATAAGAACACCTTGAAGTTGTCAAGCAAAGCATGAGGATATGGATGGAATGAGTTTAGAAGGACTACGGAAGACATCCGACCTATTTAGAAGCATTCCCACATGATCTAAATAGGCAACAACAAGGTATAACAGAGCAAGGACAATTGTGTAGCATTGTTGCACTATTTCAACATGGTTACTTGGTGAATGAAGTGTATAAATTCAGTAGCAACTTGATGTACTCCTTCATGTTGATACTTGAATAATTTTTCCATGTTCTAATTTATTTGAATTTGCAAGAAATGCCAATATTTTACAACTATGCAGTAGAACTGGAAAATGCAGTAATTTACCATGTAAATTCTAGCAAGCTACAAATGAATGGCAAGGCATGGAATTCACACATGGAGAGGAATGAAGGCTATTGAAATCTGATCCTAAGTGCTAATACACCTGAGAAATGCAGCCAAAACCATGTGGAGTCAACATAGTTGGTCATTCTAAAGATCTTCGAAATGAACACAGTGTCTTCGGAATGAACAGGTATCTTCGAAATGAGAAAACATAGTGTCTTCGAAATGAACAGATATCTTTGAAATGAGAAAAAACAGTGTCTTCGAAATGAACGAATCTTCAGAATGAGAATTGCATTATCTTCAGAATGAGCGGATCTTCGGAATGAGAATTGCATTATCTTCGGAATGAGCCACTTATCTTCGGAATGAAAACATAATGCACTTTTTGACTGACTTTTGGTGGTGGAAAAGGGGATGAGAATGTTGATAAAGTTAAGGGAAAATATCTCCCATCTAATTTTTTCGTCCTTGCTGTCCAAAGCCACCATTCATTGAAAAGATCAATTTTGATCCTCTTCTAGGATAAATCCAGAAAAACTACAGCATAATAGAAAGTTGTTTGCAAGATAGGAATGGCATATTCTGAAGTGGAGAATGATGTGTGAGATATTTCTAGACTCCTCCCACGTAATCTCACCATTGAAGATGCTTTCTAAGGGCCAATGAATACTACTGCAACACAAACTCGTCCAGATTTGCATTTATTTTAGATCCAAAATTATTGGCAAATCACTGTAAAGTAGCACATAGGCTGATTTGAGCATGGGATATGTTGTAAATATTTATATAAATAACATAGCTCCCTCTTTGGTTGAGCCATTTAGGAATTAGAATAGAGGAGAGTTTTAAGTAGCAGCAATTAGGACTGTACAGTAATTTTCTGTAATAGTTTTCAGCATGTTTTGTCATCAATAAAAGTGCAGTATTTTATCATTTTATGTTCTGAGTGTTAATTAGTTAAGGAGTGATTTTCACCTCCTTCTAGATCAGGAAGTATGGGCCCACTTTTAGATCTAGAAGGAGGGATTTTATGGCAGGTTTTAATCTGTAATTTTTCTGCAGTAGAATTAATAGATTGCTTGCCGATTTCATTTTATTGTTTTTATTTTGTATTGTGTGATTTATGTTTCCTATTATGTTTGTGTACGAAATTTGTGTGTATGTCAACTGACAAATTATATTAAGCATTTTCCTTTATGTTTTCCCTGCTTTCTATTTTAGTAACTTTCCATTTTCAGCATATTTCATTTTGCTGTCAATTCCTGTAGCAGAAGCTTGACGACCTTTTGTGGCAAGGCATTGATAGGTGTTTTAGAATAAGTTTCAATTCTACAAAAGTAGATTAGATTTCAATTTAACAATTTCAATTTTGTCATTTCAATTCTGCAAAAGTAGATTAGATTTCAATTCAACAATTTCAATTCATGCAATTGTAGTTAGATTTCAATTCTTGCAACTTAGAATTAGTTTTTATTTCTTACAAGTTTCCATTCTATAGATTAGGTTTAGTGTGACACCAAAAGGCTAAACCAAATCTGTCTCACCCAATAAATGCTTGAAATTTGAATGCCTGAATTGTACTCTGCCTAGCTTTCTATCGTAGACAACCTTGGACACCACCCCGAATTGATAAATCATTGAGATTAAATGATGAGATTCAACGACACTCATCACCTTGGTGAAGATATCTACAACTTGTGCATTAGTGGGAATGTATTGGAGTTGTATGTTGTGCTTTGGAACTTCATCACGAATAAAATGATAGTGAGTGTCAATGTGTTTGGTGCGATCATGAAAAATTGGATTCTTGACAAGATTCAAAACACCTTGATTGTCGCAAAACAAATGTAGTGGAAGATTCACTGGAAGACCCATGTTTGTAAGAATGTGATGTAACCATATTATCTCGCAGACTGCTCCACTAGTTGCTCGATATTCTACCTCTGTAGAAGAAATAGCAACCACCTGCTGCTTCTTGCTATGCCAAGAGACAGGACCAGACCCAAGATGAAATATGTATCCAAAGGTTGATTTTCGATCATCAATGGATCCAGCATAGTTGGAGTTCATGTATCCTTGTAGATAGAACTTGTTATTCTTTTTGTATTCCAAGCCAAAATTTGTTGTACCATGGACATAATGTAGAACTCTTTTTGCTGCTTTCCAATGACTTACTTTGGGTTCTTGCATGAACTGTGAAATATAACCCACAATAAAACTGAGATCAGGCTTGGTGTTGGTTAGATATAGGAGACTCCCAATCAGTTGATGATAGAGAGTACCATCTACCTGTGGTGATGCATCATATCATGATAACTTAAGTCCCTGTTCCATTGGAGTTGCTTTAGAATTATAGTTAGTCATCCGATATTTTTCGACTAATGTCTTGGCATACTTCTTTTGTGTAACTCTGATATGGTGCTTTTTATGAGTTACTTCTAAACCAAGACAATAGTGAAGAAGTCCTAGATCTGTCATTTCAAAATATTGTTTCAAATCATCTTTTACTGCATCAATCATTTTCTCTGAACTTCCTATTATGATCAGATCATCTACATATAACACCAAAATCACTATATCAGAACCATTGTTCTTAATATAGAGATTTGCATCTGAAGGACTTCTTTTGAATCCATGCTGTAGTAGGTGACTATCTATCTTGATATACCAAGCTCGAGGAGCTTGTTTGAGCCCATACAAGGATTTGATCAATTTGCACACTTTCTGCTCTTGCCCTTCAACTACAAATCCTTCTGGTTGGGTCATGTATACTTCTTCTTGTAAGTCACCATTCAAGAAAGCACTTTTCACATCCATCTAATGTAACTTCCATCCAAATTGAGCTACCATGGCACAAATTACTCGAATGGTAGTCATCTTTGCAGTAGGGGCAAAAGTCTCTTCATAGTCTATGCCTTCTTTCTGAGCATAGCCCTTTGCAACAAGGCAGACCTTATGCTTATCAATAGTACCATCTGCTTTATACTTTACTTTGAACACCCATTTGCAGCCAATGGGCTTCTTTCCTGTAGGCAGATTGACTAGCTTCCATGTATTATTCTTCATGAGAGATGTGTGTTCTGCTTCCATAGCAATCTTCCACTGAGGCTCTCTAAGTGCATCTTGAACTGTTACAGGCTCATTTTCATCCAATGTTGTCATATAAACCTGTTCATTTTCCATATCTATGTCTCTGTCTTCCTCTGCATCTACGGATAGATCATCAAACTGTTGGCAAAGCTCATCAACCTCTGAAGATGATGCCTCTGCTTTTTTTTGTTGTGTCATACTCCGAGTGCATGGTCGATCTTGAGTTAGATCTGGAAGTGTATTCAGTTTAGAATCTCTCATTGTACTAGTATACCATTTCGAAACCTTCTTCTTTGGAGATGAGCTTTCTTTCTTAGGTTCTTCTTCTTCTTCAAGGTATACATTTGTAGATGTGATATCTGATGTGGAAGCTTCATCAAATACTACATCTCTACTTATATGTGTTTTCTTGGTTATAGGATCTATCAAGCGATATCCTTTTGAAAACTCATCATAGCCAAGAAAAATACATTGCAGTGTCTTCTCATCTAACTTCTTCCTTTTCTATTTTGGGATGTGCATAAATGCCTTACATCCAAAAACTTTTAGATGAGAAATGGAAGGTTTCTTACCACTCCAAGCTTCTTGTGGCATTTTTCCTTGTAGAGCTCTGGTGGGTGCTCTATTTAGGAGATATGATGTTGTGTTGACTACTTCTGCCCAATACTGATCCTCAAGATGTGCTCCCTTTAGCATACATCGAACCATTTCCATAATGGAACGATTTCTTCTCTCTGCAACTCCATTCTACTGAGGTGTATAGGCTGTAGTCAGTTGTCTCTTTATCCCATGTTCTTCCAAAAATGATGAAAATTCTTTAGAGGTGTATTCCCCCCTCGATCTGAGCGGAGGGTTTTGATGAAACATCCCGATTCCTTCTCAACAAGTTTCTTGAATTGTTGAAAGTATGAAAAAGCCTCTGATTTCAACTGAAGAAAGAAAACCCACATCTTTCATGAGTAATCATCAACAAACAATTGAAAATACTTCTTTCCACCATAGCTGGTTGGCATAGGACCACACAGATCGATGTGTACCAATGCTAAAGGTTTCGTAGCTCTGGAAGAGCTAGCTTCAAAAGGTACTCGGTGTTGCTTCCCTGCTAAGCAATCCGAGCAAACTGGTAAGACATAGGAGAGGTGAGGAAGTCCCCTTACCATGTCATATTTGTGCAATTCAAGCAAATATCCTAAACTTAGATGCCCATAACGTCTATGCCAGAGAGAAGTGGCCTCCTTTGTAGTTGCAGCCAGAGCAACATGAGGTGTTGAAAGAGCATCTAGAATGAACAAGCCATGCTTGTAGGATCCGGTTGCAACATGTTTACCTTTGTGGGTGATGAAACATCTCTTCTTGCCTCTCACAACTCGGAACTCAACCTCCATATCTCTATCCAACATTTGTGGAATAGACAGCAGATTATTGGCTAATCCAGGAACATAGAGAACCTTCTCTATCTGACATTTACCATCGAGAAGAGAGACAGAAACATCCCCTTCACCCTTCACCTGGTAGACTTGATTGTCAATAATGGTGACTGGCTTACCTTCTTTCTCCTCAAATGTTTCAAACCATGACTTATCTCCAGTCATATGCTTACTAGCTCCTGAATCAATATACCATACAACATCTATCTGGGAAGATGAAGTATGGGTCATGAGCACCTTGTGTGCTCTTTCAGATTCGAAATATGAGTCGGACCCAGGGGAATCTGAGTCTGAGTTGGAGTCAGCATAAGCAACATGGCCCTTAGGTTGCTTATGTTTCTTTTTATATTTCTATTTCTCTTTGCCTTTATTTTTAGAAGGTTGGTCATTTTGTTGCTTGTTTTTGAACCAACACCTGTTGGTGTCATGGTTATTCATATCACAAATCTTGCAATATTTTTTATCCTTCTACTGATTTTGCTTCCCTTTTCCCTTGGAAGAAGAACCCCCTTTTTGAAACTGACCTTGCTTCTTACCACTTTGTTGTGTGGAAAGGGCATTATCTGGCACCTCATATTTCTGAACCTGATTTGCCTCCTCAGTCTGAAGCAAATTTACCAGCTCCACAAATGATACTTGTCTACCAGAAACATTGAGGGAAGTGATCAACATCTTGTAGGAATCTGGCAATGCTCTCAAGATGACAAAATTCAAGATATCATCATCCACTGGTTTTCCCATGGCATTCAATTTGGCTTTCAAGTCAACCACTCTGCAAAGGAATATATCAACTATCTCCCCAGAATTCATACTGAGAGTATGTAGTTGAGTTTGAAGGTTTAGAATAGTGGATTGATTCTTTCCTTCATACACAATAATCAAAGCATCCCAAGCTGCCTTACTGGTTGTGGCATCACAGATATGAGGTTGGACCTCATCTATAGTAGCAAGCAGGAGAAACATGAGACCTCTTTTGTCCTTCTTATCCCAAGCTTCTTGATCTGTTCCTACTATTTGAGGGCGTTTTGTAGTGCCATTCACTACATCCCATAAATATTCTACCTGAAGAATTGCTCTCATATTTGTTTTCCATGGAACAAAGTTAGGACCTTTCAACAACTATGAATCTGAGATATACTTGTGAACACTGGCCATTATGAAGGTTCCTTATATCACCAATTGGTCTCCCTTTCTTTATACCTGCCAGATATTTATATCGTAACCATTCAATATATACCTGCCCTTACGTGAGGGAGACTATAAGTATATATGAACAATATACTACTCAATATGTACCCGCCCTTACGTGAGGGAGACTATAAGTACATATGAGAAGCACAATATATTGAACATAGGTGATACTAAAAGGGCATCGTGTTGTTAATGACACCTACCATAGAAAGTTTTATTCCTCATGTGTGGGGCGTAACTTCCCCTAAACACTTTGGAAAAAACCTTCATCAGGATTTACGCCTAACAACAATCACGATGTGGGTATGAAATGAAGTGAGCAATAGAACTGGTTTGCCTTATTTCTCCTCGATGATTGATAGAGAACAAGCTCAGACGTCATTGTTGCAGCTATATTAGGTGGCGGATACAGTAGCCCAAAGCACGACAACATTACCTGTAAGTGTGAGCCAGAGGTATCACAAATACCGAATGCTGTTGTGCAATAAATTGCACAAATAGGTGTATAAATTTGGGGTCTTTTATTTTTGTTTTATATATGTGATTATTATTTGCAAGAAAGCAAAAAAGTTAAGTGCAAAAATCACAAATACCCACAAATTTTTTGAACTACTTGAGGTGTCGGTTTCCACCGAAAATGCACCTATTACAATACCATTTTTTTTATATTCCCCCCTTTATCTTATCATTTTGCAAGAAGAAGAATGCTCAAAGTATCCCCCCTTTCAGTGGCAAAATGAATAATGGGAAAAAAAATATTTAACCTTTCCAAATCCAGAATATATAAACTTATCACTCCAAAAAAAATTGCATGGAAAGGAAAAAATGGAAGTATGGTGAAGAATACCTCAAAAAATAGGATTTATGAGTGTGTTGACAGCAAAAACAATATCCAAAAAGTACATCGGATGAAGCCTGAGGAGAAAAACAATGTTGGCAAGAAACTTTAGCAACTTTTAGAGCAGCTTTAGCAACTTTTTAGAGCAACTTTAGCAATTTTTTGAGCAATATTTAGCAACTTTCGAAGCAAGATTTCGCATTTTTAGGCATCAACAAAAAAAATATTCCACATGACATTGGTGGGGTTGGAACCCCGACCTCACCCACCTACAACTATAGTCGAACCACGATGGCTACAGTGGCCGCTGAAACAAGAAAGGCACATGGTGCCTATTACCACATACAGACAAGAGCGCAAGAGAGAAAAAATAAATTAACCCTTACTGCCCCGCGATGGAGAATCAAACCAAGGATCTGTGCGATTGCAAGAGTCACAGGTGCCAACTGGTCTACAACACATTGTGAGAGAAGAAAGAAGTCACTGCCTCTTAGCTTGACGGGCGCTGTGGGAAGAACAATTTTTTTTTTATTCCACATGCAAACAGAAAAGAAACAGGAGTAATTTAAGAAGGAAAGCACAGGCATTAGCTTTCGATTGCTTTCGGGCAATCAATCCTTACCCTTTTTGGCCTCTGTTACATCCAACCACCTTGCGCCACATCACCTCCTCTATGAAATCAGATGTCCAGTCAACATTGCTCTTGTTTGGTCCATGTGTCGCCTCCCTCGGTCTACGTGTTGCTGGCCTTAGTCTCTCTATCTACGTTCTATGTCCTCTCCAAGCTTCATCCTTGAATACCATGCCAATCCAGTTCTATAGCACTTAGAAATTTAGGAGCACAAATAATAATCACACTAATATTCATTAACATTAGGTTCAAAATATTACAATGCTTAAATACATAGATTAATAACCATAACCTAGAAAGCTTAGGAGAAATATTAGGGAGGAAGGAAAACAGGGAGGAAAATAAAAATAGAATTAGAAGTCAAACTCCCTACCATCCATGCCATCCAATCCTGTTGACTTAGTTGTCGTCCAAGGAGGTAAAAGGGTAAGGTCCAAAGCTTACAGTGGTAAAACAATTTTTTACCATTTTACCCTTTTAACTTCCAACATTCTCCCCCTTAAAGTTGAGAGGACTGACTATACAGTCTCTCATATTTATATATTGAGCTTTAGCTATGCCTTTGGTGAAGATATCTGCAATGTTATACAAAGTGCTACAATATTTAAGCTCAACTATCTGCTGCTCCACCATATCTCGAATGAAGTGATACTTCATATTGAAATGCTTTGATCTGCTATGGTGGATTGGATTGTATACCAACTAAATGACACTTATGTTATCACAATACAATCGAGTTGGACCACTTCGAATTTCTTCAATCTCTTAAAGATTTTTTCTCAACCATAGGTCTTGAGTACTAGCATGTGTGATGGCTACATACTCAGCCTTAGTAGATGACAATGCTACAATAGTTTCTTTCTTGGAACTCCAATTTATTAGTCCTGACCCTAGGCTAAAATAGTTTCCTGATGTAGATTTCCTATCATCTATATTGTTGTCCTAATCACTGTCACTGAAGCCAACTAATTTCACTGAATTACATTTGTGGTAATGGATTCCAAAATCCAATGTACCTTTTACATATCTTAAGATTCTTTTAGTTGCTTGTAGATGCAGCTCAGATGGACTTCCCATAAACCTTGAAACTAAAGAAACAACATATTAAATATCAGGCCTTGTGTTGGTGAGAAACATCAGACTCCCAACCATGCTCCTGTAAGTGGTCATGTCAACCTTTGGTGCTTCGTCGTCCTTGCTCAATGGGATTCCATGTCCAGTTGGAGTTGCAACTGATTTGCATTGCTCCATGGCAAATTTCTTGATCATGTCTTGAGAATACTTATGTTGACATATGAAGATCCCCTTATTTGATTAATGCACTTCCATGCCTAGGAAGTATCACATTAAACCGAGATATTTCATCTCAAATTGCTTCATCATGGAGTTTTTGAAATCCATATTCATTTTAGTGTTACTACCCATAAATATTAGATCATCCACATACAAACAAACTATGAGAATATCTACACCATGCTTTAGGTAGTACAGAGTTGGTTCACTTTTGCTTCTAGTGAATCCATACTCATTGAAATAGCCATCAATGCATGAGTACCAAGCTCTTGGTGCTTGCTTGAGGCCATAAAGTGCTTTTTTCAATTTATAAACAAGGTTCTCCTTTCCTTGTTCTTGAAAGCCTTGAGGTTGTTGAACATAAACCTCCTTTGTCAAGTATCCATTCAGAAAAGCACTTTTCACATCCATGTATTGAATGTTCCATCCTTTATGGGCAGCTAAAGAAATAACTAATTTGATTATCTCTTGTCATGCAACAGGAGCAAAGGTTTCCTCATAGTTAATGCCAAATTTCTGAGTAAAACCTTTTGCTACTAATCTCACCTTGTGCCTCTCAATGCTTCGATCAACATTGTATTTGGTCTTGTAGACCCATTTACATCCAACACATTTTTTTCCTTTTGGAAGCTTTACAAGCTCCCATGTATCATTATTTTTTATAGAGGTTATTTCCTCTTTCATGGCTTCTTGCCATACTTTCTGAGTACAAGCCTTCTCGTAGCTAGATGGTTCTAGCTGTGCACTAGCCAATAAAGCATAATTGACTACATCCCCCTTAGGATATTGGGAGTCATCATCCCCATACAATTGCAAATTTTCAAGTTGCTGCAAAAATATATTCATTTCACTAGCTTGGCTTCTAGTGAATCTTCTCTAGAAATTTTGATCCAACATTTGAAAGGATGGATGATGTTGTAAAGTTCTTTTACCTCTTGATGGAGAGTCACTGTCAATGTCCATCGGTGAAGAACTTACTGATCTCTGTGGAGAAGGACTTGGAGTGGCGTCAGATGTACTCGAAATACTCCTGCTTGGGCTTGGAAGGGGTGGTGTACCTTTGCTTTTCTTGGGATACACTTGTTGTACCTATGAAGAATTTACATCTTGGGATCCATCATCAACAAAAATTATTTGATGACCCCATTCTCCCCCTTCATAAAAAAATATATCCCTTGAGAGAATAATCTTATGAGACTTGGGATTGTAGAGTCTATAGGCTTTCGTAGACTCACAATACCCTACAAATATACAAGCTTGAATTTTGGGATCAAGATTTTTCCTCTTCTCATCAGGAATGTGTGCATATGCTAAAGAACCAAAAAATTTGAAATGCTTTACATTGGGTTTCTTTCCATACCACCCCTCATAATGAGTGATTCCATCTAAACTAGAAGTTGGACTTCTATTTAGAATATATACACTGGTTCTTATAGCATCGACCCAGTACATATTAGTTAGGCACGTAGTCTGAAGCATCTTTCTCACCATCTCAACTATGGTGCGGTTCTTTCTCTCTGCCACACCATTCTGTTGTGGGGTATAGGCAGTAGTGAATTTCCTTTTGATCTCACTTTCTTTACAATATTTCAAGAATTATTTTGAGGAGTACTCACCTCCTCGATATGTTCTAAGAAATTTTACAAAATACTCACTTTGTTTCTCTACATTGTTTCTAAAATCTATGAAGCAATAAAAAGCTTCATCTTTATGTTTGAGGAAATAAATCCTGCACATTCTAAAGAAATCATCTATGAAAGTGAGAAAATAGGAACTATTTCCTATACTCTTTGTCTGCATTGGACCACAAATGTTCGAATGCACTAATTGAAGTGGATAGCTGGCTCTCCATGCTTGTCCTTTTGGAAACTTAGACCTTGAGTGCTTTCCCAAAGCACATCCTTCACATACCTCCTTTTGTTCGTTGATTTTGGGAAGTCCTGTCACCATAGCTTGAGAAGTTAACAGTTTCAAGCTAGTGAAATTAATGTGACCATATTGCAAGTGCCAAAGCACACTTGGATTTGCTATAGCTACATTTGCAAGTTGAGCTCCCCCTGGCTCACCAAATTTGAGAGGGAATAACTGATTCTTGGTTATAGGAACCTGTGTGATGACATGATTACAATTGTTTTTATCAAGAATGATATATTTTCCTTCATCAAAAATAAGTTTGTAATTATTCTCCATCATTTACCCAATGCTTAGTAGATTATGTTGGAGCTTTGGATTGTAGTAGATGTCATTCACTTTCTTTAGTCCTTTTGTTGGAACCTCCATGGCTCTGATGCCTTCGACTTGCAAAGCTTTATCACCCCCTAATTTGATTTTGGATTTGTAAGTGGAATCTAGAGTAGCAAATAGATTTTCTTTGCCACTCATATGGTTTGAACAACCAGTATCCAGAATTCGTGTGTCATTTAGATTCTATTCTTGTTGTCCATATGATAGAAAAAGACTAGAGGTATCATCTTCTTCTCCATAATTTTCATTTTGACTGTTGCTACCTTGAGAAGATTTTGACTAGCAGTCACGAGTAAAGTGACCTGGCTTACCATAGTTAAAGCAAGCTATTTTGGACTTGTCACTTCCTCATCCTTGATTTCCACTTCATCCTAGATTGCCTCCTTGATTTTGGTTTCCACCTTTGTTCTGATTGCCTCCTTTGTTGGAGTTGCCTCCTCTGTTCTGATTGCCTCCTTTGTTGGAGTTGCCTCCTCTGTTCTGATTGCCTCCTTTGTTGGAGTTGCCTCCTCTGTTCTAATTGCCTCCTCTGTAGTTACCTCTGCATCTACCTCTTCGCTGGCCTCTGCCTTGACCTCTTCCACGTGCTCTTCCAGTATTTTCATTGGATGTGAAGGCTTTATCATCGCCTCCATAGCTAGTTGAAGGAGATTCCTGTAATCTCTTTTCATGAGACATTAACGACCCAATTAATGCATCAAATGTTAAAGTGGAAAGATCTTTTGAATATTTTATGATTATGGCTATGTGATTCCATATTTGAAGAAGTGTTTTGAACACTTTCTTTACAATTATTTTAGGCTTAATTTCTTCGCCACGAGTAACCATTTTATCAACTACTGCCTTGACTCTGACACAGTAGTCACCAAATTTTTTGTCTTCTTTCATTTTGAGATTTTCAAAATCTCATTTCAGTGTTTGAAGCCTCACTTGCTTCACTTGATCACTTCCCTGGAATCCATATTTCAAAGCTTTCCACGCATCTTGTGCAGTTATACAAGCGGCTATTCTAGGGAATATACTTTTCTCTAATGTTGCTTGGAGATGATAAAAAACAGAGGAGTTGCTCTTTTGCGCTTCTTTCTTTGTTTTTTTATCTACGACACTTAATGTTGTCCAGTCTGTGGGTTCGATGTAACCCTCTTCCACTATGTCCCACAAACATTTTCCTATGAGCAAGATCTTCATTTTGATAGACCAATACTGGTAGTCATACCCGTTGAACTCTAGAATTGGTAGATTGTTATGTGAGACCATAGTTACTAAAACACTCTTTTTATTTCTCGGTTACAATAAAGCACTCTGCTTTTTCAAAGAAGGAAGAAAGAAGAAGAAAGAAAAAAGAAGAAAGAAGAGATTACAAATTTAAGTCAAATTTGACTTGATTCACTCTATCACTGATGGTTTGTTCCTCTTGTTGTGGTGGTACTATTTCTTGAGTCATGAAATTGTCTGGTACTTCTTCTTAGTCGTCACTGATCAATATTATCTCTGGTGATTTTGGTTCTAGGATTTCCATTGAATTACTATAATGAGTATATTCATATTCTTGAGGTGCAATTTCTATGGATTCGAATTGCTCAAATCCACTCCCAAATGAATTGTCTTCAGATTTTGCCTTGTACCCTAAGTCCGGATGTCTCTGATGTGATATTACTACGTTTTGCAACTGACTAAACATAGTATGAAGCCCATAAGATCGTACTTTTTCATCAAAGCTTTCAACATGCTCTCTTACCAAAAGTGCACAAAGTGCATGATAACATCCTGTGGAGCGAATCATGAATTTTATCCTTCAATGTGTTTCTTTTACAAATTCCTAGTCTTCAATGTTTTGCCTCTTTCAGAATTTTAGAAAGAAATTTCTAAAGCCCTTTAGGTCTTTTACACAATATTTTCACTTTTGAGTCCTCTTACATAAATTGCCTCTTAGGCAATGTTCTTTTTCTTCTATTTTATTATATATATATAAAACATATCTATATTTGTATTTAATAAAAAAAATATAATTGCTTTATAATTTTTTTTTTTAAAACAATTATTATTTAATTTTATTAAATATAATATAAAGTTATTTTTTTAAATATAAATAATAATTAACTTTAGAAAAAAACTTAAAAAAAAAAAATATTATCCTCCACAGGAGTCGAACCCACGACTCCTCTTTCCAAGCAAATATTCCTTGCCAACTCATCTTCCATCGCCGATAGGACTCAAGCACTATACACTATAATTTCTTAAGCATTCGGGGCAAGTTTTTAACAAAAAAAAATTTAACAGCTTCGTCGCCGCCAGGTTTCGAACCCACGATCTGTTGGGGGATGAGCACTTAAGGCTGGCTCCTCGAGCCAGTCGAGCTGTGTGGCCTGACGAGAAGGCAAGGGAGGCTTGCCTCCTTTATTCCGTCGTGGCCACGCAAAACATAATTTTTTTTTTGTTTTTATCCCACATCCGTTGTGTGGAGGGGAAATAGTGCTTTATAAGCACAAAGAAGCACTAAGCTTCTCGATGGCCTTCAGGCAATCAATGAACATCTTTTTACCTTTTAGTCGAGCCAATATCCTCGCACCACATCGCCAATTGCCCATTTGTCTGCCACATCACCTGCCACATCGCTTGTCTACCACATCACCTGTCTAGTTAGCTCTCCTCTGGTCCACATGTTTGCCTCACTGTCTGCTTGCCACATGTCTACCTTTGGTTAGCTCCTCGATCCATGTGCTCTCTATGGGCCTCCTCCTGACCTTGACTCGATTCATGTGCTACAGGTCCTCTCGACCTTGCCTTAGTTTGCATGCTGTAGGTCCTCTCGACCTTGCCTTAGTTCACGTGTTATGGGTGCTCTCGACCTCACCTCGGTTCACGTACTGTGGGCCCTCTTGACCTTGCTTTGTGGGTCTCCTAGACCTCCTCGAGATTCATGCCTTACCTATGGGCCTCCTAGACCTCCTCAGGATCTGTGCCTAGCCTTGAAGCTTAGACACACACAACTCTGATACTAGATATAGCACTTAGAAATTTAGGAACACAAATAATAATCACACTGATATTCATTAACATTAGGTTCAAAATATTACAATGCTTAAATACATAGATTAATAACCATAACCTAGAAAGCTTAAGAGAAATATTAGGGAAGAAGGAAAATAGGGAGGAAAGGAAAAATAGAATTAGGAGTCAAACTCCCTGCCGTCCATGCCATCCAATCCTGTTGACTCAGTTGCCGTCTAAGGAGGTAAAAGGGTAAGGTCCAAAGCTTACAGTCGTAAAATAATTTTTTACCATTTTACCCTTTTAACTTCCAATAAGTTATGTGTCCTAGGGCTTCATGCGAGATGCGTGCTCCAGTATAGGTGAGTCTCGTTCTACTTTGTCTTCAGGTCGCATTCTTCCTAGTCTCCACACTTCTGCTATGCAGTCTCCAGGGTATTCGGGCCTAGTCTCAAACTTGCTCTGGTACCATAATAAAAACAATACAGATGCAATCTCATGAAATACGAAGCAATTGATTATTATCAAAGAAGAAGATAATATACATCTCATAGGTGGTTCGGGTGGTTGAACCACCTGAGTTGGTTGACAAACCAACTCATTAATTGGAGAGCACGAAAGCGCTTGTTTTATTGTGCCAATAATTGAAATATACTTTGCACTTATATGCCCTATGCTATATAATATGCTAACACTTTTGCTAATTATCTAGTGATTTGAGATGATTGATCAATACAAATTTGATAGCGGTAGTGTTTTGACCATCACCTACAAGAGTTGACCAAGTATCACCTCTAAAATCTTCTCCTAATTCCTACATAGTCATTATTAAGTGTTTAATATACCTTTGTGGGAAAAAATGTGTTCTTCCTCTATTACTATTGTTCCTTTGTTTTCCTTTGACTAATATTGTTATGCATGGTTGAAGATGCCAAGCTATTTGTGCGTCCACTTTATATAGTGAATATTGTCATGATGAACTGTGTGAAGTTCAAACATTTTTCTTGTTTCTTTACCATATGCAATAATATTGATTTTTTTAGTTTTTTCATAGATGAGACATACCTTGTGTAGACACCAAAACAGCACCAATCCGATTATGTGACAACAAGCACTGATCGCACTAACACACACAGCCCCCAGGGCAGCCCCCAGAGGTTAAACAGTGGTTCTAACCACTCACACAATAGTTTTGCAAGTCAAGGATCAATTTGGCACCTTTTAGACACTTTATTGCTTATTCGTCCCACCCAGGGACGAGTGCGGATTTGTACTCGTCCTACCCAGGGACGAGTGCGGATTAATACTCGTCTCACCCAGAGACGATTACCAGCGCTCGCTTCGAGGTGGGACGAACGCCAGGTTTGACCGACAAAAAGTCAGATCTCGGCATGTGACAACTCAGAACTGCCACTTAGCTTTTCTTGCATGACATAGGAGTGCGAGTGAGTTCTTTTGACAACTCATATCTGCCAATTGACGTTCCCTTCATTGCATGGGAGTGCAAGTGAGCTTTTCTAAAACATACAAAGACATGCACAGAGGCAGTTAAGAAGCCCTTGATCAAGAAGAAGTCTTCTCTTCACACAAAAAGCATTCATGCAAAGAAACACTTTTGCATGTTAATTCAAAGAGACCCCTTGGGTCTATAAAATGGTGAGTTTCCTCACCCAAAAGATATACGAGAGAAGGAGCATTTTGAGCGACGAAGTGCTGCTAATTCATTTACTTGCGATTTGTGTTTTCAACATCCATAATCTCTTAATCGAAAGAGAGGTTATTGGGTGACTTTTGAAGGCACGAATCAAGAACCAACCCCGATTTTTCTGACCACAATATCCAACCAATTTGCCGACAACACATCACATCAGGTTTCGGACCCATCCTAAGCGGATTGGTGTCGAAGCAAAGTTTCACCCGCGGGTGGTTTGCCTTCGGGCACCCCCCGCTTTATTGCTTTTGGTAAATATTTCTTTTGTAGTATTTAGCTAGTTTCATGTTTATGCTTTTGTCAAGTTTTCATTTTATTTAGACTCATTTTAACCATCGTTAGATTCATCTTTTATTTTTCATACACAGGTGCTACTGATTCTTTGTTTGTTTCTTTGAACGTAGATTTGCAGCATTAGAGGAGCAGCGAGGAATCGACCTTTATCAACGCAAGCGACGACAACGTTTTGGTTCGCCCATCTTACATGTGGGCACGCGGAAGAAGGAATTCTGAAACAAGTTGTAAAAGACCAACATTTAACGCTCCTATCCCCTAAAAAGGAAGGAGACGCATTGTAACACAAATTTGAAAAGCATATCAATAAAAGGGCCGATTTTTATATTGCTTTAATATCTTGTGTTCATGTTCTTTCTTTTTACGCATTTTTCAATAACATAGGGTTTAAGCGTTATTTTAGTTTCATTTACATTGCATTTTTAGTTTATCCTTTTTGTTTTCGGAATCTCGTGCTTTCAATGGCGATCACGGTGGGACCTCTGTCCTCTATTTTTTTTTAGGTTAAATTACTGATCTAAAATTGCTTGTTTTTTACAGGTACCTATTTTTCAACATCGGACTGTTATTCGTCTCTGTAAGTGACGATTACAGAATTGGTATTCGTTTCACCCCGGGACGAATAAATTATTCGTCTCACCCTGGGACGATTACTGTTCTGATATTCGCCTCACCCAGGGACGAGTATAATTCTGTGCAATTTTTAGAGCAAATCAGAAACATCCTGTTAGGCAGAGAAGAGGTAGGGGTTTTTTTAAAGCTTCTGTCAAATTTTTGTTTTTCTGTTTTCTGGTTTTCAGTTTGTATGGCTTAGGGAAAGATTTCTTTTTCGTTTGCCTGTTTCAATTTTTGCAAATTAAAATGAACCCCACACATCACGTGGTATTTTAAACCAAGGCGTTGGTCGTAAAACCCCAACCCTTGAGCAAGACCAAAGGTGGATTCCATTATCACTTTGGCTTGAGATATTGCATCCATTACCTCGATCGCGACTGTTGCTAGACGTAAATCCTGACGAAAGCTGACCGAGTGGAGCTTGGGGTGATTCCCAACACGCGAGGATAAGTCTTCTATGGTAGGTGTCATAAACAGAGTGATTCCCCTTCCGTACCGCCTATGTTCCACGTATCATCTGCTCTCACGTACCTATAGTCTCCCTCACGTAAGGGCGGGTATATAGAGAGGTTGGTATATCGGTCCGACAATGGTATATTGAAGGGGCGACCATTTTGGGAGTCATAAGAGCCTTCATAATTGCATTTAAACGTTTCACAAAAATTTTCAAAAAACAAAACAAACAACAAAAACACACTAAACCAGATTTAGGGCACACTATTAATCTTTAAAAGAGATAATCATTGCTTGTGTGTGTATGCTATTTTCTGTTTAGACAAAAAAAATCATAAAAAGAATTTTTTGCATCTTTAGGTTAGCATTACCATGGTGAATACTCGTAGCCAAGCCCAATCACGGGCAGAAGCTGCAGAAAATGCACCAAGAGAGACAAATCGTCTCCGATATAGCCTTGAAGACTTGACCATCCCGCCTCGACGGTAGGGTATACCAGTTAGTTCACACCATGCAGAACATGGCTCTAGAGGCCCATCATTGAGGGGCACTCCAACCCATACAGTCATAGAACATGGCTCTAGAGGCACCTCCTTGAGGGGCTCTCCAAGTCAGGCCATCAATAGACGAGACTTTAGAACCCCCTCTCTAAGGGGAACTCATGAGCAACAAGAATCTTTTCAAGAAAATAACCTATATATACCACCTGGTCTAAGCACGAGGCCTCCTTTGGAAGTTCATTATGGGTGGCCTAGTGATGAAGCATTGTGTACTGCTCTAGAACAACAAAGGGTCCAAAAGGAAGAACCATATGATTTTGTGGTTCCTAATTTACCCCCAATTAATGTCGGACACAGTAGACCATATCCAGAACATCAGGTTCTCCCGACAGGGCAAGACAATTCTGCCCGCACTTTTTATGCATATCACAGAGAGAGTGAGGAGGATCACTACATTCCTCAAGAATAGTATCCAGTGCAGAAACGATGCACGTCTGCCCCTGCTTTATATCCAGATCGCTCATTGAGACCAGAGTTTCAAGTTAATGCTGCCAACCTCGACAGAGGGAAGCAACATATAGGGGTCTCAGAGCACCATGATCGAAACAGATATGTAGGAGAGACATCTAGGCCTATTAAACAAGAGACGACAGAACAAAATGACTTGGCATTTGCACAACTAGCCGCCCGCCAAGCACAAATCATGCGGCTTAGGCAAGAACAACAGGAATTAGAACATTTGTGTCGCCTTGATCAAGAGCGCATTCAGCGTCAGACAACTGAATTGCTTCACAACCATGCGCCTGAGAAGGCCCCAATCCCTCACGCACAACAATCTGAGATGTATGTGAGGCACAACCCCTTAGTGCGAGACAGGTCTCCGCGACTTCAGCAAGCACTACCTCCAAGACCTCTTAGACCTGAGCGGGAGGCCATTCCCCGCAACCGTGATGGGCATCCTCCGCGGGCACCCGTCCATGTTTACAGGCCTAGGCCAAACACTCCTCAAGAAGATTATGAGGATTATTACCAAGAAGAAGAGCGGGCTGAAATGCCCTATCAAGGCAGAAGGGAGGCTACCCATTTATCCATCCAAAGGCCTCAAGTTCCCCGCAACCCACAGACGGGAACAAACCAAGGAGGAGGAGATTACGTCCTCCGATGCATACAAAGTGTTGTTAGAACGCTTAGAGACTATGGAACTCAAGACTGCTGGGCCCCAAAAGCCTACCTTACGCCAACTCCGTAGTCATCCGGTGCATCCATCAGTGCCAACACCTCCATACCCCGAACATTTCAAGCTGCCCCAGTTGGCACTCTTTAAAGGGGATGAGGATGCTCAAGAGCATGTGACATGATTTTTGAGCCAATGCTTTGGTATACAAGACAATGATGCATTGCTATTGAGAACATTCATAACCACATTCGTAGGATCTGCCTCGGATTGGTTTACCCATCTACCGAAGCATAGCATCTACAACTTGGATCAACTAGTGGACGCGTTCTTAGAACGTTTTGCTTTCAATACAAAGAAAAAGGCGTCACTCAGTGATCTAGCTAGCCTCAAACAGTATGAGGAGGAGTCTATGGTAGCATATGGGAATCGATGGAGGACGGTGCTTTCAAAGCTGTCCTACCTCCCTCCTATGTCCGACCTAACTCAAATGTTCGCAAAGAGCTATTTGCGATCGATCTCTGTGCTATTGCAACTGCAACAATACGCCACTTTAGAAGAAGCTCTGGCGCAAGCTAGACGTATCGAAGAGATCAAGATACAGGATGGCAAAATTGCCAAGCCTAAGAAAAAAGAGTGGAACAAGAGCACCAAAATAGGGAATACGCAACAGAAACCCGTCGCGGTCAATCAAGTTGCTATTAATGCCCCTACGCCTGCCCAAGCAACACAGCCTCCAAAGGCTAATTATCAGGTGGTGCCTCACAATAATTATGAGAAAGATAACAAAAAGTAGGATCAAAATCAGCAGCGTCGCCCCAAGCGACAATTTACACCATACACTGAGTCTAGGGACTCCTTGTTTGACCGTTTGTCCGCGGCAAACTTAATTAATCTGCCAGATATTCCAACAATCGATCCTAATGCGCCAAAGCCTAAGGGCTACAGAGAGGATCTTTTCTATAGATTCCACAGAAGGAAAGGGCATGACCTTAATGTCTGTTGGACGTTTAAAGGTTTAGTGCAAGATCTCATTGATAATCACACATTGGTAGTGGATAACCCCATCGCACCCAACAACCAACAAATGGGTGTTTTCAAAGATCCTTTACCCACACATGATGCACAAACAAAACCTCTGCATGTCAATGAAGTGCAACAGAGTTGCCCCATGGAGGGGTATGTTGGGATGATTAGCATTGTGACAAGAAACAAGAGACACCCAGGAGTTGTCCCCGCGACAGCCACTAGGGAAGTTCCATCCACGTCACAACATCAACCGAATCCTACACAGTTGCCCCCGCCTAGACCAGTGGCCACGATTCGAACTAGACTTACTCAAAGTCTACGGACCACATCGGCTAGGCTCTCCATCTATGAGCTTATTCAACAATCGATGCCCCATCGGGAAGCTCTTATGGAGATATTAAAGGCAATTGAATTGCAACCCCACGAAGCGGATTCGTTCAACAATTTTGTGGGGCATGTCAAACAGTGTACTGAACCAGTCATTACCTTCAGGGAAGATGAGCTAAAAATGGTGACCGGAGATGTAGCGGATCCACCCCTGCACGTTATTGCATGGGTCAACGGGACTCCGTACAAGCGGGTGTTGGTAGACACTGGTTCGTCCAATAACATTATTACAACTGCTGCATTGAAACATTTGAAACTGCCAGCCTCTCACATTGCACCTTCCACTTATACCCTTCGAGCATTTAATGATGCGATATGCTCGACAGTTGGCACAATTGTCCTGCCCATACAAGTGGGACAAAAGACCATTCATACGTTGTGCCACATTTTAGAAGGTGAGATGGCTTACAATATCTTGCTTGGGCGGCCTTGGATCCGGGATATGAAGTGTGTCCCTTCAATTGCTCATCAATGTTTGAAGTATACATTTGAAGGACAAGTGCACGTGGTCCCCATAGATTTGGAACCTTTTAAATATTGCAACTCAGTGCAAATCATGCCGCAATCGACCCTTCCTTCAACGCATGTGGATTTCCAGTTAAATCCATCTAAGAGGGGTCCGACTAAGCAAGAATCTCCATCACCAAATCAATCAAATTCCCAGGAGGGTTCATCTTCTTCATCCAGTCCTCCCACAACGACGCCACCTACGGTGGCCACACCAATGGACAAAGGAAAGAAGCCCCTGGAAGCGGAACCACCTTTAGTCTCCAACATCTCTACAGAAGAGACGCCTAATAGAATGGAAGTTGAGACGCCTAGTTCACCCCACATGGAGTGGACTCAAGGAGAACTCCCATTCGCTTCCCCTCAATCGCCAATGATTATTGTTGAGATGTCTAACACAGGCATGGGGGAGTATATAGTGCGCAATGTTGTTGCAACGCCCACACTTCAGTCTATGCAAGACATGGGAAGACCTCGACTCCCCATAGGCTCCGTGGTTCCTTTAGGCTACCCACCTAATCAGACAAATTTTATTTTTGGGGGCCTGGATCATGGCGTTGAACCTTCCCGACAAGAAGAGGAAGATGAAGATCCCTTTGTGGAAGATGTCAATTATTTGGCTAACCCAGACTTCGCATTACGATATCTTAGCCAATGCAATTGGCATGGATACGGGTTAGGCAGGTATGAACAAGGAATGCATGTTTTGTGCCAACCAAGATACCAAATGCCTTATGATAAGTCAGGAGTAGGGTTTAATCACCCTTTGCCCCTCGACATCTTGGTCGAAAACATGCAAAGCCTAGGGATAGGCAACAAGGATGGGTTGGCATCAGATCCATATGCTAATCCAAATACAACTTATACACTGGGGGATTATTTCCCATTACAAACAAATAACCTTGTTGACCTCAACAACCCTTTCCCTACGGCTGAACAAGGAGAAACCTCATGGACTCACCCACAAGGGGAAGATGGACAAGACCACGAAGGGTCTTCTAAAGATGAGTCGAAGTACGATCATTCGCATGAATATCCAATGAATGACGATCAGGATAGCTTCCTGATGATGTTCCCATTGAATGATCCCAGTGAGCATAGGCTACCTCAACAACAACAAAATCCTTTGGACATAGATGACATGTTTGAACACTTACACATAGGTCCAAGACATAGGCGGCATTTCAACCTGGCGCAGTTATAGCAATTACTGCACCCGCCACTCCAGGCATATCGAGAGCATTTTTCGCTTGGAGACCCTATCAAACCATCAGTGCCTAGGGCAGACCCTATTTGCAGGTCCGCGCATAGGGCTGATCCCTTTGTGCCAGTGCCTACAGAGCCAGATCCAAAGCACCAAGAGCATCCCGAATGTCAGAGTTGTCACATTTGCGGTAATGGAGATTACAATCATTTCATCAACATGGTCTCCATTGATTTGACCGCCCCCATCCATGATCCAGCCAATCCAACATGATTATTGCATCTAGACATAGAGGCTATTGATTGGGATCACGCTGGCACACCACCATCTCCATCAGAGTATTGGCCTTGCGGTGGGATGTTTCATTTCACTCCAGGACAGACTCAGGATGTCTTCCATGTTGAAGAGGAACTTGACGTTCCTAATGATGATCTTAATTCAGCAAACGATATCCATCTGATCCCAATTCCACACCAGTTGGAAGACGGATCCCATATGTCAGTTGAAGCAACGACTGATGTAGACATCGGCACAGATCCAATGAATCCATGGATTCTCAAGCTGGGGGTAAGTCTTTCCCCTGAAGAGCGAGTCGATTATGTTACCCTTCTTAAGGAAAAGAAGGAGGTTTTTGCATGGTCATACAAGGATATGCCGAGACTAGACCCACAACTAGTCACGCACAATTTAACGCTTGATCCGACAATCAAGCCAGTCAAGCAAAAACTATGCAAGATGCATCCAAAAGTGGCCTTAATGGTAAAATATGAGTTACAAAAGTTGTTGGATGCCCAGTTTGTCATCTGTGTGGATTATCCGCCATGGTTGTCTAACATGGTTCCTGTCAAGAAGCCCGACGGGAGGATTCGCATATGCACTGATTTTTGAGATCTTAACAAAGCGAGTCCTAAGGATGATTTTCCCTTGCCAAGCATCGACGCGTTGGTAGACGCTACAGCGGGCCACGAAATGCTTTCCCTTATGGATGGTTTCTCAGGATACAATCAGATTCGTATCAATCCTGAGGACCAACTAAAAATGGCATTCACAACGCCTTGGGGGACATTTTGCTATAAGGTCATGCCTTTTGGCCTTAAAAATGTCGGAGCCACCTACCAACGTGCCATGACGTACATCTTTCATGATTACATGCACAAAACTTTGGAAGATTACATGGATGATTTGTTGGCCAAATCTCTTTTGCGCCCAGATCACATCGGTGACTTGAGTAAGGTCCTTGATCGCCTCATTGAGCATAAAGTCAGACTAAACCCCAAGAAGTGCATCTTTGGCGTCACCTCTGGAAAGCTCTTGGGTTTCATAGTCTCCAAACGAGGAATTGAGGTTGATCCAAACAAAGTCAAGGCAATCCTTGAAATGCGTCCCCCAACCACCATCAAGCAGCTCAGGAGTCTATAGGGAAAGGTTGCGTCGATCAAGCGCTTCATAGCACAGTTATCTGACAAATGCCGACCCATGAATAAATTATTGCATAAAGGGGTCACATTTCATTGGGATGACGAGTGCCAGTCAGCCTTTGACGACATTAAATAGTACTTGGCTTCGCCGCCAGTATTGGCACCACCTAGACCAGGAGTGCCATTCTATTTATACATCTCAGCCACTGAGGTGGCACTGGGCGCCATGCTGTCCCAGAAAAATGAACTTCACAAAGAATAGGCTACATACTATCTTAGCCGCACCCTGGTCAGTTATGAACTTAACTATGCATATGTTGAAAAGCTCTGCTTGGCAAGTGGTGTTTGCTACCAAAAAGCTACGCCACTACATGCTCAGTAATAAGACGTATGTTGTGTCTAAGGAGAATCCATTGCGATACATGATGAGTCGTACTTATCATAGTAGCCGCACGACGAAATGGATCATGTTGTTGATGGAGTTTGACATAGAGTTCATTGGACAGAAATCCATAAAAGGTCAAGTCATCGCCGATCAACTAGTTGAGGCTCCTCTTGAAGACGATCAGCCTCTAACTTTTGAACTACCTGATGATGGGGTCTTCCATGTTTCAGAGTCGCCAGATTCTGATGAGCCTGAGTCACAAGTTGACATAACCCTATTCTTCGATGGTTCTAAATGTGAGCAAGGGGGTGGTGCAGGAATTGTATTCTTCACTCCACAAGGCGCTCCAATGCCCTTGTCATTTAAATTAGACTTCCCTGCACCAACAACAATGCAGAATACGAAGCCTTGCTCATAGGTCTTCAGACAACAATCACCATGAACATTAAACGATTGAACATCTTCGATGATTCGTTGTTAATTGTCAATCAAGTAAAGGGGATATTCCAATGTAAATGTCCAGTTTTGCGGGCCTATAAAGCCCTTGTGGACAAATTCCTGGCACAACTTGAATGGTATGACATCGAGGCACTCCCTCGATCATCAAATCATTTTGCGGATACTATGGCCTCCTTGGGGTCACTCATCCCGCACGACCCTTCTGATGAAATGACAACCATTCAGGTTACAACATTATCACAATCTACGATGGAGCGTGCAAGCTCTGATCTGACGCCAGGAATCCACATGATCCAGATTGAACCATCTCCGGATAAGTTCTCTCGAATTCGAGATTGTTTGATTCAAGCCAACCTGGGGTCCTTGTTCTCCCCGACCCCTCTTACTAGCAACACCACGTTGTTTTTACAAGTTCTTTCCTGCTCAGCTTTTGTTCGGGATAGACTTCAAGAGGGATTGGCCGTTCATACTATCGAGGTTTCTGATCAGCAAGATTGGTACACACCCATTCGGGATTACCTCAAGCTAGGTAATCTCCCACTTGGATTGACACAAGCCACGAAAAGATCATTCAAACAAAAAGCGGCAAAGCATGTCTTGTTAGGAGACATTTTGTATCATCAAAATTATGAAGGAATCCTCCTTCGTTGTTTGGACCAGCAAGAGTCCGCTTGGGCGATCACCCAAGCTCACGATGGTACATGTGGTGGCCACTTCAACGGTATGGCCATCGCAAAGCGCATTCTTCGCATGGGTTATTATTGGCCATCTTTAGAGCGAGATTGTTGCGCATATGTGAAGAAGTGCGTGAAGTGTCAGCACCATGCTAATTTGACACACGTACCTTCTCGGGCCTTGCAGCCGATCCAATCGGTTTGGCCTTTTTCATAGTGGGGCTTTGATCTAATTGGAAAGATCTCCCCTGCGTCGTCTGGTCGTCACACGTTTATTTTAACGGCCATAGAGTACTTTACCAAATGGGTGGAAGCAATTCCGCTGACCACTACGACTGGAGCCCGCATTGCAGAATTTATTTTGCATAACATCATATGTCATTTTGGTATTCCATCCAAGATCCTGTCAGATAATGGGACACCATTCAAGAATAAAGATGTGCGTGCTTTGACAACAAAGTACAAGATTCAACACAGCTTTTCAACACCCTATTATCCGCAGGCAAATGGGCAAGCAGAGGCGTCAAACAAAACGCTAGTCGCCATTCTCAAAAAGATAGTTGCAGACAATCATAAAGACTGGCACATTCAGATCCCGCTTGCCCTATGGGCTTATCGCACCAGCATTCGAACGCCCACTGGGGCAACTCCATTTTTGTTGGTGTATGGCTCCGAGGCAGTCATGCCTTTTGAGTTGGAAATTCCTTCCCTACGCATTTCAATGCAAGAGTTCATCGATGATGACACCTGCGCGGCAGGCCCGGTTAGATCAACTGACGTTGCTCGATGAACGACGCGTTAATGCTCTCGAGCATTTGCGTATCTATCAAGAGCGACTTAAGAAAGCATACAACATGAAAGTCCACCTCAGGGAATTTCAGGTTGGTGACTTGGTCTTAAAAGAGAACCAACAGAATTCTAATTTGCCGTCCCATTTACGGGACAAGTTCACGGCAAACTGGTTAGGTCCTTACATCATTGACAGTAAAATAGGACCTGGAACATACCGGCTTGCCTCTCTTGAAGGAATCAAGGAAACAGAACCCTTGAACATCATTCATTTGAGGCCATTCCACATCTAGAGAGCCATAGTCCAACCAAAAGCTCCAAGGATTACCACAATCGCTTGGTCAACCCAAAAGCTCCAAGGATTACCACAATCGCTTGGTCAACCCAAAAGCTCCAAGGATTATCATAATCGCTTGGTCAACCCTAAATGCCCCAAAGGTATCTATAAACCCTTTGGTCAAACCAAAAGCTCCAAGCATTACCATAACTGTTTGGTCAACATAAATATTCAAAAATCAACAAAAACAACACAAAAATCAAAATCACAAAAACAATTGCATTTCAATTCCAAAAAAAAAAAAAACAATCAAAATTACAAAAACATTTGCATTTCAATTTCATACATTCTCATAAAAATCAAAATTACAAAAACAATTGCATTCCAATTCCATGCATTCTCATAAAAATCAAAATACAAAAATATAGGTTGCATTAAGCATTGCATCCATACATTGCATACTTCGCTAGGACATACAAGTCAAAAGCACCATAGGCTGTCATTACTTGGCAATTCCATTATTTCCACCTCAAATCCATTTTCATAAATGCATACATCCAGCATATCACCCTTTTATTTTAGCATAGTCAGTTGTCTCCTAATGTATATAGGGTTTTCGTCATTCAGATGTCTTTAAATTTCTAGCCAAAAACTGTACACAGTTAAGCAGATTTTACACGGGAAAGTTTACTTGGATCACGCCTTGTTACGTAGCATCCCAACACAAATTAACACATATAAAAATTCCTACGTTGTGTGAACGAAAGATGAAACCTGCACCGTAATCCCGGTTACCATAAGCGAAACGGCTATCTTGCTTATCCCCCTGTGCGAATGACCCTAGGAATGCTGAGAGTTGGCAAAAGGACAAGCATCCTCCCTACCCAATTCCCCATGAATCCCAAGTTCTCAAAAGTTGCAAAACATCAAAAATTTGCAAAACGTCAAAAACACTAAAATTTGACATCCTACAGTGCACACATCAAAAGGCACAAACAATAGTGATTCTCGTCACTCCATATTCAAATCCCTTGCTCAAAAAAAAAAAAAAAAACAAATAAAACAAAAATAAACAGTGATTTTATCACTATAAAGAGCAAGTATCCCAATACACTTGAAGAAAAGAAGGGAGTCGAACTTGAATCCCTGGAACTCTCAGCATTTCGACAGGTCATGAGGCAAGCTTCAGTATCGGTTTGGTTGATAGCCTATTGGTCACTGGCGGTAAACCTCCCGCATGACGATATATCTGTCACATTAACTTGTGTGCGAGATCAATGTTTGCATGTGGATGAGCTAGTTTATGGTATCCTAGATAGCATCGCAGACAAATCTGACTAAATACAATAAAGGAGTTAGTGGAGCTAATTAGGTGATCCTCAGTACAGGTTCGGTTGAAAGCCCATCTGGCACTGGCGGTATCCTGACAAATACCACATAAACGAACTCAATTGCACACACTAGGATGTGAAATAACTTGGTTAAATTCAAGTCGAATTTAGACCTTGTTCAGAAGTCTTGCGAGATAAATGTACAGTCTTGGCTAGTTAGTTAAAAATATCTGCATCTCAGAAAAGCTTAACTACATTTTCAAACAACCGATACATTTCATTTCATACATCACCATAAAAAAAAAAAATCGACAAAATACAAAAACAAAGTTTTCACATGCACAAGCATTCCACAAAGTTATCCCATTACTATAGCAGGTCAATCCAATCTTGTACAGTCTATGGTGCATCGACAAATCATCAATAATTCATTTCATTCATTTCATATGCATACATCATACCAATTAGAACCATCGCATTCATCATCGCCTATGCATACATCAATGTAAAAACATGTACATAAAAATAAATCATGCAAAAAGTATAAACACCAAAAAGAGTCATCTGTATATATATATCATAATAAAATTGCCCGCAGGCTACAAAACTGGTCCTCTGACCCCGCAATCATACACCAAAATCCCCAAGTCTAGGGCATCGTCCACCATGATCACGCAGGATCGATGCGACGGGAACTACCCCCCGTGGTGCGGGTCCTCTGAGACCTCTCCGGATGGCTACTGCTCGCCCCTGCACCATGCCCGCTGGCCTCTCCCTCATCTCGCCGCCTCCGCTGCGAGGATGTTGTCTGCTCCGTGTCACTCCCTCTCGAGCGTCGCGATGATCCACCTCCGAAGAATGCAGGTACTCGCCCACCAAGGCGGATAACCTCATCCTCCAGCTCGTCCCGCTGTCGCTCCAAGTCCCTCGCCCACTGTCGGTATGTCGCAAGGTTATCCTCGCACCGCTCCAACTATGTCCGTAGGAGATCCCTCTCCTGTACCATCTCCCTCAGCTCCTGATCTCGCCTCCGCAATAACTCTATCAATCGTGCTACCTCAGCGCGCAACCCCGCCTCTGTATCCCCCTGCCCGATCGGCTGCATCGGCCTCTCTGGAGCATCAGCCTGCTCCGAAGCATCCTGCATCTCTGGCTGCTCCTCCTCATCAACATCCTCTCCCGCATCTACAACCTCCACCATATCCACATCCGTAGGAGCTCCCCAACCCTCTCCTGGTGCCTCTGCACCCTCTCCGCCTCCCGCTGCCTCATCTCCTCCCAATGGCCCCTCACCTCGCCACTGTCGAAGCGTCCACCACTCCTGATACTCGGCCGTCACTCCGACGTCATCTACGTCCGAAATGTCCAGTACGGTATCCGACTCCTCCCCCAATGGCTCGAGGATCGGCGCAGCTAAGGTCCTCTCATCACTCCGACGTCGATAGACTACGGGTTCCCCAGGCAACCCCTGGCGTACCCCAAACTGTCGTGTCACTCGGAGGTAGTGAAAGTACTCCTGCTCCGTCCCGTGTCGGCCAATCACCCATCTCCCCCTTCGGACCCATCGAAGCCACTCATCAGCCTCTGGCCATGCGGGACAATCCCGATATGGCCTCCATACCACATCTCTGGGAGTCAGTCATGCCAATGCATCTCTGTAATGGTCCACGTCTCCCGTGAACCGTCGACTCTGCCCTCGCTCCTCCGATCGATACCATAAAGCACCATAACCAATATCCCTGTCCACCATGTCAGCCCGGGTAGTCCAGGGTAGCCCTCGTGGTCGCTCTATGGCTATATGCTGCCAGGCCCAACACTGCAACAAGTAACTGCAGCCGATCCCCTTTCGCCTCCGACAACGGACCTCATACAACTCATCATATAACTGCGCCAAAAGCGTCTGGCCCCATCTCATAATCATCGGCTCTATCATCGGACAATCCACTAACTGCCACACCACCTCCAATAGGTTCCATGGGAACCTCGCTCCTGACGAGTCTGGCAGGAGCATGTTGGAAATGAGGCTCATGAGTAGTGCATGCCTCACTCCCAACATTCCCCTAGCGTACCACCATCGCACCAAAATCCCCCCAATCTGACAATCCAACTCCGCCCTCTCCAACGAGGTCATCCCATCCTCCTCCTCTCCATGTCCAAAATATCGGGTCAGTACAGCCGTCCTCTGGCCTCGTGGAGTCGTCCGAATGGGAACCCCGTCTATCGAAATCCGAAGAATCCGATACACGTCCTCTAAGGTGACTGTCATCTCCCCTATCGAAATATGGAAGGTGTTCGTCCGAACATCCCATAGGCCGATCAAAGCTGTAATGTACGCCCGATCCGCCACAACTGCATCCAACCGAGCCACATGCTTGAGCCCTAGGGCATCAAGCCAATCCCAGTCCTCAGCTGTCAACGCCTCGCGGGCATTAGAAAAAATTGTCGGCACCCGATGTCGACTCTTCACCACCTGCACATCACAGAAAACAACAAACATCAAAAACATGCATCAAATTACCATCACATGTACAAAAATGCATAACTGTACAGTAACATCTTTCATTCACATGTACATCCAAAAAAAAAAAAAAATTTGACATGGTTTACCTACGGTTTTACCTAAGTTTACCATTTCAAAACAAAAAACAATTCATTCAGTTTTCATCTTACATTTCATCAAAAACAATAAAAATTTGACATGGTTTACCTACGGTTTTACCTAAGTTTACCATTTCAAAAAAAAATTCATCCATTTTTCATCTGACATTTCATCAAAAACAATAAAAATTTGACATGGTTTACCTACGGTTTTACCTAAGTTTACCATTTCAAAAAAAATTCATCCATTTTTCATTTTACATTTCATCAAAAAAAAAAAATTGACATGGTTTATTTACCTAAGTTTACCATTTCAAAAAAAAATTCATCACATTTTCATTTTTAAATTTCATAAAAAAAAAAAAAAAAATTTGACATGGTTTACCTATGGTTTACCTAAGTTTACCATTTCAACAAAAAAATTCATCCATTTTTCATTTTTTAATTTCATCAAAAAAATAAAAATTTGACATGGTTTACCTATGGTTTACGACTAAGTTTACCATTTCAAAAAAAAATTCATCCATTTTTCATTTTTAATTTCATCAAAAAGACAAAAATTGACATGGTTTACCTATGGTTTCGACCTAAGTTTACCATTTCAACAAAAAAATTCATCCATTTTTCATTTTTAATTTCATCAAAAAACGACAAAAATTTGACATGGTTTACCTATGGTTTCGACCTAAGTTTACCATTTCAACAAAAAATTCATCCATTTTGCATTTTTTAATTCCATAAAAATAACAAAAAAAATATGGGCATGGTTTACCTACGGTTTCGACCTAAGTTTTACCATTCACATCAAAAACAAACATTTTTATAACCATGGTTACCCTAAAAGTGTTACTCTAAGTTTCATTTTGGGTTTATCCTACGGTTTTCCATCTAAGTTTCCATCGGTTTGCATCCACGTTTCATTTGGTTTCATTCATTCACCTTTTAATTTAATTAATTAGGGTTTCATGTTTTAAACAAACGAAAAACACAATAAAAACACATTTGCATTTTTCAAATTCAAACTCGAGGAGATAGTGCACTTACTGGTCTCGCCTCGGCTCCGCCGCTTGATGACCCGGTCTGTGCACTCATGGTGGCTGGAAAATCTGGCAGCGCTTCGCGTCAGAAAATCTACCTCCTCCTCCCCAGAGCTCCAAATCGCAATCGATGAACAGTGCAAATGAGCCCAATCCGTCATTTTCGCATATTTATACTTTTTGCTAGCTGGTAATCGTCCCTGACCGGGACGAGCGCTTTTCCCTCGACGGCGCGCTCGTCCCACCCCAGGACGAGTACCATCGTGGAGCGCTCGTCCCACCCCGGGACGAGTACCATCATGGCACTCGTCCCCCCGGGACGAATACAAAAAAAAAAAATCAAAAATAACCAAAACATAAAAATGACAAATGCCAACAAAACCACTAAAAATTGCCGGACAAAAGTGCTCTTGCACTTAACCTCTTGGCATAAGAAAACTGATGTCGGGGTCTACCTTGTCGTTATCCTACTCCCTAAGAAGGCTACCATCGCCGGACCGCTCCACGGGAAGACGGATTTTCGCCAATGTTAACCCCAAATGGCATTCCAAAATGGGTTCACACCCACCAAAAATAGGTCAAAACAATCGAGAAACTGCTCGAGCTTGCATCGGATAACATCTGAAGGCACCCTCACTTAAGTCATCTTGGGTCAAGCGACTCGTCGCTTTTCTCATGTCGGTCATTCCCTCATCGATTCGTCGCTTGAGGGGGTAGTCACACTTAGTTACTAATCAACACCAATATACCCAGTCTTGGAAATGACACGCATTCAAAGGATCATTGCAAAAGACAATCGCGCCCCTGCTTGGGGCAGCAAACAAGCAATTATCACCAACTGATCATATACTTGGCATTCGTGAATCATGAACTCAAGGTTCCCACAGACAAAAGGTTGCGCCCTTTGCCTCTTCATGATCGATCAATGTCTAAGTTCAAGTAATACCTCACCGAGCCAGGTTAATGCTTGATTTAAGTTCCTTAGCTCGTCAGAAGCAAGGATTCAAGAATGCGTGCCCTTTCCATACTTGGGGCATCAAGAGTTGGTTAGGTTACTAAGAAACCCTAATCATTAGTGCTTTGGTTATATATTTTTGCTCAGCATTGCACCATGCACAGCGCTTCCCAAAAAGGGGCATCTGTAGACACCAAAACAGCACCAATCCGATTATGTGACAACAAGCACTGATCGCACTAACACACACAGCCCCCAGGGCAGCCCCCAGAGGTTAAACAGTGGTTCTAACCACTCACACAGCAGTTTTGCAAGTCAAGGATCAATTTGGCACCTTTTAGACACTTTATTGCTTATTCGTCCCACCCAGGGACGAGTGCGGATTTGTACTCGTCCTACCCAGGGACGAGTGCGGATTAATACTCGTCTCACCCAGAGACGATTACCAGTGCTCGCTTCGGGGTGGGACGAACGCCAGGTTTGACCGACAAAAAGTCAGATCTCGGCATGTGACAACTCAGAACTGCCACTTAGCTTTTCTTGCATGACATAGGAGTGCGAGTGAGTTCTTTTGACAACTCATATCTGCCAATTGACGTTCCCTTCACTGCATGGGAGTGCAAGTGAGCTTTTCTAAAACATACAAAGACATGCACAGAGGCAGTTAAGAAGCCCTTGATCAAGAAGAAGTCTTCTCTTCACACAAAAAGCATTCATGCAAAGAAACACTTTTGCATGTTAATTCAAAGAGACCCCTTGGGTCTATAAAATGGTGAGTTTCCTCACCCAAAAGATATACGAGAGAAGGAGCATTTTGAGCGACGAAGTGCTGCTAATTCATTTACTTGCGATTTGTGTTTTCAACATCCATAATCTCTTAATCGAAAGAGAGGTTATTGGGTGACTTTTGAAGGCACGAATCAAGGACCAACACCGATTTTTCTGACCACAATATCCAACCAATTTGCCGACAACACATCACATCAGGTTTCGGACCCATCCTAAGCGGATTGGTGTCGAAGCAAAGTTTCACCCGCGGGTGGTTTGCCTTCGGGCACCCCCGCTTTATTGCTTTTAGTGACTATTTCTTTTGTAGTATTTAGCTAGTTTCATGTTTATGCTTTTGTCAAGTTTTCATTTTATTTAGACTCATTTTAACCATCGTTAGATTCATCTTTTATTTTTCATACACAGGTGCTACTGATTCTTTGTTTGTTTCTTTGAACGCAGATTTGCAGCATTAGAGGAGCAGCGAGGAATCGACCTTTATCAACGCAAGCGACGACAACGTTTTGGTTCGCCCATCTTACATGTGGGCACGCGGAAGAAGGAATTCTGAAACAAGTTGTAAAAGACCAACATTTAACGCTCCTATCCCCTAAAAAGGAAGGAGACGCATTGTAACACAAATTTGAAAAGCATATCAATAAAAGGGCCGATTTTTATATTGCTTTAATATCTTGTGTTCATGTTCTTTCTTTTTACGCATTTTTCAATAACATAGGGTTTAAGCGTTATTTTAGTTTCGTTTACATTGCATTTTTAGTTTATCCTTTTTGTTTCCGAAATCTCGTGCTTTCACCTTGGATCCTTGTTTGTTAAGTTCAACATTCAAAATATAGTTGAGTAATTGACTAATGGACAATAGATTCTTAGTGAGCCTTGGAATATATAAGACTTCTATTAACTTGCATGTGTGAAATCCTTGTTGTAATATGATATCTCCTATGACCTTCCTTGTATGAACGAAATGGTCTATAGTCTGTAACCAATCCTTCTGACTAGTCATATGATTGGTTGCTCTAGAATTGACATATTAAACATCACTAGAAAACTTAGTTGAGCATCAACAATAAACATGTATTCTTCTAGATTATATTTTTTACCTCCTAAACTTTTATCTTCTATGATATTGTTATGTTGTTGATATATTGGTCTCCAACTTGGATCTTTGAGGCTTTTGTTGAGTATATATAGCTTGTGAATAAGTCCTAATGAGGAATTGGTTATGCTAGCATTCCTTCACTCTTTGGCCAAATTTACCACATAATTTGCATATTGTTTGCATGTGTGAATTGTTCTTTTGATAATAAAAGTGAGGAATTGTGCCTCTATTGAATGGTTGGTTTTGTCCTCGATTTGAGATAAGTACTTGCTCTTCATTTTGAGTTGTATGAGAGATCTCTACTTTTTGAAGAATATTCACCAAATTCTCAGGCGTTGGTGTATGCTCTGTGAAATTCAATATGGTCATAAACATTATACTATAAAGGGAGAGAATTCAAAATTATGAGAACTATTGCATCATCTAAGACTGTTTCTTCTAGGGCTTGTAGTTATGTTCACAACTTAGCAACTCACCTTAGAAATGGTTCGAGTTTTTCTCCATTTTTCATCTTCAAACATTAGAGTTATATTTGTAGGAACAATATCTGATTCTTGTTCTTTAGTTCAAATACTATTTGAAGCTTATTTCATGCTTGTTTGGCTATAATCATATCTCTAATGTATGGTTGGACTTCATCTACCGTGTCAAACATGATGATTCACCTCACATTAACTGAGAGTTAGGCAACAAGAATTTAGGTGCACCACAAGTAATTTTAAACCATAGAATAATGTTGCCTTTGATTCACTATTATCTTTAATCTTGTAAAAATAATGTCAAATATGTTTGTCACTAGAGAGTGTAAAACTGAGATGTTTTGATATCATTCTTTAATAACCTTATGAGATTCATCAAAAATTCCAAAATTGAGATGTTTTATCACTTATCTAGCACTAATAAATATTGTTCTCTTCTTCAGTTTTATCCAATGATGTTCTTGTTTCTCTTTTGTAGGCATTGGTATTGTAAAGCAAAAATTGACAACACCAATGTAGTAATAACAGAATCAACACACAAAATATATTGCACAAAGAAGAAAGGAATGTATTGTATTAATGTGGGGGAGCCTTGATCTCCAATGTTACAATATAATTTATATTGATACAATAGTTACAATACAAGGGTTTTGAAAACCCTTGTTCACAAAGAATATATGGTGTCTTCTTCATCGTCCTTTGCTCCAAACAAGTTGTAGGTGGGCTTGAGTATCCCTGTGAGGCCACCCTAGCTACAACAACTTTCAATAATGTAGTTCCTACACCTGCAAATAGATCAACAACACCAAGAGGTCAATAGCATATGAGAGGGCTCCACTGTGTGAGGCCCTCTTTGAATCAAATCTATAAACCCTAGTGCTATAAATGATGAAATGCAAGCAAAATACAAAAATGTAAGATGTCAAATAATAAAATCTATTACCTTGTCAAAGAATATACCTATTGTTCTGATCTATGTTCCTGTGTTTGTGATATGATGTCGTACGAACATCCAAAAGCGTTTGAGGGTACGACGATGACAAATCGATTGAGGAAAAATGCTCGAAAGCATTCAATGATGGTGGAAGACACTCTACATCATTCTTGGAATGCTCAATAGTGTTCATGGGATGTTGGGAGGTGTTCCCTATGGAGGGTATCTAACCAGATCTGGTTTGTAGGGGCGATGGATAACAAAAATGAAGGATATGGATGGCAACGACGATGGAAAAAGGTAGCAGAATGCTAGGGTTTTGGGGAGGTATGGAAATGAGGGCTTAACGAGAATGCTTAACCACTTAAAGAATCAAAATATCGCTTAACCTCATTCATGAAAATGAGTGACCTTTTATAACTTGCCTTCCATATGCTAGGGTTTCGATGACACCAACGTGCGATCAAGATTAAAACATAATGGATGGCTAGGATTATGATCTTTGCAATGTGACACGGATCAAGTCAAGTGGATGGTTGAGATTAAAATGTTAATGAGCGGTTGTGATTTATTCATACATATATATATATATATATATATATATTAAATATATATATATATATATATATAAATAATGGGTGGATGTGATTGGATGATGTGGATGGATGACAAGTGGCTAGGATTTGGTGTCTATAGATGCCCCTTTTTGTATCGCATTATGTGAAACACAATGCGGTGCAAAAACAAGAGACACCTGGTTTGGTGAAGCAACTTTTCTTTCCTTGGAATGCAAGAAGATCCTGAAGACAAAAAGAATGTGGGTGTAGCTTACCCCCTCAATTGGTGAGTGAGTGAAGAATGAATCTCATGAGCCAATTGATAAAATTGTGAGTGTAAATGTGGGTGTAAATGTAATGTATTCTATTTTTGCCCCAAAATATGCAAGGGGATTTTTGAAAATGTGGATGCAAATGTGATGTAAATGTTAGGAAAGTGACATAGATGATGATGCAAATATTGATTATGTTCTTTTCCCCAATAGAAAAGGGGTTTTTGCCAATTGTGTGTGATGTAAATGTGGTGTATTCTATTTTTACCCCAACATATGCAAGGGGATTTTGGAAATGTGGATGATATGAATGATGTAAAATATGTATCCCGATGTGGGAAATCAAAATCAAATTTGGTTGCCCCAAGTTTTGGGGTGGTCCTGTGTTGTTGAAGAATGTGTCTTATGGCATCATTGAAATGCAAAGTTATGAAAATGCAAAATGACATAGGGGAATATAACCATTGTAGTGATTTGTTGTGAGATTCCTTCCACCAGGAACCAATCATCCTACTGGTCCACATCCCTAGTGACTATCTGTGTAAAAGAGATGATGTGTTGGAAGTTATCCATGTTTCAAGCCCCTACGGACAAGGCCATCAATGACAGCTTTTGAGAAAATTAATCTGAGCATAGTCTCACTCAAAATATGAGGGACCAAATGGATTTTTATTTCAAACAAGAGGATGTTGGAGGATGGTATGAACAAGCATCCTTATGGTGATCTACCCATCTTACTAAATTGCATGGATAATCGATCGTTGCAATCACCAAGTGACTAGAGTAAACCACTAGATACGAGGTTTGCTTGAGAATGTGAGTGGAATTGGAAAATGTTGAGTGATAATGTATGGAATTTTGGATGATATGAATGATGTAAATGAGTGTATATGGATGATGCAATGATTGGTGGGTGAATTTGATGATTTTGTGAAATGATTTGGAATGATTTGAAGCAATTTGGGGAATTTTGTGATTTTTGGTCGTAATCAAGAATTAAACACCCAAATCAATCCAAATTATCATAGAATGTTATGGGATGATGTGATGTATGTGTAGAATGATGAATGTGGCCATTTTGTGAAATTTGGGGCTGTTTTGAAGCTTTTGTAAGCAAATTTGGCATTTTTGTGACTTTTGGTCGTAAATGAAAATGAAGCATCCAAATCGATCTGAACCTTCACAAAACATGATGTGATGATGAAATGGATGCATGGATGAATTTTGGAGTGATTTTGTGGAGGTAAGCTACATTTTTGGGCCTTATTGGTCTTTCTATAACATTCTGGAGCTAGACGTCAACCAACATCCACACCATGCACAAACATCGACAAGCGTCTGCCACCCTACAAATGTAGGGTAGCATTTGAGTGCACCAAGCAGATGCCCATGAGCATTTGAGCATGCCAAAAATAGCTATAAGAGTGCTGCAGAAGTGAAATTGGACTCATTCTTACATTCAAGAGTTTCAAAAATAATGTCTAAGGAGTGAGGGAGTGGGTGAGTGAAGGAGTGTGAAGTGAGTGAAGTGAGTGAAGTGATGGCAATGGAGGGCGTGGATGTGACAGTGGGCATGGAGGTGCAGGTGGTTGAGGTAAGTGCCCTTGGCACTCTTATTTGGATTTTTGTGAATATTTTTAAATATTTTTTATTATGCAATGAATGTGATGGTAATGTATGTGTTGTGTTGTTGTAGTTGAGGATCTTAGAGGCTCATCATAGATTCTCACCGATTATACTAGGGGTGAGGAAGGCCTTGCAGGAGGATGATTGGAAGAAGTTGGAGGGGATGGGACTTGTGGGTGTGGCCTAGATAGAGGTGGTGAGGGCGGATGAGGAGTATCTCTCATCCTTGGATGAGATATGGGATCCAGATAGGGAGATGACAGTGACACTAGAAGATGTATACCGCATATTCCAAGTACCAGTGGAGGGATTACGTGTCTAAGTTGGGCATGATAAGGGGTATGAGATGAGTCAAATATTTGGATATGGATGGAGGGATGTGAACATCCAAGGTGGAGGGATAAGGTATTTGGCTATGTATGTGAGGCAGGAGTTGGAGGCCTTACCCACCTTGATCATGTTTCTATTGGCCAACATATTGGTGCCTAACAACACTAGGTGTCGGTTTCCATGGAATATGATAAGGTTGGTATACGATATGATCGATGAGCCTTGGGTGTATGCATGGGCACCTGCTCTACTGGCTCAAATGTATTTGGAGCTATATGAGGTGAGGAGGTAAGGGCGGAAGGGTTTGGGTTGTAGTGTGCTATTGCAGTGTTGGGACTGGGAGCACTTTAGTGTGGCTCATCCTATGGGCTTGCCTTGTGAGGATTGGGATAGGGATCAACCCTATGCTTTGAGGTGGTGGGTGTCTGAGGAGGTTCAGCCGAGTCATCCTGGTCATAGTGGCTAGGAGTGTAGGGATCTATGGGTAGGGCTGACACTAGATCAGGTATGTTGGAGGCCATGGTGGGAGGCTAGGTGGCCTAGTGATAGAGAGCAGCTATAGAGGACTCGATAGGCTAGATGGGTGGTTGGGTGGCATGGGAGTGAGGTGGAGCTAATCCAGTTCTCATGGGTGCTGTGATAGTTTAGGTTGAGGTAGGGAGTTCTAGAGGCTCCAGTGCTCTATAGGTGTCGATCAGATGAGTCGAGCCTACCATGTGTTGAGGAGTGGTGGGTGGAGTATGAGGATGATGAGGAGATAGATCTCCTAGATGTGGATGATGTCAAGACCACAGTAGAGTATGAGGTTTGGTTTACCTCACAACCTCCATGGGTACCGAGTTAGGTGGTCGAGGAGGGTGGTGGAGATGAGGAGGAGGCAGTAGTAGAGGAGGCTCCTCGATGTTAGAGATATCATCGATTGAGAAGATAGGTGAGAGGTGTAATAGAGCAGCCTCCAGTATATTGGAGGTGATGATGGTGGCAGGGATGATATGGAGGAGGTTTTGAAGAGACCTCTAGGTCAGAGTGAGGAGGAGTGGGTGAGGTTGGAGGTAGAGTGAGACCAGCTCCGGTAGATGGTGGCAGAGTGAGATGTAGAGATAGTAGCTTGGGATGCAGTGATAGCGGCTTGAGATGTCGAGAATGCTCGATTGTGAGAAGAGCTAGAGGTACAGAGGGTAGTAGGTGGAGGCGAGGATGTGATAGCGAGGCTCCAGGAAGAGCTGAGATAGAGGGATTCTCATCAGAGGCATGATGTACTATACCTTTGATCTTGAGAGGTATATATCCAGGATTTAGAGGATCTATGTATGCAACACCACATTGGGCTACCAGATCGACCCTCTTCTTCCGTAGTGGGTTCTGGTAGGCCTAGTGGCTCTAGGCATAGTGTCTCTAGGTCTAGGGCTCCTTTGGGGTCACAAGGGTCCTCCTATAGGTGTTAGCTAGTGCTTAGATACACTTTTTGTATATGAGCCTTGGTGCTCCATTGTATATAGCCTTTGGGTGTTCATTGTACATGCGATTTTATATATATACATGGCTTTTACTTTTGTGTTATGAATTTGTGTGGATGTGTGTGTGAATGCATATGTATATGTGATGGATGGTAATGTAATGATGATGTGTATGTGTAATGAAAATAATGCAAATGAACTAATGCACTAATGATCATTTGTAGTTTAGAATTTTTCTTGACCATTGTTGATCATTATTGTTTAATCAAGGGCACCAAAATGGTGGTATGTGAAATGGAAGACTCATGTAATGATATGGATGTTGATATGGATGTTTTGGCTTATGAATAATTGATTGTTTTGTAGAGACTCAGACATACTAGTGATTTCAACCAAACTCCCTAAGTTCTATCTAATTTCTCTAAGACCAAATGTGTGTGAGTGAAATGTTCATTTACCAAATCATGAGCATGGTAAGGACTCAAGGCAATCAAGAACCAATGTGTGTGCAAGTGAGTTCATTAACCCATATTGAGTAAATTGAGATGAAACTTGTCATGGAGGAGACCAAGAAGCTAGCTTGTCCTTATGTGTGATCAGAGGTCTCTTCAAGAGAGACGTGTCACCATGCATGAGTGTACTCCACTACCAGTCAAGCATCTATAGCCCCGGTGGAGATTAGCTCCATAGTCCAATGATCTGATCTCTAAGCTTTGGGGATTCGGACTACCTAACCATCTGGATGGAAATGTAGTTCTATCCTTACAACTTGAGGATCTATGGTGTGTGATGTGTAAAATATTTAGAGCTTTGGGGAATCGGATTCTCAACCAAGGTGTGATGAGAATTTTACCCTATCCTTACTACTCATTATTTTATTTTGGCAAGTGTGAGTAGTGGTGAAGACCACTATTTTTTATTTTGGACTATGTGCATAATGGGACAAGCAAAGATGACCTTTTTTGCTTCGAGGTTCAACCCAATCATGGTGTTATCCCTCTTTGACACAAGATGTTTTTAATATGTGTAAAATGTGGTTGGTTCAAGAGTGTTAGAGTCAATCCTAGAACTCAAGATTTTCTTAGTGAAAATGTGACTTGGTCCTAGAGAAAACTCGACATGTATTGGAGTTTGCTTGAAACACTAGGAGTGGTTGAGTGACCGAAAACACCTAGGGTAATGAAGTGATAGTGCAAATGGTAACTTGACTTGTGAAATGGTGTAATGAAAATGGATGTGAACTTGGGGGTGCCCCTGATTAAGGCAACAAGATTTATTGGATCAATTATTTTCTAAACTTAACAAATGACCCCTAGTATGGTGGATGAAATGCATCGAAATGACAATGAATGTGTTTGTGCAATGCAATGTGTGAAATGCAATGTGTATGAATGCAATGTTTTTGTGTATTAGCCATGTATATATAAATATGTAAATCACATTAAGCATGAAATGCTCTCAAGTGGATGATATTAAGTGGTTCAGGCTCTTCTTCTCCCTCTAGACTGGCAAGTCTATATGTTCCTTGACCCACTTTTTGGGTGATAATGTATGGACCTAACCAATTAGCCATGAATTTATCATGAAGATGCGATAATGCATTGGTGTTTTGTTGATTTTCTTTGAGGACAAGATCTCCTACTTGGAATTCACGTAGATGGACTTTGGCATTGTAAGCATGCTTGAGATGATCTTGATATACTCATAAATGTTCTAAGGCATTAATCCACCTTTCATCAAGGAGTGTAAGTTGGTCAAGACATGCTTGTCTAGCAGTGTCATCATCTATGAATTCTTGCAATAAAATTCACAATGAGGGGATCTCGAGCTCAAGAGGCATGATGGCTTTGGCACCATAGACCAATGAGAATGGTGTTGCCCTAGTAGGCATGTAGATGCTTGTTCGATAAGCCCATAATGCCAAGGGGATTTGAGTGTGCCAATATCGATGATTTTTTTTGACTAGTTTCTTGAGAATAGCAATCAAGGTCTTATTGGTTGCCTCAACTTGTCCATTTGTCTATGGGTAGTAAGGAGTCAAGAAACTATGTTGGATATTATATTTTTTGCAAAGTGCTCGAACATCCTTGTTCTTAAAAGACTTACCATTGTCAGAGATGATTTTTGAGGGGATGCCAAAATGACAGATGATGTGTTGAAGTATAAACTCCACAATTCTAGGTCCTATCGTATTGGTTAGAGGAATTGCCTCAACCCACTTTGTGAAGTATTCAGTGGTTGTGATGATGAATGTATGTTATCCTGAGGAAGGAGGTAAGATTTTACCAATCAAGTCCAAACCCCATTGTGAAAATGGCCAAATACTTTGAATAGGTTGCAATGCTTGTGATGGTACATGAGTTAAATTAGCATGTTGTTGACATTGTTGACATTTCTTGACGTAATTGCAACAGTCACGTTCCATGGTGGGCCAATAATAATCCATGCATAAAATGTGCTTTGCAATGGCCATTCCACTAAAGTGACCACCACAAGTACCATCATGAGCTTCTAAAATTGCTCTTTGGGCCTCTGTAGGCTTGAGACAATGAAGGAGGACTCCATCATAACCATGTCTATACAACACGTCCCCCAAGAGAGTAAAATGGGCTACCTTTTGCTTGAAAGTGTGTTTAGCAATCCATGACATGTCAGATGGGAGTGTTCCAAACTTGAGGAAGGCTTTTATTTGGCTAGACCAAGGCTCATATGACTTTGCATGGATAAAGCAAACATCCTTCTCATATTTAGACTCAGCTCGAGAAATTGTAGATTTAGAGATTGTTGTGATAATTAATGGTTGTACCTCTCCTTCGAAGTTCTTTGGAATCAGTGATCCTAGAGAGGCCATCACATCTACAAATCTATTAGTCGATCTAGGCAAGCTATCAATTTCATACCAATCAAATTTGGTAAGCAATTTCATTGCTACTTCATGGTAAAGTTTTAGGATTGGTTCTTTGCATTGGTATTCTTCATTTACTTGGTGAATGACAAGTTGAGAATCACCAAATATCTTGATACACTTTATGCTCATAGCTATGGCTACTTGAAGTCCTAATATTAAGGCTTCATACTCTGCATTATTGTTTGTGCATGGGAAATCGAGTTTGAATGATAAGGGGATAGGCACCCTATTGAGTGATTATCCTATTACAAAATAGTCACCACAATCAGAGTATTAAATTGAAAACTTACTCTTACAAATAACTTAAATGTAAACATGAATTTATCCAAGGTTCTGATAGACAAAAATTCCACATATATGTATGAAATCAATGATAATTAGAAACAATATATGCTAGAATAATCTCAATAATATGCAAGTGACAGTTAACAAGGGGCCTTGATGGTTTAATGCTTAGTGATTGTTGCTCTTTAATCCTTAAAGTGAATGTGAAGTTTGCTTGTGTGAAAGTGGTTCCTTTTAATGTTCTTGGCATTAATCTATCTTACCCTGAATCCCAGTTAGCAAGTCCATTTTATCTTCAGATTAAAGGTGTAAAAATTAAAAAGTGCGTGGAATAGTCCACTTCATTTTAACTCCATACCTTTAATGTGAGATTCATTTTATAGTCAGTAGATTCATTTTATCTTCATTATGAGCATTCTACTAAAATCTAAGTTAGAATTTGGACATGTTATCCAGTTAGTAAGTCAACATTCATTTGCATTATCTGCCATTAATGTAAAGTAGGTGTTAGTACCCTCCCTCCTAAGGTTGTTTTTTTTACAAAAAATTAGATTTGAAAAACTGAAAAGTTTGGTGCAATTTGGAGGTGCAAAAATTCTGGATGAGGACCAAAATGTAAATAAATGAAATGAATGTACAGGAAATTCTAGAAAATGGACCAGAATGTAACTAAAGTTAAACAGAAAATGTACAAAAATTCTAGACAAGGACCAAAATAAAATAACTGAAAATGAAATGCAGAAATTCTAGAAAATGACCAGAATGTAAAGCAAAATGCAAAAATTCTGGAAGATGGACCAACAATGGACATAAATGACCTTTTTACAAAATAGAATGAACAAATTACAGAAAATAAACTTAATCTATTTACATAAAAGCTGGAAAAATATGCATGTAAATCCTGGTATCATACTCCCCTACCCTGCAAAACCATAAGTTATGAGACAAGTTTGAAGGTAACCAAATCTAAAAAACCTGCATAAAACACAATCGGATTAGATCAAGTGCAAGACTCAAAGGGTGAAATAACATTTGCATCAATCTCAATCTTCACCTAGTATAACCCCCTAAAGGCATTCAATACGTAGATACAAATTAAAAGAAAAGATGCAGTGAAAGCATAAACAGTAAATGCAATAACCCTAGACAAAAGTCTCCTCTGATTTTGCTCACAAAGTGTATGCCTACCAAAATGTATGCATTTGATTTCTTCAAAATGGTCTTTTTTACAAAAATTTCCAGCCCTTAAACAATGGCTCCCTTTGATATTTAAGGTTTCAAAAACCTATTCATTTCCGCTTCCTTCGTAGCATATAAGATGTATATAATAAAATAAACAAATTTTTAAGACATATTTAAATACCCCTCAATAATAACCATTAAAACAAATAAGTTTTCATCACAAAATAGACCCTAAAGCCACACAAATATTGAATCCTTTCACATTCCTTATAACTCCATCTTCTATATAATCGTTTTTTATATTTCATTTTCACTTATGACTCCATCTTCTATATAATATTTTTTTATATTTCATTTTCACTTATGACTCCTTTGTATATATTATAATATATAAAACAAAATATTCCCTATTCCCTTTTCCTTATACCTCCCATTTCTATATTATAATATATAAAATTAAATAATGATCAACATCGCTTTTTCCTTTCATTAATCCCTCTACAAGAATTAAAGAGACTTTCCATCCCTTATAACCCCATGCACTATGTCCCTTTTATATAAATTTTATTAATATATCCATATAACTATTGTGAAGTTCTATCGGTTATCATTGATCCAAGTCAAGGAAGTTCTGTACAAGGAAGATCAATCTTAGATGTAGTTATTACTGTTCATGAGGCTCTTCATATAGCCGCTCAGACCAAAAAAGCAGTAATGGCTTTAAAGTTAGACATGAACAAAGCTTATGATAGGATAAATTGGGAATTCCTAGAGGCATTTTTATTAAAATTTGGCTTCAACATGAAATGGGTCAAGTTAATAAGAGAGTGTATTTCTAAGCCTTGTTTTTTAGTTTTGGTTAATGGGTCTACTTGCAGGTTTTTTTCAAAGCAAATGTGGTCTAAGACAAAGAGATCCCATAAGTCCTATGTTGTTCATCATTGTAGTCGAGGCCTTGGGAAAAACCATTAAGGCAACAACGGTAGCTGGACTCATATCGGGTATCAAGGCCACATCGCTAACTACCCCGATGACACATCAACAATTTGTTGATGATACATTGCTACCGACTTTGGCTTCTATGGTTGAGGCAAGAAGGATTAAAAATATTCTCATAATGTATGAAGAAGCGGCTGGACAAAAAGTGAATTTTGATAAGAGCAAACTTTATTTCATCAATACCCCCATTTCTAGGCAAAACAACATAGCAAGGATCATGGAATGTCAGATTGCATCCCTTCCCACCTCCTATTTAGGTCTTCCCCTATTTACGGGGAAACCTAAAGGATCAATGTGGAACATAGTTCTGGAGAGGATCCAAAAAAAGCTAGCAGGTTGGAAAGGACATCTGTTATCTCAAGCAGCCAAAGTAGTTTTAACTATGGCTTCACTTCAAAGTATACCCATTTACTTCCTATCAGTCTTTAGAGCTCCCAGCAAGGTGTATCACAAAATTGAGCAGCTTCAAAAAAAATTCTCTGTTCAGGGACTAAGGATAAGAAAAGGATCCATTTAGTAGGTTGGAACAAGGTTTGCAAACCTAAAGCTGATGGGGGGTTAGGATTGAGGAGATTTGCTCATCTCAATACAACTCTGTTAGCCAAACAAGCGTGGCGATTATTGACTAAGGTCGATAATGAATGGACTGCCATAGTTAGGAGGAAATACCTCCAAGGTGTGAACTTCCTTAATGACAACTTAGCAAGCGGGGGGTCTACTTTTTGGAAGGCAATCCTCACAAGCAGGGATCTTGTCAAGAAAGGTCTTAGATGGATTCTAGGAAATGGGTACACAATAGACTTTTGGAAGGATCGGTGGGTGAGAGCTGAGGAGTTATCCCAGAATCCTCGTTTGGATAGGATTCAAGAGCATATGGAGCAGCATATTGGGAAGAAGGTTGCAAATTATATGTGGCGGGATATAAATATCAATAGGTGGAAACACATCGAGTACGGGGTTTTGAAACGAAGTCCGAAGAGCTTTATAACATTTTAACTCGAGCAAATTATCCCCTCCGGAGAGGATGAAGATCACATTGTTTGGACTGAGACTGAAAGTGGTGACTTCACGGTTAAGTCTGCCTATAATTTGCTTCTCAATGTGGAAGGTCAACAATTTCAACCGAGTTTGGTTTGGATCAAAGGCTTAGTTCCTAAAATATCATTTTTTTCATGGTCGGTGATTCAAGGAAAAATCCTCACTATGGACAATATGTTATCCAAAGGTATGGTTATTGCTAACCGTTGCTACATGTGCAGGTCAGGATGGGAGACAACCCAACACTTGTTTCTGGAGTGTCCGGTAGCGGAGTCCATCCTAGATGAACTTTTCCAAGCCTTTAGGATCTCGTGGGTTAAGCCTGCTCTTATATCCGAAGTGTTACATCAATGGCCTCAACCCTTTGTTAGCCTAAAACTTAAGTACCTATGGAAAATCTGTTGGCATCATTTTCTCTGGCAGATTTGGCTAGAAAGGAACCATAGAGCCTTTAAGGATACCATTCACAACCCAAAAACCATCCTCAATAGGATTATTGTCTTTACGAAAGAAAACCTTAGCACCTTAGTGGATAAGAACCACTCAATTCTTCCTCAAGAAAAACAATTAGCCCAGGCCTTAGGTATTGAGGACAAACCTTCCATTCCTTTGCCCAATCCCAGAAATGGGATTTCTTGGGAGCCACCCCCCAGGGTTGGTTTAAACTAAATTTTGATGGTGCAGCCAAGGAGAACCCGAGAAGAGCTGGAGTTGGAGGAATAATTAGGGATCATCAAGGAAATATGGTCAAGGCCTTCGCTGAACCATTGGAAATTAGAACTAATAACAAAGCAGAAGCTAGAGCCCTTTGGAGAGGGTTGCAAGTAGCCCAAGCAACTCAAGGTAACTTGATGATTGAAGGTGATTCTATGAACATCATCAACTTGTTAACCAATGGCAAAAAACCTCCATGGAGAATCGAGGGAGTCATCCATGAAGTGAGGATCCTTTTTGCGGCAAGACAGAATAGGAGGGCTCATCACGTGTACCGTGAGGCCAACAAGTCAGCTGACAAATTAGCCAACATAGGTGTTGATGTTGGTAGTTTGGTGACATGGACACAAGGTGTGCCACATGAAGTGGAAAACATTATTAGTCATGAAAATAAACCTACCCGTTAAGGAGAAAGATGAATGGGTGTTCTTTCCCCATGGAGTTGGTAATAACTATGGGGTTTCCCTCTAAATCATACCAAATTGGAAATGAAGGTAACATGATGTAAGCCTTGGAATATTTCGACAAAGAATAGGAAATGGGCAAGCAACAGGTTTCACAAGTGCAAAATTCCAAACTTCAATTCCTGTCAATTTAAGTAATGTTTACAGTTATGTTTAGGTATGGGTGTGCTTTGTTAGTAAGGTGTTGTAGGGGATTCAACACAATTTATGGTAAGAAAGTTTCAAGGATGACTAGAATCTACAATCTCAACAGAAAGCTGGATATTGTAATAGGTTTTGGGTTAACCTGCAAAACCCGGTAATTAATGAAGACTTTTATTTACCAAAAAAAATAAAACTATTGTGAAGACCTTCAGGTATAACCTTTTGCAATATATTAATTAACCCTTATACCTATTTAAAAATGCCGAGCATAATGTGGAATGAAACAGGGCATAATATCATAAGCGATAAAATTTAGTTTCTTTTACCTCGACTGTGATTGCATCTTTCCATGACATGCTATGACCACCAGCGCCTTCGTCATTCTGATTGTTTGAGATTTACTTCTTCCACCATTCGTGCTTCTACCACCTATGATTACTCATTGCCCTAGCAATGTTTTGAATGCCATGCATTATTCTAGAAATACCCTGCCCTTTCGACAACCCTCTGATTATCATCCTGCAGGTCTTATCGACAAAAATCGTGTGAAAGTTATGTCTGACACCTCCAACTCGTCCGCCAACATTCCAATGTGTCGCCATTTGGTTCCGCTTGCCTCTTTCGTCTACCTTCGATTCGCTATTGACCGCCATCGACGCCTCCTTACCGGTCATTTTGGTAGCTCCACATCAGCAATTTAGGTCCTAGTTACTTTCATCGGGTCCATCTTGTCCACTTATTGATCGTCTAGGTCATGGCACCCCCAAACACTGTGTTTAACAACCTGAAACACAGACATCAAACTATCACATATAATAACAAATATTAAAGCTAATTCGAACTTAGCAATAAAATAAAATGAATATTGGTTCTAATTCAAGCTTTAATTAGGCATATGAATCACAAATATAAAAAAAGGCATAACATGACATATGATCCGCTTCAGTGATTCTTTTTATTATATATTTTTGTTATATATATGTGTTTATTTATTTATTTATTTTTTATTTTTTATTATATTATTATTATTATTATTATTATTTTTAAACTTTTATAAAAAGTTTAATTTTTTTTTACTATCCCTTTTTATTTAAATTTATATATATATATATATTTTATATTTTTATTATTTTTTCTTTTTGTTTTATTTAAATTGACAACACCAAAAGAAAGAGAACACAACAATTTAACAATAAACTCACTAACGATAAAAAATGACGATAAAAATCATCGACATAAAATTGATGATAAAAATCGTCAACAGAAAAATGATGATAAAAATCATCGACAAAAAATTGATGATAAAAATCATCGACAAAAAATTGACGATAAAAATATCATCGACAAAAAATTGACGATAAAAATCATCGACAACAAATTGACGATAAAAAATCATCGACAACAAATTGATGATAAAAATCGTCGACAACAAATTGACGATAAAAAATCATCAACAACTTTGCAAATAACAAATCAATACAAAACTACAACCTAAAACCAAGCAACCTACTAGACACTCAAAATGAAACAAAAACACCCAAACACAAAAATGAAAAGGTGGGTCCCCAATTTTGGGGCGAGTTGTGCGACAATCACAACAAATGGCGACTCTGCTGGGAAATGCTCCTGAGCATTTCGGGTGAAGAACCCAACCTGAAACGAGAACACACAAGATCAACGAAATACAAATTATTTAGCAATGTCCCGAGAAGGTGGGGGTAAACAACTTCAAATAGAAACAACTAATCCATCTGCCTTTGCTCAATGTGTGCAAAAGTGATTCATTCTTGCATCTCTAAAAATCCTCCAGATTCCATCATCCCTTTCTGCATTAGGCTATGAAGTATCACTCATAATAAAATAACTATAGATAGAGCCCCACTTCCAGTCAGGCATCTATAGCCCCGATGGGGTTTATCTAACTCACCCTTGTGTCTGCTTAACGCTTTGCAAAGCCTTTCCTTTTACCCGAGCTATGTCTAGACAGAGCCCTACTGCCGGTCAGGCATCCATAGCCTCGATAGAGTTTATCTAGATCTTGTGACTGATTTGATCAAGCTTTTCAATGCTCATTTTTAATTTTTTTTCAAAAGAAAAACCTTGCAAAGCTTCAAGCATCACTAGGGTTAGGCAACCTACAAGTGGAGCATGTTGGATTTTCGCCTAGGGTTGCAAATCAAGATAACTTCATCCTTCATAATTCTAGAAATACCATTTAATGTATGTGAGTTACATGTGGAGCTCTAGCGAAATATTTCATTGTTCCACTTTCCACCATCTTAGTCCCAAAATCTGAGCATGATCACCAAATAACTCATCCCCCTTTTCTCGAGTTCACCTATTTTCAGATTAGATACTCCAACCTACTAAACAAAGAAACACAAAAATGGGCCAGAGACCAAAAGTTAGCGACCGTGAAACATTACCCCAAAACAAAGGAATAACCCAACACACCAAAGAAATGAATAGACCAAAATCTAACCTAAAACAAACTAGTAATAAAATGGTACACTCAAAACGAACCAAACAACACAAACAATCAAAACCAAAAACCAAAACCAAAACACCAAGCATATATACATATAATACATGCCTATACATCTTTCAGGGTTTGAAATAGTGCTTTAGATGCAACCCATTAATAGGCAAAGACAAATATTTTCCATCCAAGGTTTTTAATCTAAAACTATTTTTACCTAGGATTTCAGAAACTTGATATGGACCCAACCACAAACAATCGAATTTTTCATGATCCCCTTTCTTTTCATGTCCTTTATCCCACAACAAAACTAGATATGAAATTTTAAATGTTTTAATCGTAGACCTCTTATCAAACCATCTCTTTACTACATCTTGATGTTTACTAAAGTGAAGCATGGCTTCCTCTCTCTTCTCATCAAGATGCATTAAATGGGTTAATCTAGTTTCAACTTGATTATTTGTTCCAAGATATTCCTTCATAAAATGAAGGGTTTGCAATCTTAAATTAGTGGGAAAGATAGGATCTTGCCCATAGACTAAGTGATATGGAGATGTTCCAATTGACTCTTTTGTTCTGGTTCTATCAGCCCAAAGGGTAAACTTTAGTTTACTATGCCAATCCCTAGGGTTCTTTTCAAGCAACTTTTTGATCACACATAGCAAATTTTTATTAGAGGATTCTACCAAACCGTTACCTTGTGGGTAATAATTTGAAGAGAATTTCAAGCTTACCTTGTTATCATATGCCCAATTTGCAAATTGCATGGAAGAAAAGGCAGAACCATTATCACTTACTATTGCGTTGGGCATGCCAAAATGAGTCACAATGCAATCCTCTAAAAATTTAATAACAACATCAGTGGTAGCATGCTTTGTGGGGATTGCTTCAGTCCACCTAGTGTAGTAATCTATGGTAGTAAGGATATATTTATGAGAATCAGATGAGTTGGGATTGATAACCCCAACAAAATCTAGTCCCCATTGTGCAAAAGGTATTGTCTCCACCATAGACTGTAATGGCATTGTTGCATTTCTTTCTCTATTGGCCGCCACTTGACATGTATGGTAGGATCGCACATGAGCATGTGCATCCTTGAAGAGATGGGGCCAATAGTATCCCACCCTAAGAATCTGGTGAGCCATTGCATTGGCTGACCCATGTCCAGTTCCATACTTACCATGGAAATCCTTAAATACTTGGGTCACCTCTTCTTGGTTAACACAATGAAGGTAAATCCCTTCGTGATTCCTCCTGTACAAAACACCAGACTTAATTAGAAAATTTGCAGATTTCAAATGCAAAGCTCTACGTTGAGTAGAAGTGAGATGTAATGGGCACTTACCATTCAACAAGAAATATACGATATCAACATACCAATCATCTTTAGTTATGTCTTCCACATTGTAATGTTGGCATAATATTAATGGATCAATTTCTATGATTGACTTGACCAAACCTTGTCCATGAACTATTTTCATGGGTTGGATTTCCAGATCAAATTCTTGGAGAGTCAAAATCCATTTTCCCCATCTTTCACCTAGTTCATTTTGCAAAAACATAGACTTGACAGCAGGGTCAGGGACTACAACAAAAACCCTACTATGCAGTATGTAATGTCTGAATTTCTTTATGGTTTTGAATAGCGCATACATTTTTTTATCAAGAACAGAATATCTCAATTGTGCATCCTTCAATGGAGCACTCAAAAAGGTGATAGGATTTTCAATGTTACCTTCACTCTTTTGAGTTAGGACACTGGCAAAGGAATGATATGAAGCAAACGTGTAGACATAAAAAGGCTTTGAATAATTTGGACTAACTAAAATAGGGGCCCTAGAGATAACATCCTTGATGCTTTTGAAAGCATCCCTATTTTTGTTTGTCCATTTAATATGAGCATCCTTTTTTAGCATGTCATTCAAAGGTTTGGCAATCTCTGTGAATCCTGAAATGAACTTCCTTACAAAATTGATCTTGCCAAAGAAAGATCTTAACTCTTTTCTACTATTGGGTGGAGGGATGTCTTGTATAGTAGCTATCCTTTTCGGATCAATGGAAATTCCTTCCTTCGAAATAATGTGCCCCAATAGCTTACCTTTTGTTACCCCAAAGATGCATTTTTTTGGATTAAGGGAGATCCCATGTTCCCTACATCTTTGGAGAACTTTCCTCAAATCCCTGACATGATTTTCCCTCTTCTTAGAAAAATAGGAATGTCATCCACGTAAACAATGATACACTTACCAATGAGCCCTTTGAATGCAAAATCCATAGCTCATTGGAAAGTGGCACCAACATTCAATAATCCAAACGATATTCTTCTGTATGCGAATGTTCCCCATTTAGTTGTGAAAGTTGTCTTCATTCTATCATTTGGGTGGATAAGGATTTGATTGTATCCCGAATAACCATCTAGGAATGACATCATTTTTGACCCATTAACCATTTGAAGAATCTCATCGATGGAGGGCAATGGGTAATTATCCTTTTGGGAAGCTTTATTCAAATTTTTGAAGTCAATACACAATCTTATCTCTCCGTTCTTCTTTCTCACCGGGACTAGATTGGCAACCCATGTGGAATGCCTAACAGGAAAGATGATTTTTGCTTCTAGCAATCTCTTCACCTCTTTCTCTATTAGGGGCTCTAATAATGGGTTGACAGGTCTTTGTCTCTGTCTGAAAGGCTTGGATTCCAATTTTAATGGAATCGTGTGCATTATCACATTCTGATCATACATTTTCAAATCCTTGTAACTCCATGCTATGCAATCCACATACTCTCTTAGTGCATGAGTGATAGACTCCTTTTCTTGACTTGTACATGCCTTAGCAATGAACACCTCTCATGGATTTTCTGCACTCCCTAAGTTGATTAGATCACATGCTTCTTTAGGGGGTGGTACCTTTTTGCCTCTTTTTGTTTGATATCCGATATCAAATATCTTTTCTAGTGAAACAATATCTTTTGGCATTGTATTCATCATTTGGGTTGTTTCACTATCCAGGTCTGTTTCTTCCTACCCTCTCTTATCCTCATCTATCACCTAATTTTTGAAAATACCAGAGTTAGTGATAAAATTAAAAATGTGTCTATCACTATCGAATACTTGCAAATTGGTAACGTTGTCTGGTATTGAAGGACAGGGCACTAGCTCAATTGAATTTTTTTTGCATTTTTTATGGTCGACTGGCTTGAGCATACTTGCTGCAATGGCTAAAGAATCTGCCATTCGATTGCATTTCCTAGAGATAAGGGAGATGTTGAAAGCATCAAACTCATCTATCAGATCCCTAACTCTAGTCCTGTAAAGGCTCAATATTTTATCTCAACATGCATATTGCCCTTTTACCTATTTAACCACTAACTCTGAGTCTCCCAAAACTTTGAGACACTTAACCTTCTTATTCAGAGCCAACTGAAGTCCAAAAATGAGTGCTTCATATTCTACCACATTATTGGTGGTTGGAAACTATAATCTATAGGCAACTAGCATAGGCTTGCTACCAGGACATGTAAGTTCGATACCAACTCCAACACCTTGTTTCGATTTGGATCCATCAAATCTGAGAATCCAAACCAAACTATCCTCTTCAGAAGTGCCACAAGAAAGGCTTTCCTTTTGAGGTTCTTCGATAGCTTCTTCTATGTCAAAGTTATAGACCCCTAAATCAGTTTCAACAAATTGGATTTCATTGGGCCTATTATACTCTGTAATCATCTCTTTGAGCCTCGGCTCACTATCCACCTAGATTTGGTTTGCTACTCCCCTCCAAGGTAACCACATGTGGGAAGAATCTGTAACAATGTAACCATTCAGGTTCTTACTCCAATCTCTTCCTAACACCATGCCGTATTTGGTAGTGATATTGAGCACAAGTATATCCACATGATGTTGAATTCTAGGCTCTAAATTGATTTGAATCAGGACATCATTCATGACTCCCACTACGTCCACAACCGATCTATCCAATTGTATCACTTTACTCTTTGAAGGGATTGGCTTGAATCCTAACTTCTGGAAAATCTCGAGGGGCATGATGTTACCCGAGGCACCCGAGTCTATCAGACAATTATGCAAGTTTTTTCCTACAATTTTGATGGTTATGAGAAAAGGAGGCACTTCTCACTTTTCTTTCCGTAACACTAATTGGGACTCAACACCTTTGACCTCATGGATTTGACTTGGTGGATACAAACCTTTCACCAAATCTTCCCCTTGACCTGATAATTTAGCAACCTCGAAAATCGAGATATTAGCCTTAGTCCTTTTCAAGTCCTCTACTATATCATAAGTAGATTTTTTGAGATCTTGCATCTTTTGCGTAGGTTTGGACAATTCAATAGCCGGAGGAGGAGGTGGATTATTATCACCTTTGGTATCAGGAGGAAGAAGGGGATTGTTTGGTGGAGTGGAGGAAGTTTTGGGATTCTTGGAACTTCTTGTGTAATAACCATGACTTCCTTTTCCAAACTATCTAATAGCTTGGACTTCCTCTTCCATAGTTTCATCATCCTCTTCTCCTAATATTTCAGTGTCCTCTTCTCCTTCCTCATTTTATTGATAGTGGACAACTTTTGTTACCAAAGCATCCTGTTTCCCTTGGCAACAATGGGATGTTCCCTCACCTTGGGGCTCTAACTCACCATAATCCTCAAAAGCATCCGCCTGATTGGCTACAGGGTTAGGTACGCACCCATTATTGGGGTGAGTATTATATGGTCCCCCTCCTCTATGGTTAGGATTTTGATTAGACCTAGAGGGTTGACAAGCATGCTTCTGTATGTGGACCATGTCATTGCTTAGTTTGCTAACTATCTTCTCCAATTCTTCAACCCTAGAATTAGATCCTTGTGGTTGGGGCACTACGGTGCCAGATCCAAATGCATTTCCTACATTGGCAACCTCTTGACTAGATGTGATGGTTTGATTCTGAGCATTTTGGTTCCACCAAGGATTCATGCTTTGAAGAGGTGGGACCATAGGATAAGCTATCGAGGTTTGAGTGTTGATCGCATCGAATCCTGGTATGGTTATCTGATTGTTTGCCAACATTGGTGTGGTAGGTGGAATGGTTGCATTAGGATAGGTGGGGAAGGATGGATACATGGGCATGAATGGGTATTGTTGATGGTATGGTAGGGCATTCATCGTTGGCACTTGTGGTGCCATAATCTGGTTCATCATGGCAAACTGACTATACGGACCATACTATCCTACCATGGGCAATTGGGGCATCCCCATACCTTGTGATGTCATTTGTTGCTCAATGGTCATGGCCTCCGCATAAGCTAGGGCAAGGGTTGTAACCTGAGGGTTTCTCCTAGAAAACATGGCTATCATGGGATCTAGAGCTCCAAAATATAATTGAAGGGCCACAACGACATCCACCACGAAATGGCGAGTTACACTCATGTAAAGCTTTTGGAACCTAGCATTGAATGTCCTAATCGGCTCATTGGGTAACCTTTTATAGGACATAAATTGATTATAGATGATGGTAGGATCTAAAAGTGACCTGAACTGATTAATGAAGGCTACCTCTAATTGGGCCCAAGAAGTGATGGACCCTATGGTGAGATTCATATACCAATCATGAGCCACCAGGGAAAAGCCATCGATGATCTTCATGATTTACTCCTTGTCTAATCAGGTGGTCTTTGTAATTCTGGATATGCTCTTCAGTTGTGATAGAACCATCATGCTTAAACTTGGGTATCGACCTCTCAATATGCCTAGGTATTTCATGGACATCCTCGGGTATGTTCAATGGAATATTAAGCACCCCGTACCAAGGAGCTGGTGGTTGGGCCATGTTATTCAATGGTGGTGGCCCTATGGGAATAATAGAAACCATTGAAGTGATGGGGACAGATACACTTGATGTAGCTATCGTAATGGAAATAGTGGGTGCAGACCCACTAGATGTACTTGAGTCTAAAGATGACCCTAGATCAAGTATATTGGGTGGGATTTTGATCTCTTGAGTTTTGTTTCTTGGCTTCCTAGAATTGGGAGAAAGACTTTGAAATATGGTTTCCCTAGTGGTTTTGGACCTAGTAGCGATGTACTCAGGTTGGGCCAGCTTGGGAAAACTAATGTTCTACAAGGCTTCTCACAAATCACTCACAATAAAACCTGAATAAACACTGTACCTGCAAGCACAATAAGGTGGAAACAAAATGACCCACATTAACCATTAGAAAACCAAAGATCTAAATCACAAAGCTATGAAAGAAGGCCCTCCTTCTAGCACCAAAATGTTGAGTGAATATTTTACCCTATTGCAAAATGGTCACCACAATCAGAGTATTAAATTGAAAACTCTCTCTTACAAAGAAATTAAGTGAAAACTCGAATTTCTCCAAGGTTTCACTATATAAGCATTGCACATGTGTATTAGTAATCTCAATGAAGATATATCAAACAAGTGCTAGGAACACCTTAGTGATTGCAAGTAACTGTTAACAAGAGGCATGAATTTGTGTTATTTTATTTATGCTAAATTATTCATTGTTGCTTCAAAGGCTTTTGAATTGTTCATGCAATGAATAATATGATTTTGGTGTAACTTTAAGAGTTCTAAATTGGTAAATATTTCAAGTCCATTTTATTAGCATCTTTGACCTCTATTAACACTCAACACTTTGGGAGCTAAGAGGGCTTGAATTGATTTATTTTATTGCTATTTAGATGCTAAATTGTTCATTATTACTTGAAATATTTATTCAAATACATTGGTCTTGACTAATGAGATTATGTTTCCATATGATTATGTTCATTGATTCTAACATTCTCTAAATGATGATGCACTAATGCTAATATTTATGCAATTTGAGAATGTTCTTTCATGTCATGGTTTAATTGAGGCATATCTTGTTATCGATACTAACATGATGATCTTTGTGGTTTACTCATTTGAAAATTGTTAGTCATTTTATGCTTCTTTGCAAGATATCTTTATTTGACTAACAAAATTGGTACTAAAGTTATATCTCCTTGACTATTGCAATATTTACTCCAATGATGGTAAGTAGTCCTTTAAACATACCTGGGCCTTCACATGAGGTGCCTATGGATATTGTGTCTTATCTACCTCAGTTTAGGCATGAGGGAACTGGGTCAGTTGAAGTACACATTCATGCATTCAAATGTCATATGAGTTGTTTGCAAATAATGCATGAAGATGTTGGATGTGAACTATTTTTATACACATTGGATAAAATTACGCATGACTGGTTTATCAATCTTCCTGTAGCTTCCATCACTTCATGGGCTCAATTAGAAGCAATGTTTCTTAACCATGTTGAAAATCGAGTTGACCTAAAAAATCAGTTTAACTCTATCTGTAAAGAACCTAATGAATCCATGAGTCAATTTAATTAGAGGTTTTATGAGTTGTACGCTCAAGTGTGGGAAAGTTACGACCTGTTAGAAGATGAGGCTATTCAAGTATACATGGGAGTCATACCTCCTATACTTGCTACATTGTTAAGGGAAAATCTTGATGACCCATCTTTGCATAGAATCTATGAGGTTGCAATAATGGTAGAACAATGGTGTGTTTTATAAATGGAAGAAGAGGCACAACATGTTCCCATGAGAGATTGTTCTTCTAGAGTTATTGATACCAACCTACACCAACCATCTAATATAGCACCCTCCACTCCAATGATGCCTAAGGTGAATGATCAAGGGGATGAATTTGAATGTCCAAATGTTATAACCACCTTAGATATCATCCAAGAGGAGGTGCAAATTGCCAAGCCAACATCCACCAATGAGGATTGTGTAGAGATGGGTTTATTTCTAGAAATACATGAGTATTCAGATAATGGAGGTGTCCTAAATCTAATTAGTTTTGAGATATGTGATAGGATAAAACCATGGAATCGAATAAAGTGGTTGAAAGTGAAATTGAAAGAGAATCAATAAATGAATTTGAAGATATAATAGAATTTCACCACTTGTTTGGGGAAGACACTCTGGATGAGATTCTTGAAACTGATGGTCAAGAAAACCTACACCTTCCAAATTGTGATAAAATTGAATGATGGGTTACAAATGTGGATTTTGATAGCCTTAAAAACTTGAATATAAAGAGTAGCCCACTTTTAGAAATTATTGAACCATCCAAGGAAGGTGAAGGTGAATTTGATGAGAAACACCTTGATGAATTGGAAGAGGTTGAAGAAGTAGTTGAGCATCACCACTTGATTTTGGAAGATGATTATTATGATTCTTGGAAGAAGTGGGAAGAATACACTCACTCCAAATATTCTAATGAAACTTTTGTGTCAATTGATATGTAGGATAATACAATTTCTTTCTCGCATGAGGATATTACAAGTCCTATACAATTTGAGAATGTTTTGGAAGAAGGGTTGGAATCTCATCAAGTGTTGGAGAATGATAATGATTCTACTACCAAAGACAAAGAAGAAAAAGAATTGATAGATGAATCAAAAGATCATGTCATAGATACCATAGAGTTTCATCCCACGAATTTAGATGAAAATTTTTACAATGGTTGGGGAAGATATGAAGAATCATCTACTTTGCACATCCCCATTGATGAGATTTCTATTGATATACAAGATGCTAAAATTGCCATTTCACATGAGGATATTTACATTTGCAAGAATAGAGAAGGTTCCCAAATTAGATCATGTTGAATATGAATTTATTGAAGATCTTGTTGAAATAGAAAGGGAAGAAATGGTAAATGTTTCTTATGACTCATCTAGTTTGGATGAGGAAGAGGTAAAACCTTATCTTTCATTTTGGGATTCTGAAGATTTGGATACAAATTCGCATGATTGTTTTGAGGATTCAAATGAAGAGATACCATGGATGGTTAATAAGAAATTGGAACCAAATGACAAAGAGGTAGATCTATTTGAAGCAACTCAAGTGATGGATCATGGTGATGGGTTAATTGACACACACCTTGACCAACAAGATTTAATATTTGAAAAGGATGGGCATACTTTTAATTGGGTGCCTAATTTTGGTATGTTTGATGAACAGGTAATCAATGAATATGAAAGACTACAAGATGATGAAAATGATAAAGACCATGAGGTAAAAGAGGGAATTGCAAATCCTCACCAAGCCTTGGTAAATGAAAATCTACAAGAGGTAGAATCTAACCTTTTGTGTCCAAGCATCCAAGCTTCAGGTGAAGATTTGTATAATCACTCATTGGATTCAAATGTTACTTATGATGAAATACCATTGGAGGTGAATGAAGAACTTGAGTTGATTTCTACTCACACCTCTAATAAGAATGCTTTGTTGAATGAAAAAGAAGTTGATGCACTTGAATTGTTAAATCAAATTCATCAAAAAATGATAATATAATCTAGGATAAAAACTTATAATGATTCTCATTTAGTAGATATCCTAGATGCTTGAAAATTTTTACATAAATTTGATTGGCCTAAAAACATGAATAATGAATTGGCTTTGAAATTTGTAGAAATAGGTTCTTGTTTGCGAGACCTCATATTTAAAAAGGAAAGCTTATTTCTGCATCATGATTTGAATTGTGAAATCTCCATGTTAAGGAATAGACAAGAAGTAATTGAAAATCAAATATTGTCTAATCAATTTAACGATTTGAAGCTCACCTATGGGAATATTGATAGAACTAAATCTAATTGGTGGGGTGAGCGAGGCAAGATGAATATTGTTGTATTGTTTGGCTTAATATTGTTTTTATTGGATTTTTGTAAAACTTGGCATGCGTATCATGTTATATGTCTTTTGAAATGTGCTAGTCATGTTTGGGATCCATGGAAGTGATAGCTCAAGATTTGCACCATCCTGTACCATATTGTACATTTGTATATAGTTTTGGTGTTCTTCTTTTGTTGTTGGTTTGTTATTTTGTGATTTGTATCTGGTTTTGGTTTGTGTTTTTAGTTTTGTATTTTGGGTTGTTCCCTTGTTTTGAGGTGATGTTTCGTGGTCGCTAACTTATGGTCTCTGGCCCGTTTTTGTGTTTCTTTGCTTAGTAGGTTGGAGTATCTAATCTGAAAGCAGGTGAACCCGAGAAAAGGGGGATGAGTTATTTGGTGATCATGCTCAGATTTTGGGACTAAGATGGTGGAGAGTGGAACAATGAAATATCTCGCTAGAGCTCCACATGTAACTCACATATTAAAGGGTATTTATGGAAATTGTGAAGGATGAAGTTGTCTTGATTTGCAGATTAAGGCAAAAATTCAACATGCTCTATCTCTATGCTTCCTAACCCTAGTGATACATAAATGTTTGCAAAGCTATAAAAAAAAGAGAAATAAAGAAAATGAGCATTGAAAAGCTTGATCAAATCAATCACAAAGTCTAGATAAACCCTATCGAGGCTATGGATGCTTGACTGATAGTAGGGCTCTATCTAGATATAGCTCGATTATAAGAAAGGCTTTGCAAAGTATTAAACAAACACAAGGGTGAGTTAGATAAACCCTACCGAGGCTATAGACGCCTGACTGGCAGTAGGGCTTTGTCTATAAAAGCTTTCTTCTATGAGCCATGCTTCATAGCCTAAATGTAAATCAAATGATGGAATCCGAAAGGTTTTTAGAGGTGCAAAAATGAATCACTTTTTCACACATTGAGCAAAGGCAGATGGATTAATTGTTTCTATTTGAAGATGTTTACCCCCACCTTCTCGGGACATTGCTAAATAATTTATGTTTCGCTGATCTTGTGTGTTCTCATTTTAGGTTGGGTTCTTCACCCGAAATGCTCAGGAGCATTTCCCAACAGAGTCGCCATTTGTTGTGATTGTCCCACAACTTGCCCCAAAATTGAGGACCCACCTTTCATTTTTGTGTTTGGGTGTTTGTTGTGTCGTGTTGAGTGTCTAGTACTTTGCTTTGTTTTGGGTTTGCAGTTTTTGCTAATTTGTTGTCATCGATATTTTTATCGTTAATTTGTTGTCGATGAATTTTTATCATCAATTTGTTGTCGATGATATTTTTATCGTCAATTTGTTGTCGATGACTTTTTATCGTCAATTTGTTGTTGACGACATTTTTATCATCAATTTGTTGTCAACGAATTTTTATCGTCAACTTATTTTCGATGATATTTTTATCGTCAAATTATTGTTGACGATTTTTATCGTTAATTTGTTGTCGATGATTTTTATCGTCAGTTTCTTGTCGATGATTTTTACCATCAAAGTTTTGTTGCTAACGATATTTATCGTCAAGTTTGCTGTTAACGATTTTATTGTTAAGTTTTGTTTTTTCAGTCATTCGTGTGTCAAATAATAATAAAATTTTTAAATAAAATAAAAATTATCTATATGTTTATATTTATATAATATATATAGATAAAGTAAAAAAAAAATATAAAATAAAAGATATGATATATATATATTATAAAAATAAAAAGAAAAACAATAAAATAAAATAAATTCCTATACATATATTATGCATACATATTTAGCGAAATGAATAAAAGAAGCTAATGGTAAAATAAAATATACATATACATGTATATATTTTAAAGACTAAAGCATTGGATCTTATCTTCGTACAATTTATATGCTATGCTTTCATGGGTATCATGATTTATAACTTCAGGTCCATATGATGTGTTTTAATCTCGGGTCATTTATGCTTGCAGGGATGTGAAGTGGGTGACGATGGAGTGACTCATCGACGTGGACACACTCACAACGATACAGATAGATGCCAGAGCAGTCACTGACCCTGAGGTGACTTTAGCGGATGGAGAGAAGATGTGGAGTATGGGTGTGCATAGGCGGGTTTTGAAAGGAGCATCGCTATTGTTTTGGGATGCGAGCATCACGATATAGCCAATGAAGCCACCATATTTGGGTATGATTTTTATGCTCAGTCAACACATCATACATCAGCACAACAACATTCTATTGGTCGACGGGCGACTAACAATTGACCCCGACAGAAGGTGAACTATGTGGATAGATGTAAGTGGTTTAGAGCGCCAACATGGTAGACCATACCGGATGATGAAAGAGATTGTGAACGTGAGAAAAAGGCTTTATGTTGCTTCAAAGAGGACTCGAGTACAGGCTGTGTAGCAATGCTGGATACATGGATGACACTGAGCATGAGCGAATGAACATGAACGAAGAAGTTATGATACAATATTTCATGTAGATGAAACCACATGCAACGAATGATGATCGACTCCTGGATGTGAAAGTGGATGACTATATGGGGGAAAACCTAGTCGATAGGGGAGCATCGATCTTGGTTTCAATGAAGCAAGACCGAAGATAACATTGCTCCCATGGAGGAAGCGCTTACAACTGACAGGTGGTCCATTTCATGGCACAAGGTATATGATGGCAATGGTTACTTGGTGTAGTGTAAATGGAAACTTCATCGACTACATGGTCGAGATGGACAAACAATGCCAAGTATGGGTTTGTAGAAGAGTCAACGTGGTGGTGAAGACATAAATGACCATGGTGGTATGGGGGCCAACATGGATGTGGATGTAGAGGCCATAGTTATCGGGACCCACAGCGAGAGCTAATCGTTGACAAGGACTAGAACCCAACCTTACACAGTGGCCTTACCAATAAATGCGGGTTCACTACAACTAACAGCGATAACATACGGGTGGCGACTTCAGATATATAGATTTTCCTAGACCATGGATGAATGGAACGTGCACATGAAAATAGACACTACAAAATCCTGGTGATAGCGTCAAGACTTGCTAGATTACATGGTGACCCAGATGATTTGGCCTAAGGTTCGGTTCACATAGACGATGGTATAACCAGTAGCTATCGACGCAAAAGGCTCGCAGTGAGGTGGTAGTGGCCAAACTATGGGTGGAGATGTGGCATTCGAAGTAAGGGCCCATGGGAAAAAATTTGATAGCTTGGGTCTAATTCAAGGTGGTATATCTCGAGGATCGATGGCAAAAATTACATAGTGGACGTAGCGATGCTCACTAGATACCATGACGTCTCAGGCTAGGGGCTAACCAAATTCAAACAATATTTTGATTGGGTTTACTATCAAAAATATCTGATTAACACTTCCATTAATAAAAAGCTACCCTCATTAGGGTTCACTATCAAATTAAAGGAGGCAGACATACCGATTAGGGTCCTTCGTGTCCTCTTTGTGAAAAGCAATTAAGGTTTTTTTCTTATTCATAGTAAGTTTGTGATGAATATTGCCAATGGTGCCCGAGCATAATCAGAGGGGCAGAAGGGAGGTAGTTGCATGCTATACGTACACGTGTGCTGTGGTGCGAATATTAGGGCATCCTTGGCTACCGTAGTTACAAAAGGGAAAGGCGTTGTTGAAAGGAAATGGGATTCAAGGTAGCCCCAATGTCATGATTAAAATTATATTCTAGCCTATCCTAAAAGATAAAAGGGGATTACATTATTAAGTAAAATGAAGCAAATGCATTTTTGAAACAAGCATTTCGAAAATGGGTACAAGTGAAATAAAATTAAACGATACCATGCAAATGGACACCGTTCTGCAAACGAAGGTTTGCAGAGGGAAACAAAGTGAAATGGAAAGTAAAACATTGCCAAACTAGAGGAGAGGGAAGGCGAAGGAGAGGGGGCAAATGGAAAGTTTCAAATACCTTTTTCAGACGCTGTAGTAAGGGCTATTTTTTTTTTCGAAAAAGACCATAAATGCTATGAAAATGAATGTAAAAGAGAAACATTTTTTTAATGCAAAGGGTTTTTCAGAAATTTGGAGTTTGTTAGTAAAATAGGAGGAGAAAATTTCTGCATGCTCAGATTTAATTTCTCATCTTTACCCTTTTTCAGATTTTGGGCTTATAGATGATGTTTGATGCATTTTAATGATCACATTATTGACTGTTTGAAATCTAAAATTTATTTTCTGTGTTCTAGGAGCCAGCACTTAGTTTATTTCGATTGTGCATATGTAGGTTTGAATAGACTAGGTTGCATGCAAGAATTTCTCACATCTTCGGCTTTGCGGGACGGGGTGCGATCAAACTAATAAAGCTTTGCATGTCTATGTTTTCAGCATTCAAATTTATTTCAGATTTTTATTTTTTATTTTTTTAAATTTCTTTTGCATATTTTTTTCTAATACTTCGAGGATTAAAGTAAAAATAAAAAAATAAAATGACAAAAATAATTATATGGGTGTGAATAATGAGATACAAACTTTCATCTCAAACAAATTCGAACTCATTCCGAAGTCATTTCAATTTTATAAAAATTGTTGAAAGTCACTGTTTTATGCAGATTTTTATAATTTCGAAATTTTATTTTTTCACATTTTGAAGGCAAATTAGATTTTTTTCAGAGTTAAATTTTTATTTGCAAGCATAAATGAACTTCCCTTTATGAAAATTTCTAATGGCATTCCATAAGCTATCATTTTCAGAGCGATAAATTTACCTTTCTTTATGAAAATTCTGATTTCATTAAAGAGAGGTAATTTATACACTACATCAAAGTCCATTGTTTTAAAGCATTAAATTATTCTTCTTTATGAAAATTCTGATTTCATTAAGGAGGAATAATTTATAATGACATTTTAAGGCCATTATTTGAAGGCAATAAATTGTCCTATCTTTATGAAAATTAATTTCATCAAAGATGGATAATTTATTTATTATATTAAAAGGCTATCTTTATCTTCATGATAGAAGCTACATTTAATAAATCCATTTATCATTTCAGATTCACATTCATAGATAGTTTTTAATCTTCATTTTCATGTTTAAAGTAGGGTTTAATGCAAGATGAAAACTTGTTTAAAATCTACTTAATCAAAAGAAGATAAAATATACCTAAGAACATTCAATATGAAAATAAATAAGGCTTACATCATGGTCATACAATGGCCACTTCACATTCACTTTTATTTTTTTTATTTCATTTTTTTGTTTACATGGTGGAATTGGTAGCCGCCACGAATCCGAGTAGGCTGTCCAGCTTTTATGGCCATCACAATATTCTACGCTGTCCGCCCCAGAAGCCACCACATAGATCTTCACACAGTCCGCCCCGAAAGCCACCACACAGATCTTCATGCAGTCCGTCCCTATAACCACCATGCCACAATCATTTTAAACCTTTTATGCCGCTGAAAGCTTCAGGAAAGGGACAAACGTTCAGTCCGACGACGCCCGAGATTTGAACCTTGGACCTCTGCCCCCTTATGGGGTTTGGATGAACCAATTGGTCTACACCTCGAACCTCACATTCACTTTTATTTAAGTTTCATGAACAATCATTAATATGGCATAATAAAATAAACCAACACATGCCCCTTGTTAATAGTAACTTGCAATCACTAAGGTATTCCTAGCATTTCGTTGATATATATTTATTGAGATTACTAATACACGTGTGTAATTCTAAAATAGCGAAACCTTGGATAAGTTATTTTGTTGTAACTTCTTTGCAAGAGATGATTTTGTGATCAAAATCCTAAGGGGAGTGTGGTTTTGCAATTGGATAAAATTACCACTCAACATTTTGGCACTAGAAGGAGGGCCTAAATTGGTTTACTTTATTGCTATTTAGATGCTAAATTGTTCATGTTACTTGAAATATTTATTTTGGTCTTGACCAACGAGGTTTTGTTTCCATATGATTACTTTCATTGATTCTAACATTCTCTATTTGATGATGCATTAATGCTAACCTTTTTTGCAAATTGGAGAATGTTCTCTAATGTCATGGTTTAATTGATGCATATATTTTGATTGATATACATGATGATTTATATGTGAGACATTCGAGGATTGTTATTTATTTCATGCTCCTTTGCAAGATATTTATTTGAATAACAAAACTTATAATAAAGTTGTTTTCTTTAAGGTCCACTAATGGCATTCCTTACTTCTTTGATGGCAAGCTATCCTTTAAACGTACCTAGATATTCACATCATATGCCTACATATATTTGGGTTATCTACCTCATTTTAGGCATAATGGAATAGAATCGACTAAGGAACATATTCAGGCATACAAGAACACTTTAATTCAATGGCAATTTTTCCATGAAGATGTTGCTTGTTATTCATTTTCATCTATATTAGATTGTTCACTAAAAGGTTCCTTGGATTATATGCTCAATTGGTGGTATCCTATGTTCCTCCAGAGGGAGTTGCTATCCAAGTGTATTTCAATGCTATTGACCCACTAATTTCTATGTATTTGCGAGGGATGCCTAAAATCACATCTTTATCCCAAGGTTATACTCAAGCAATGGTAATTGAACAACAATTGAGTGATCAAAATTGTGATGTAGGTTTTGGATCATATAATTCTCAATCATCTAATACCTCCTTTACCCACCCAACTATTTGTGCATCTCAAACTACCATTCAAAATAAACCATCATTCTTAAGTGTGAATCAAGTTCAAAATACAAGAATTGATCCTGCTAAAGAAACCCTTGACCCACCAAAAGATGAATCTCTTGAAGTTGAGAAACATGAATCTATAAAAGATGAATTTTTTGAAATTAAGGTGGATAAAATTGAAAAATAATTTATAGAGGAATCTAAAGATCATGCCAAAGACACAATAGAGTTTCATCCCATGAATTTAGATGAAATTTTTTATAATGGTTGGGGAAGATATGAAGAATCATTGGTTTTTCACACCCCCATTGATGAAATTTCTATTGACATGCAGGATACTAAAAACTTGGGTATAAATTCTCATGATTGTCTTGAAGATTCTAAGGAAGAAATATCATGGATGGTTAACAAGGAATGGGAACCAAATGATAAAAATGTTGCTTTATTCGAAGCAACTCAAGTGATTGATCATAAAGATTTGTTATTTGACACATCATTTGATCAACAAAAGTTATGTTTTGAAAAGGATGGACATGCTTTTGATTGGGTTCCTAATTTTAAATTTTTTGATGAACATGTCATGGATGAAAATGAAGGACTACAAGATGATGAAGATGATAAAGACAATGAAGAAGAAGAAATTGTAAATCTTCACCAAGCCTTGGTAAATAAAAATATGTAAAAGGTAGAATCTCACTTGTTATGTTCAACCATGTGAAATTCAAGTGAAAGCTTACCTAATTACTTATGGGATTCAAATGTTATTCATGATGAAATGCCATTGGAGGTGAATGAAGAACTAAAGTTGATTTCTACTCACACCACTAATGATATTGCTTTGTTGAATGAAAGAGAAATTGATGTTCTTGAATTGTTGAATCAAATTCATCAAAAATTGATATTGGAATCTAGGATAAAAAATATAGTGATCCTCATTTAATAGATATCCTAGATGCTTGTAAATTATTGCATAAGCATGATTGGCCTAAAGATGTGAACAATGACATGGCTTAAATTTTTTTAAAAATAGGCTCCTACTTGAAAGATCTCATATTTGAAAAAGAAAGCCTAGTTCTAGATAATAAATCGAATTGTAAAATTTGCATCTAAGGAATAGCCAAGAAATAATTGAAGATCAATTATTGTCTTATCAATTTGAGGACTTCAAACTTCACTATGGGATTACTAATGGAACTAAATTAAAATGGTGGGGTGAAAGAGAAAAAATAATGATTGTTGCATTTTATGGCTTAATCTTACTTGGGTTGGATTTCTATAGAGCTTGGCATGCTTATCATGATATGTGTCTGTTAAAGAGTGCTAATCATATTTGGGATCTAGGGAAATAATGGCCTAAATTTTGCATCATATTGTACATTATTATATATTATTGTATATAGTTTTGGTTTTCATGTTTTTGTTGTTTTTGTGCTTTGTACTTAAGTTTGGTTTGCAAATTTTATGTTTTGGGTTGTTCCCTTATTTTGAGGTGATGTTTTGTAGCCTTTGCCCATTTTTTGTGTTTCTTTGGTTAAGTAGGTTGGAATACCTAATCTGAAAGTAGGTGAACCTGATAAAATGTGGATGAATTATTTTATGATCATGCTCATATTTTGGGACTAAAATGGTGGAGAGTGGAACAATGAAACATTTTGCTAAAGCTCCACATGTAACTCACATTTTAAAGGGTATTTTTGGAAGTCCTAAAGGATGAAGTTATCTTGATTTGTAAATTAAGGCTAAATCTAACATGCTCAAATTCAAGTGTTATATAGAGGTTTGCAAAGTTATCTATAAAATAAGAATACAAACAATGCAAAGATTGATCAAATCTGTCACCAAGTTTAGATAAACTCCACCGGGGCTATAGAAGCTTGATTGGTAGTGGGGCTCTGTCTAGACAAAGCTTGATTTAAAAAAAACATTGGAAAGCTTGATCAAATCAATCACCTAGTTTAGAAAATCTCCATTGAGACTATGGATGCCTGACTAGTAGTGGGACTCTGTCTGAATAAATTATGCTCAAAAGAGACTTTGCAAAATATTATTCAAAATGAAATATTATGAGCAATATTTTATAGCCTAATGCAAGTTAGGTGATGGAATCCAAATGGTTTTCAAAGATACAAAACGAATCACTTTACACACACTGAGCAGAGGTAGATGGATTAGTTATTTTTATTCGAAGTTGTTTACCCCCACCTTCTTGGGACATCGCTAAATAATTGTTATTTCACTAATATTTTATGTTCTCGTTTCAGATTGGGTTCTTCATCCAAAATGCTCAGGAGTATTTCCCAGTAGAGTCACCATTTGTTGTGGCCATTCTACAACTAGCCCCAAAATTGAGGACCCACCTTTTTATTTTTTAGTTTTTAGATGTTAGGGGAAATTTTGGTTTAGGTTGCAATATATGTTCCAAGGTTTGGGTGTGGATTATTGTCTCATTTTAGTTTCTTTTAAGTTGTCTAGTGTGTTGATTAGCTTCTTTATTGTTTTAGTTAATTTTAATGTTGAATTAAACCAATTCAAACATTTGAAATTAATTAAATCAAATTAAAAAAATAAGTAAAAAATAAAAATAAATAAATAAATAAATAAAAGTAAAAATAAAAAGAGAGGATACAAAAAAATAATAAAAATCATGAAAATAAAATAAAACCAAAACAATCAAAATAAAACCATCAATGTGTTTTTTTTGGAAAGTTAATTTAATTTCATTAATGGTTTTTTTTGGGAAAAATGTAATTGAATATTATCTTTAGTTTAGTTTTTTTTTAAAGCGAAAAACCCCTTACGGGGCCGCCTTGGTTTGAGAGACCACTAACAGGAGGTTCTACATAGTCAAAGTCACCCGGGAGTCGCACCCGACCCTGCCCACACCAACATTATCAATTGGATTTTGGATACCCAATTTAGCTTTTTGGTAGGGTGGAGATTTGAACCTGGGACCTCCCTTGGAGGATTGCCCTCTCCTATCCAACTCACCTACAACACCTGGGTTCTTTAGTTTAGTTTTAATTAAATTTTATTAATAGTTTTATTTTGGAAAGTTTAATTTATGTGTTTTTCTTTATTGTAGGTTACTATTAAAAAAAAAAAGGAAAAAAAAAGAAAAAAACGACAACACTCAAGAGGATAAATGTCACGTATCATGCCAATGGAAAAGAAAATGTTGGAAAGTCAAAAGTTGGAAAAAGAAACAAATTGCCAAATGTTGGAAATTTTAAGAAGAAAAGAAAACATTGGAAAGCCAAGAGTTGGAAAAAGAAAGTGTTGGAAAGCCAAGAGTTGGAAAAAGAAAGTGTTGGAAAGCCAAGAGTTGGAAAAAGAAATGAATAGCCAATGTTGGAAATATTTAAAAACCCATTGAAGCTTATAAACAAGGGTTGGACGTTTTTTGGAAGAAGCTAGAAATACTGGTTGTAAAACATAATATTTTTTTTAATGCAATTTCAAAAAATTGCACTTTGTTAGCAAGATGGGAGGAGAAATTTTTTGCATGTTTGAGCTAATGGTTTATTTTTTCTTCCATGTTTTCTTGGCTTATAGATAGTGTTAAATGCATTTTAATGGTTGCATTATTGAAGGCTTAGAAACATAAAATTTATTTTTGTTCCTTAGAAGATTGCACCTAATTTATTTCGAACCATGTGTATGCAAATTCAAATAAATTTGGTTACATGCAAAAAGTCTCACATCTCCGGTTTTGTAGGATAGGATGGCATTAGACTGAGAGTAGTTTGCTTTTAACATTTTCTAGATTTTATTATTATTTTTTTATTTTTTCTAACCTTCTCTTTTTGCAATTTTTTTAAAGTCGACAAATAAAATAAAAATTTCAAAAATAAATGCAAGGATGTGAAGAATGAGCTTAAATCTTTCATTCGAAAAAAATTTGATCCCATTCTTAAGCCATTTAAAATTTATAAAAATCATTGAAAATTGTTGTTTTATGGGGATTTTTATAATTTCGAAATTTTACATTATTTTATATTTCGAAAGCAAATAATATTTCAAGGCAAATAATATTTCAAGGCTTTGCATGTTTATATTTTCAGCATTTTGGTACATTTCCATATTTTAATTTTATTTTTCTAACTTCTCTTTTGTAGATTTTTTTTTAAACTTCCGTGATTAAAATAAAAATCGAAAAGAATTACAATGCCAAAAATAAATACATGGGTGTGAAGAATGAGCTTCAATCTTGGTGTAAACTTAGCTACAAGAGACCAACAAAATGGATTCCAATCACATAACACAAATGCAATATAATGGAAGAAACCTGCAAATCGATATTCTTCTCATTCCTGAATTCACACCCTTTCTTCAAAATATTACAATCCATCATATAGCAATCGAAAACCAAAGAAACCCTAAAAACGTCTTTTTTTTAAAAACTGCTAAAAATAAATATTTTTTCTAAAAACTACTAAAAATAGAAATGAGTCATATTGCACCCAAATTCGGTGCACACATCCCTCTTACAATAACGAACCTTACTTTAAAATATTAGGTCTCAACTTAAGGTATAACAAAAGATAATAAAACTCTAACATGTAAAAAAACCCAAAAAACCCGGGAACCTATTCTAAAAGCTAATTTTGGGACACTAGATGTCGGAGTTAGGTCCCAAAAATATGTTTTTTGAAGGGTCAAGTGCATCAGAGATGAGCCTGATGCAGAACACGCATGCATAACCACCTATTAAATTTCAAGGCAAACGGGCGTACGATTCACAAGTTATGGCTCCGACAAGGTGCATAAAATATTTCATCCAAAACAAATTCAAACTCATTCCAAAGCCTTTTTGATTTTATAAAAATGATTGAAGACTTCAGTTTTATGCAGATTTTTATAATTTTGGAATTTTATTTTTTCACATTTTGGAGGTAAATCAATATTTTAAACTTTGCATTTCCATTCATGAGCATGAATGAACTTCCCTTTATGAAAATTTCAATTTCATTAAAGGAGGGTGATTTTTAATGGCATTCCATGAGCCATCATTTTCGGAGCAATAAATTTGCCTTTCTTTATGAAAATTCTGATTTCATTTAAGAGAGGTAATTTATCATTACATCAAAGGTTATTGTTTAAAGAATTAAATTATTTATTCTTTATGAAAATTATGATTTCATTAAAGAGGGATAATTCATAATGACATTTTGAGGCCATTATTTTAAAGCAATAAATTGGTGTCTCTTTATGAAAATTAATTTCATCAAAGAGGGACAATTTATTAATTACATCAAAGGCTATCTTTATCTTCATGATAGAAGCTACATTTAATGGATCTTTTCATCATTTTAGATTCACATTCATAGATAGGTTTTAATCTTCTACTCCATGCTTAAAGTAGGATTTAATACAAGATAAGATTTGTTTAAAATATACTTAATAAAGGAAGATAAAATCTACCTAATAACATTCAAGATAAAAGGAATTAAGGATACATCGGGGTGATATGAGGACCAATTCATATTTCCATTTAGGTTTCATGAACAATCATTATTATGGCATAATAAAATAAACCAACACATGCCCCTTGTTAACAGTTACTTGCAATCACTAAGGTGTTCCTAGAACTTATTTGATATATCTTCAGTGAGATTACTAATATACATGTGCAATGCTTATATAGCAGAACCTTGGAGAAGTTGTCTTGATTTCTAAATTATTTGCAAGAGACGGTTTTGGGGATCAAAATCCTAAGGTGAGTGTGGTTTTGCAATTGGGAAAAATTACCACTCAACACACCCCTTGTGGTGTATGAAATACGACTCTAGCACCTTATCCGCTTGTTCACTTAGAACCATCAAAAAATAATGTGATATCGACATATTCCTACAAAATGACATCTTTTTGTTAAGTGTTAGGAAATATCGAGTCATTTTGGGAGCTCAATAATCAAGGGTTGATCACTATGAAGTGGAGCTTCCATGAGCTAATCGACTATTACCTAACCTTTGATGGATTTTTGACTAATGAACTCAAGATCAAATTCAGTCAAGAGCATTATCCATTTTGCGGTGCGGGTGTCATTGTAAGTGCAAGACATCATGTATACACAGAGGATTTATGTGAGCTATGACATATGTTGTGTGGATTAGCATGTAGTGTCTGAGTTTCTTGGTGGTAAAAACCATCACTAAGCATAGTTTTTCTACATAAACATATCTAGTTTCATAGCTTACCAATGCTTGACTAATGTAGTAGATAACTTGCTCTTAGTTGTTTTCTGTCTTTTGAGCAAGAATTATCCCTAAAGCAAAGTCCATTTCTAAAATATAAATATGGAAGGGGACCCCCAAATGAGGAGGAGATAAGACTGGAAAAGAAGCCAAGTATTTATTGATATCATCAAAATATTTCTAACATACATCTGTCCATGAAAATGTCACCCCCTTTTGCAGCAGGTGATTGAATGACCTACATTTGTTTGAGAGTTGTGCAATGAAACGATGGATCGATTGGATCTTTCCTTGTAAACTACATAACTCCTTCAAGTTTTTTTGGGGAGGCATCTCCATGATGGCCTTGACTTTGTTTGGGTCCACTTCAATGCCTCACTTGGAGACAATGAATCCTAAAAGTTTACCTAAGGTAACACCAAAGACACACTTCTTGGGGTTCAACCTTACATTATGCTCTAGAAGTTGATCAAAGAATTTTTTCAAAGACACCAATATACTCTTGTCAATTTTTAGATTTTGCCAAGAGATCATCCACATAATATTCAATGATATTATGCATGTAATCATGGAAGATGTATGTCATGGAAATTTTATAAATAGCACCTACATTTTTGAGGCCAAAGGGCATCACCTTGTAAAAAAAATTCTCCTAAGGTGTAGTGAATGTTGTTTTGTGTTGGTCATCAGGATTAACGAATTTGGTTATATCTAGAATAACCATCCATAAGAGAAAGCATTTCATAGCTAGCACAAGTGTCAACAAGAGTATCAATTTTTGGAAGAGGAAAGTCATCCTTAGGACACACTTTGTTAAGGTCTCAAAAGTTAGTGCAAATGTGTATCACCCCGTTAGGCTTGTGAACATGTACCATGTCTAAAAGCCACTCAGGATAGTCAATGGGTACAATGAAATCCAAATCTAATAGCTTTTGAAGTTCTTATTTGACCATGAGGGAAATGGTAGGATGCATATTTCTCAATTTTTGTTTAATCCACTTAGCATCAGGGTGCAAGGTTAAATTGTGGACAACCAAGTTAGGATCAAGGCCAAGCATGTATTTGTAGGACCATACAAATATACCCTTATTTATCTTAAGGAGAGCAATCAGTTGCTCTTATTCATCACGGATAAACTTTTGCCAAGTTTAATGATTGTCTGCATCTGAACTAAGGTTCACATAAATGGAATATTCAATAGACATATGAAAACCTTCCTCAAGCTAATGGGATGTTCGGATCAGATAAATGTCATCAATGACATTATAAAACTCTTATGACTTAGTCTCTTCTATGTTTACCAAGAAAAACTCAGGATCGGAAGGTGAAGGCAAAGGTGAAGGTGAGGGTGAAGGTGAAGGTGATAGAGGAATGTAAGCAGTGGAAGCTCTTAAAAATTCCTCAGAAAGGGAAAATTTGGTAAAGGATGGTGGTGATGAAATCTGTTCCATATCAATAAGGCTAATTTCAATTGGAATGGGCTTTGCCAAATCATATGGATTAGAGAGTGGGGTGTATAAGTCAATAGGATTCATGTTGACTTAGTGGGAATGGTAGTTGGAAATATGAAGGGTGGGTTGGTCCTGTATTCTAAAATTGGTGAAGGAACCTTGAAATCCTGAATAGAAGCAAGCAAAAATTGTAAATGCAAATAATAAAGGCGATGCACATGCAATGCAAAAAGCTTATTTTTTGTGTTTTTGAAATATATTTATATTGAATTATGTACATATGTTACAAAGTATTATGATGAGGTGGATCAATGAAGTGGATGTGGTGGTACACTGGTTGGTTAAAATCACTCCCTAAGGAGGAGCAAACAAAAAATGGGTTGATGTATGGGGAACATTCTAAGGTAATGCTCATCATGTTTGGTTAATGGAGTGATGGGTGTCGATTGCTCATCATATTTATATGAAGCTATCCTTAGAGTCATCGTTGTGATGGGTTTCCTCTTCTAGATTAAAATCCATATTTTAAAAAGCTTGTTCAAGAGAGGAAGTGGAAGAATAAGAGTGGTATCCCAAACCTAAATGGTCATGTACTTCTCTATATGGAGCATCAATAATATCATGTATACCTTGTTCATGTCATCCTAGGCTATATCCTTACCAATTGACTCGATGAAAGTATCATGAGGGAAAACCCATCATATGTTCTACATTGGCAAGGATTGGTTGTTTGGGTTTGTCTAGAGGAGGTGGATCAGATGATTAATCGACTCCACCATACTCAAAATTGATTTGATTAGGTACTGAACCCATAGTATACATCGCTCCAATGGATAAAGGTGGGTCATGTGGGTGACTGTAATCCCTAATGATTTGGATGATTAGCAGTGTATTTGTGATGTCTTGGACCATGTATTCACCAATACGAGGATTGGTGAGGAGGATGCAACTTATGAGGATGTAGTGGATGTGGAGGTGAAAGGATCATGTTTGGCTTGTGGCTTAGGTAGTGGGAGATATGTGTAGTGAAATGGCATCTCACAGTCTGTTAGATCAACTTGTGAGACATCTGTTGGTGTGGATGAAGATGGATTTGGTTGAGGAGGTTTATGGATGGTTGATGATGTAGATGTGGATGAAATGGTAGTGGATGTTGATGTTTATGATGTGGGTGAAATGGTAGTGGATGTTGATGTTGATGATGTGGGTGAAATGGTAGTGGATGTTGATGTTGATGATGTGGATGAAATGATAGTGGATGTTGATGTTGATGATGTGGGTGAAATGGTAGTGGATGTTGATGATGTAGATGAAATGGTAGTGGATGTTGATGTTGATGATGTGGATAAAATGGTAGTAGATATTTATGTTGATGATGTGTATGTAATGGTAATAGATGTAGGTTGTATGGGTGATGAATAATAAGTGGTGATAATGGGTGGTGTTGATGTTGATAATGTGGATATTATGGATTGAGTTTGACCACATGTGCATATGGTTGACTGTGATGAAGGTGGGGGTGTAGAAGTGGAAGGATGATATGATGTAGTGATGGGAAGATCCTCAGAATAGAAGCCTTGGATGAAGAAGAGGTGGATGGTGTGGTTGATGGGGTTAGAAATAGGTGGGTGGATGGAAGTGTGTATTCATAAGGATTTGAAATGAAATTACAATATTTAAACAGTTTGATTTCCACTGGTATGCAAGGGACCTATCCCTCATGTACATATTTTAGATATTGATGCAATATTGAGGGAACACATCTCATATCCCTAATCTAAGGGTATCCAAGTAGTACATTGTAAGCCATGGATCCCTTCAGAATATGAAAAATGGTATACAACATTTTTACCCCCACTTCTATGGGTAGAACAATAGTTCCAACTGTGGAACAAAGAGCATCATTGAATGCTCTTAGGATGAATGTGGATTTGATTATGTGTGACGGTGGAAGGTTGATATGTTGAAGGGTAGATGTGGTGATGATGTTGAAAGAGGAACCAATGTTAATTAACACTTGTTTAAATGTCTTCCCATCGACTTGAGCCATAATATGTAATGAAGGGTCCACCACTTATGATGACATTGATTTAATTTCAAAGTAGTAAAATGTAATGGAAGGTTCCATGCACATTAAAATGCTCCTCACAAAATTTTTGAAAGCATTAGTGTCTTGTGATTGGAATTAAATGGATTTTAAAATTTCCATTAATTCCTTACGATGTGGGGGAGATTGTTGAATTAACTCATAGATCGATAATTTGGTTGAAGCCATTTTGAGGCTAGTTGTCAGTCGGCTACTTAATGAGATGATGGGTCTTTATGAATGTGTAACCACAAAAAGGCTCACACCTACTGTATCCTATTGCAAGAATTGACAAAAACAATACAAGATGCATACAAGAACAAGAAATTAACAATGAAATTATCAATAAAAATACTTTATTCCATTATATTTCAATTCCAAACTCAAATTACAAATACATCTCTCTTAGGGATAATCATATTGATACAATTATTACAATAGGACGTGTTTTTATTTCCCTCTCAAGGATAGGTGTGATTTCAAAGTGCCCTTCAGGATGACACAAACTGCTCTAGGGTGGAGTAGACCTCTTCTTCGCGTTGAGGAAGGAAACAGATGGTTGTAGCTCCTTTAAAACCTATTTCCTACGATCAAGAAACAACACAAGAATATCAAAAGCATAGGAGGCCTCTCATGATGAGGCCCTTTAAATACAAATAGCATGAAAATAGCGTAATGATATAAAATAAAAAAAGTGCATAAAATGTGCTAAAAATGTGTAAATCCTATCTATATTGATGGAAATATGTGAACAAGAAATACAGCTATCAATCTATGGAACCAATTACTTGAGATGAATCCCTATAACATGAAAAGAAGCCATTAATGTCTAAACTACTATAATGAGAAAAAGTTAGTAAAAACACTAATTATGCTTTTTAGAAGTCTCTAAAATCCTAAATAAACCATTAAAATGCTAAATGTAATCTAATTAAGCATACTAGAAATGAAATAGTAAAGATATTTGTCACCTGTTGCAAACCGCAGCTCTGCTGAGTGATCTACACTGTAAACCGTGGTTGAAATCCACGATGAGCAACGATGATCTACACTGTAAACCGTGGGCTTGACCTTCTTGTATAATTGATGTTCAAGGGTCACCTTCGATGTCCTTTGATAGGTTTGATGGTTGAATAATTGAATAGGGCCTCTGTTTGCCCAAATTGGTGTTTCTTGGCTCTCCTAGGTCCTTAGGGCATCCATTTCCTAATTAATCATGATGCTTGAAAAATTTACAATGATGATGACAACAAAGCTCTCTATGTACTCAAGTGAGTCCACAATTCGATAGGGCTTCACTGCTCTAAACTCCAATGCTTGCTTCCTACAATATTTCAACAATGCTTCACTATCGAAATGCTCTATATGTTCTCTCTATTTTGAAGGGGTACTTATAGGATGTCCCAGGGCTAGGGATGGCTTCATGGAGAAGCTAAGATCAATAAGTGGTGGTTAGGACAGTTGGATTGTAAGCTTTAATCCTCTAACCATCTTCTTCTAGAACAAATGGCAGTTCAAACAAATTTAGCTCGGATGAAGGCCAACTAAACTTCAGTTAAGACTATAGGTTACAACTACGGTCCAGATTGTAAACTGTATGTCTTAGACATGGTTCAGCCTATAGACCATAGGTCTAGGCTATAGTTCAGACTGATTAGGCCAAGGAGCCCAACTTGAGTGGTTAAAAGCACTACTCTATCTTGGAGTCTGTTCAAGATCTTCCATATGGTCTTGTAGCATGTCCATATGAGTAGTCACCATCGACATGACACATTTTAGGTATCTATAGATGCTCCTTTTGAGATGCGTTGTGATATCGAACAATACTGAGCAAAAATAGACCTCCTAAAATGATGTCGAGGGTTATATGATGATCATTAGTCGGATCAAAATTAGATGCCCCAGGTCTTGCAAAAGGACACACATCTTGGAATCATTGCTTCCAAATCTTTGGAGGCTTAAACTTGAAAGAGTTTGCACTCATCGTCAGACATTCGAGTAGCTTTGACACTACAATAGGAGTGTTGGAGCCAAATTTGACTCAACTTTGAAACCCCCAAATTTAAATTTTTGGTTTTAATAAAATTGATAATGATGTTGGTCACTATTTGAGTTGTGGTGAGTAATTTAATTTTTCATTTGGTTAAATGATGTCTAAACCTTGGTTGTTTGTAAGGTATACCTATTTATATTAATAGAATATCCCCAAGGTGAAAATGGCAAAAAAATTTAATTAAATCCCTAAGCCGAAATCCAACATTCAATTAAAAAGCCCCCTTAGGCCTAAACCAATTAATAAAAATCCTCAAATCATAAAGTCGGTTAAAATTTCTCCATGGTCTCAAGATCCTAAAACTTAGGTCTGAAGAAAATATTGATTAAAATATAAAGGTATGTACCCCACTAAGCTAACAAGCGAGCACCTCAGATTTAATCCAAGGGCCACACTCGATCCAAAAGAAATCAGATGACAACGCATTAATGAAATCAAACCAAGGGATAAGCAAAAATTCAAAGCCATGGTCAAAGTTAAAGAGTTTGCATCTAGGAATTAATCGAATGGTTGTGCATTCATCAAAATAAATCTAATAGACGCACATTAAAAAAAACCCGAAGATAAAACAAAGACCTTAATAAATTAAAATCGATGTGACTTTGACAAAATCAATGGATGCATCGACTCCAAGATTAAATCAATGGATGCACGTTGTCCGAAGAGTCAAATATTTAACACAAGTCATAAGGGTCAGCTCTGCTGTTTGTCCCTACGCGTCCTCCAAAGAATCAAAGATCTAAAAGGGTCAAAATGGGTCAAGCTATCAGTTAAATAATGAGCAAGTCTGATAGATCGGATGATCGTGCCCATGCGACATCTAGATCAACGGTCGCGCATGTTCCAATTAAATTACACTTTAAAATCAATATTAAAATATGTGCCCCATTTGGATTAATCATTGGGCTGGTTACCAAGATCAAATGACTGTGCTCAATCAATAATCGATCTAACGATAGCGCGCTCATTGAAGTTGCATTAAAGTGTTTTAAGATTTCAAAAATTTAATTAAGGTTAATCATATCATTAGCGAGGGTCTAAACACATTGGATAATAATCCCCATTTTAGCTTAATTATGATTAAAACCATGCATCATTTGATAACTAACTTGTAGGTTAATTAAAATATATGGTTGTTCCAATAGCCATCAAAGATCCAATGGCCGCACCGAAATCATGAGCGGTAATATGTCAACAAAGGTAAAGTTAATTACACGATTAGCAAGGGTCTAATACATTGCATAATTACCTCATTTTTTGGCTTAACCATGATTAATAAAAATCAAAGGGTTTATATTTTTGGCTATGTAGCATTCATCTTACAAAAGATCCAACGACAACACCCAAACTAGCCCAAAGATCAACGAATACGAAAGTCAATGGTGGCGACAAAAGATCTAAAGAAGAAAAAAATAATTAAATGATGTGTGGATCTAACGACGATTCTCATATCTCTCCAGATCCAACGGTGTGCATGCGTAAAGATGATCGAAGGTTAGTCTAAATGATCGATTAATCAATCCAAGGTACGTGTGTTTTTCCCCTTCATTAAAATTTGTAAGCATATGCATGATCCAACGGTAGTGCTCACATCGCCATATAATATAATGGTAATCGATCAAAGAGATGAAAGTACTATAAATTCTTGGGTTTAATACAACGAGGTTAAGGTGGTAATCACTAGGCTAATTACAATTAAACAAGGATTAACATACCATGTTACTAGAAAATTAAATCGATAAATATATAGTCCTTCGCATTAATCATGTTTAATGAATTATTATCGAACCTAAGGTTTTCGACAATGATATCGACAGTTGTGCTGAATCTACTTAGAAAAATTATCGGTAGTGCACGAACCAAAGAATTAAACGATAAATCAACTGGCAAAAATCTAACGGCGACGCTTATCTCCACTCAGATCCAACGACCACACCAAAATCATGAATGGTAAGATGTCAACAAAGGTAAATTTAATTACATTATTAGCAAGGGTTTAATATGTTGGTTAATTCCCCCCATTTCGGCTTAATCGTGATTAATAGAAAATCAAAAGTTTTTAACATTGACTATATAGTGCACATCTTGATAAAAATCTAACGGCGATGCCCAAACCAACTCAAAAATAAACAGAGATGAAGGTTTGTGGTGGCGATAAAATATCCAAATCTAAACGAAGACGTTTAAAAATACATAAATCGGATGACGGTGCTCTTTTCCCCTCAGATCCAACGATGAGCATACTGAAAGATAACCGAAGGTTAGCCTAAGCATTGTTATTACAAATGGTTGATAAATTAGTCCAAGGTACACATGGTTTTTCCAATTTATTAAAAACTACGTGCATATGTATGATCCAACGGTCATGCCCCACCTTGGTAAGATCTAACGGTGATCACAAAATAAAGTGCACATGTTTTATGTTACCATCGCTTAATACAAATTGATAGAATAAAAAATCATAGGGATTAATATTGGATAATCATGATTAAGCAAGGATCAATAAACCATGATTATTTCTAAGGTTTATATGCAAACAGATGTACTAATAATCGTACAATTTCCTAAACGTCAACGGATGTGCTTCATCCCGAATCAATCCAACGACAATGCACACCCTAAATGTTATAAAAATACCAAAACAACAAACGAACAAAGGTGGATCGAGCAATTGTACTTGGTAAAATTTCTTAAGATAAAAGCCACCATTGACTAACATCTTCAAAGTTTTAGAAACCAACACTCTTGGAGGTTTAAGAATACCAGAAACAACCATGATGGAACTTGTGAAGATCACGAACCAGAAAAATCGATGAAATCATCCGTAAGAAAGATTCAATAGACCAAGCTTCTAGAGAAGGATGATCACTTCACAAAAAATACCTTCAACATATATCAAGGTAGAAATCAAAGAAGTGACTCGATCACAACAAGGTACACTGAAAGACATTACAAAAATCAATAGCCAAGATGGAGTCAAAATAGTACGCATAGAAGCTATGAATCCAGAAGAATACTCATGGAAGGAAAGATTCAAAGAAATCAGAGAAAATCCCGTGTACAGTACCTTGGTAAGGACAAAGTAAACCAAATAAAAGACAAATCTTGATGCTCAAGCATGCCACCAGATCATGTATTATCTCACTAGAATAATGGTGTACCACAAGATAAGACTACAAAGCATAGTCACAGGCTTATAAATAAGAGACAATAAGGAAGAGTTAAAGCATCAGCAAAAGAAAACAATGGAGCATAAAGGATTCAAATACTATCATTTTTTGTTCTGTAAATACTTAAGGTGAAGGAAGCGCGTGAAGAAAAAAACATGGTTTTGATTTTTAGAAAGTCATTCAATCCATGCTTTGATGAAATATAGTTACCAGGGGAGCACTTCGATGGAGTATAGTTATGGAAGTAAATTATAGGTGCTTCCAGATCTTGTTGTCCATTCCCACCTTCTTCCTACTTACCACTACCCTCCTCCTCCTAGGCATTCCTCCTTGACCATCCTGACATTTTTCCTAGTATGTCACCCTCACCCACTACCGCTTACCATTTACCCCCCATCATTCCATCCATCAGACCCTCACCATCCTTACTTCTTCACTCTATCTTGTGATCAGTGCAACTCCATCTATTTGCCACTGGCACGCCACCCCTTGTCTTCACCATCACGTTGGGTCCCCCTCCGTTCCTCATCTAGAATTCATGATGATAGCCTGGCCGGTCCCTAACAACCAAGCATAGTGGCTAGGACAAGCAAAACAAAAAGGAAAAATATAATGCTGAATCCTTAGTTTCTAGGGCCAACCAGAGAGAGCAAAAAGGCAAAATTAAAATAGCAAAGAGCTCCCTTCAGTCCAGAGAAGAACCTTAATAGTCAGTTCAGAGCCGCACCAGTTGGACAACATATAGAATAGGTTCAATCAGATACTGACAGGTGTAAGGCTAGAAATCAACCAGAAATAATAGAATCAAGAACCAGAGGCTATAAGAAGAGGTAGCTGAGGACAAATTCTACATCAAGCAATTAGAGAATAGCATTTTTGCTAAGAGGTATACTTGAGTGCCCGGTAGTTGTGCTATTGTATTTCCTTTTTGTGTCTATTTTCTTTTATTCATTCTTTCTTCCTCCCCTTGTTGTGTAGGATCGTATGATAGGAAAGCATTCAAGAAGCTAAGAATATTTCTAGTCTTATTGAGCCTAGGATTCAGAGACTCTTCTATTGTCAGATTGAAATAAGGAGAGTAGGAGAGACCTATTACATCATTTGAACAAAGTCTTCTTCATTGTATTGATGTATTCTATTGAGAAAAATAGAGTTTAAAGGCATCCTACCCACTCTACATGTAATATTTCATAAATCAATACAATTCTAAGTTTTATTCCTATCATTTCTTTGTCTTGGTATTGTGTGTCACTGTATAATGGGTTACATTATTTGAATGCATTATATACATTTCTCTCGTTGGTTAACTCTTGGTTTTATTATGATATTCGAATAAGATTAAGAACACCAATTTTTCTCTTCCCCTTCTTTCTGTTCATGATAGTATTGTTGTTAAATTGCTATAACAGCCCAATGAATCTAGGCATCGGTCTACATAAGGCATAACAAATGGTTGTTTTCATGCTTGGTAATTTTAATACATATAGTATAATATAAATCTGGAGCGTGTAATTAGAGTTTTAATCATAGAATTACTGTTGGGGTTTCCTTACCCATTCTGTAGTTTTCCCTTAGCAATATTTGTGTTTAACAAAACATGAGGCAGGTTGACCAGAGCCTATAATAGCTCGTTGGTTTCAAACAGATTCTTGTAGCGTGACAATCGAAATCCTACGGATGCAAGAATCGGTTCCAATAGTTTTTTGGCATCGTTGTTGAGGATGAACTTATATGTTAAGATCATATCATCTTAATTTTGTTTACCGAATGACATTATTTTTAAACAACGGGTGGCCAGTTTAAATAAATAATGTTTGTTTTAATTTTCATTGTTTTTACGTTCTTTATTTTGCCCAATTCTCGTTTCTTGATTTTATTGAATTTCCCCAAGAACCCACTCCTGTGAGGATGAGAGATAATATCAAGCATTCTTGATAAGAGTATACTCTATTCTTTTTGCACCTTGGTGTTGGCGACTCTACTGGACAAACCCAAAAGAAAAAAATAAAAAAGAGAGAACAAAACTTGCTGGCGAACACTAGGAGAAGTGGTAAGGAGCTATTTCCAGAACTCGAGAATCTAGAGGTATTTATACATACCCAGAAAACTCCACTTTTTAATAATACTATTTATAATAGTAGATTAAATTCTAGCGGTAAAAGGTACGTGAAGAAAATTTAGAATACTATTATTGCTGATATTACTATAGATGAACGTTTAAAATCAGTAGTAGAAGATATATGTGATTATTCTCATTCAAAGGTAGATAATTCATCAGTTTACGTTCAAGCTACCCAGACCCATACCACCGTAGGTACTACATCTATGAAATTAAATTCTATAGTAGCAATGGCTCAGGGTAATGTTCATTTGTGGAGAACTAACAGATATAGGCCTTTTGTATTACCAATAAATTTAAATGCCTTACCCAGTAAAGCTCACAAATACCTCCCTAAGTTTTTAGGAAACAATGCAGTAACTAGAGAGGATCATATCAAAAGTTTCTTATATGCAATGGACAGTTTGGAAGTTGAACATGAAGATGTAGTATTAAGACTGTTTCTACAGACTTTAGAAAAATATGCTAGAGAATGGTTTAATTCCCTTCCTAACAATGATATCCCAGACTTCACCAAAATGGAAGAGGTGTTCCTAAAGAAGTATGGTGAAAGGAAAAATGAACAATCATTGTTAACTGAGCTAGCCACTATGAAGAAGAAAGAAAATGAGGTTGTTAGTGATTTTAATAAAAGATTTTCAAAAACAAGAAACAAAATCCCTACCAACCTCAGGCCTAGTGATATTCAATCTATTTGTTTTTATAAGAATACTTTTCAAGGAGATTTTAACTATGAATTAAGGCAAGAACAAGCCACTACCATTGATGGTTGTATGGAAAAAGCAATGGATATAGAAAGAAATATGCTTGATAGTGGTAAGATGAAGCCTTATTCTTTAGAGGTTAACATGCCTAAGAGAAAACCTAAGAGAGTGGCTTTTGATATACAAAGAAGAACTAAAATTGATCCTGTGGAGAAGTTGACTAGTCAAATGACAAAAATTTTCAACAACATGAGTAATAGGTTAGCAAGAATTGAAAGAAATGGAAATAATGGTGAATCTTCATAGACAGAGCGACCACATGTTGACAATCGTCCCCCCTTTAAGAAAAATTACAACAAGAATTGGGGAAACAACAATGGTTTTGAAGAAGGGAATAGGAATAGGGGTAATGGGAATAACAACTAGAAAAATAGAGATTTTTACAGGGATCAGAACAATGTCCCTAACCCAATGCCATCTGCCAATGTAGCTGAAGGTTTTCCCTATTTTTATCTACTTGTGATGCACCCCATAACCCTGATGCATGTGGAATACACCTAAGTGATCAACGTAATGTAGATATGCATGCGAGAATCAGAAGAGGATATAAGAATCAATGCATGTTGGTCCATTGAAGATGAATCCAGAGAAAGGTTGTTTGAAGAAGACATGGATAAATATGCTTCAAATCATCATCCTCATATCTTAGTAACTGAAGGAACTAAAATCTTGCAGAAATCACATGAGTCAAGATATGATAAGATGAAGCAAGGGAAATTGATCCCCACTGCTCAAGAGGTTGAAGAATTAGAGGCAACCCATGTTTTAAATTTAAGGAATAGAATAGTCCCTAAAAGAACAGAGAAATTATCTACAAATGAAACAAGAAGATAAAATTTCACCAATAAAAATATTAGTAAAGAGAAAACTGATAGGAACCCTAACAAAATTACTCCTGAGGTAATAGAATCAATGGAAGAAGTTCCCAAAGAAGAAAGTAATAAACCATTGGATATAAAGAAGATAGAATTTGATGTTGGGTCAGAACTCAGTAAGCAAAAAGTTAATATCACATTTGGTGAACTTATGAAAGTTCAAACATACAAAGAACAAGTATGCAGAGCTTTTGGATTAGTAGAGCAAAAAGAAGACCCTACTTGTCATGTTGCTAGACAAAATCAACATGATACAAGATCACCATCTTCTGTTAGACCCTTCTACGTGTCATTAAGATATAATTCAGATGAAGGGGAAAGATATGTGATTCATAATTGCATGCTCGATAGTGGAGCTTCACATAATATCATGCCTAAGCTAATAGCTGACCAAATGGGATTAATATGTACTAGAGATTCTGCTCCTATTTTTGTAATGGACAATAGACAAATTCCCTGTGTAGGGGTGATAACTGGATTATTAGTTTTCCTAGACCAACACCCCAAAAAGGGCATTGTCATGGATATAGCAGTAGTTGATGTTGACCCATTCATTCTCACTTTTACTCAGTAGGCATTGGGCGAGAACAACTAGGGGGATCAATACAACTAGACTGGTCTTATGCTACCATCCCCATATCAGATAAGGAGAATATAATTTTGAGAAGGGAACCATTCAACAAACACTCCATAGAGTTAATTCAAACAGATGAAACCATGATTAACTTAGTTAACTCCATGGAAGAAAAAGGGATGGGAGTCTATTCAATATGGCACAACCCATTCCTGATGGAAGTACCAGATGCAAAGAACATGGATCCAAAAGATATGAGAATAAATGATGCTAAATCAAATCGAGTATTAACCCAAGAAATGTGGACCATGTCATTTTATGGGGCTAAATCCCAATTTGGAGCAGGTGCAGGTGTAAATTTGATTGATATTAAAGGAAACTACCTTAGTATCCCTTACAGATTGTAATTTCCTTGCACAAACAATGTAGCTAAGTACGAAGCTTTACTATTAGGGCTAAGGAAAGCAAAAGAGTTAGGTATTAACTACTTAACTGTAATAGGGGATGCAAAACTTATTATACTACAAATTAAAGGTAAATATCAGACCAAGCATCCTAGACTTAAGCAATATAGAAATGCAATACTAGAAGAAATTGATAAATTTTTGGCTTTCAATATTTCATATATTCCTAGAGAACAAAATCATGTTGTAGATCTTTTAGCTATGAATGCCTCAAGTCTAGATCACCTAGAGATAACTACAGAATATATGGATAGATTCCCAACTATTTCAGTCTACAAACCTTCTATGCCAGATAACATAGTCTATCTTCAGGTCTTTCAAGATGATATAGATATTAATGATTTTATGACTTTGCAAAATCAGTATGCAGATGTAATTTGTGATGAAAAAGATGAAGAAAAGCTAAAAGATAAAATAGGAGAGCCAGTAGAAGTAATCCATTTGAAAACTAATAGAATACCCAAAGGATTGGTGTCTCTTGAAAGCCTATTTGATGACTTTGATAAAGCTTATAAACCTATACGTAGAGAAGTGATATCTAAGGATATTAATATTGGCTCAATGAAAGAACCCAAAATAGTGAAAGTAGACATGGCATTACCTGCTAAAGAAAAAGTTGGATATATCAGTTTCCTAAAAAATAACAAAGAATATTTTGCTTGGACTTATGAAGATCTCAAAACTTTCAAAATGGATGTGATGACACATATAATACCCTTGAAAGAAGAGGCCAAGCCATTTAGACAAAAATAAAGAAAGTACAATCCAACTCGCACCCAAGTAATGCAAAAAGAGGTACAAAAATTGTTGGACTCCAAGATAATAAGAAAAGTAAGATTTTCCTCTTGGATATCCAACTTAGTACCAGTTAGGAAAAAGAATGGGGGCATTAGACTCGCATGGATTTTAGTAATTTAAAAAAGAGCTCACTAAAAGAAAATTACACATTGCCTAACATGGAACAAATGCTGCAAGCAGTAGTAGGTTCAACTAGATTGTCCTTGTTAGATGGATTTTCAAGGTACAATCAAATTTTGATAATTCCAGAAGACAGACACATTTGGAGCTAAATTTGACTCAACTTTGAAACCCCCAAATTTAAATTTTTGGTTTTAATAAAATTGATAATGATGTTGGTCACTATTTGAGTTGTGGTAATTTAATTTTTCATTTGGTTAAATGATGTTTAAACCTTGGTTGTTTATAAGGTATACCTATTTCGATTAATCGAATATACCCACGGTGAAAAGGGCAAAAAATTTCAATTAAATCCCTAAGCCGAAATCCAACATTCAATTAAAAAGCCCCCTTAGGCCTAAACCAATTAATAAAAATCCTCAAATCATAAAGTCGGTTAAAATTTTGCCATGGTTTCAAGATCCTAAAACTTAGGTCCAAAGAAAATATTTATTAAAACCTAAAGGTATGTACCCACTAAGCTAACAAGCGAGAACCTCAGATTTAATACAAAGGCCATGCTCAATCCAGAAGAAATCAGATGACAGCGCATTAACGAAATCAAACCAAGGGATAAGTCAAAATTCAAAGCCATGTTCAAAGTTAAAGAGTTTGCATCTAGGAATTAATTGAACGGTTGCACATTCATAAAAATAAATCTAACGGATGCGCATTCAAAAAGAACCTAAAGATAAAATAAAGACCTTAATAAATTAAAATTGATGCGACTTTGACAAAATCAACAGATGCACCGACTCCAAGATTAAATCAATGGTCGCACGCTATCCGAAGAGTCAAAGATTTAACACAAGTTATAAGTGTCAAAGATTCTGATTAAACCTTAAGAAAATTTTATAGATTGGAGGACATCTCTTATGCATGTTTTAAATCAATGGCTATGCGTCCTCCAAAGAATCAAAGATCTAAAAGGGTTAAAATGAGTCAAGCTATCAGTTAAACAATGAACAAGTTAGACAGATCAAATGATCATGCCCATGTGATATCTAGATCAATGGTCATGTGTGTTCCAATTAAATTGCACTTTAAAATCAATATTAAAATATGTGCCCCCTTTGGATTAATCGTCGGGCTGGTTACCAAGATCAAACGGTTGCGCTCAATCGATAATTGATCTAACGATAGCACGCTCGCTGAAGTTGCATTAAAGTGTTTTAAGATTTCAAAAATTTAATTAAGGTTAATCATATCATTAGCGAGGGTCTAAACACATTGGATAATCATCCCCCTTTTGGCTTAATTATGATTAAAACCATGCATCCTTTGGTAACTAACTTGCAGGTTAATTAAAATCTATGGCTGCGCCAATAGCCATCAAAGATCCAACGGCCGCACCGAAATCATGAGCGGTAAGATGTCAACAAAGGTAAATTTAATTACATGATTAGCAAGGGTCTAATATGTTGCATAATTACCCCCATTTTCAGCTTAACCATGACTATTAAAAATTAAAGGGTTTATGTTTTTGGCTATGTAGCATGCATCTTACAAAAGATCCAATGGCAACGCCCAAACTAGCCCAAAGATAAACGAATGCGAAAGTCAATGGTGGCGACAAAATATCCAAAGAAGAACAAAAGAATTAGATAATGTGTGGATCTAATGACAACACTCATCTCTCCCTGGATCCAACGGTGCACATGCGTAAAGATGATCGGAGGTTAGTCTAAACGATCGATTAATCAATCCAAGGTACATGTGTTTTTTCCCTTCGTTAAAATATGAGAGCATATGCATGATCCAATGGTAGCGCTCACATCGTGATATAATATAATGGTGATCACTCAAAGATATGAAGTACTGTAAATTCCTGGTTTAATACAATGAGGTTAAAGTGGTAATTACTAGGCTAACTACCATTAAACGAGGATTAATATACCATGTTACTAGAAAATTAAATCGATAAATATATAGTCCTTCGTATTAATCATGTTTTAATTTATAATCGGACCTAAGGTTTTTGACCTTATAAGCATGATTAACCAAATTAATCAAGTACCTATAGACTAAAAATCATGTAGGTCCCATGATATCGACGGTCGTGCTGACTCTACTCAAGAAAATTGACGGTAGCGCACGAACCAAAGAATTAAGCGATGAATCAACTGGCACAAATATAACGGCAGTGCTTATCTCCACTCAGATCCAACGACCACACCGAAATCATGAATGGTAAGATGTCAACAAAGGTAAAGATAATTACATGATTAGCAAGGGTTTAATACGTTGGTTAATTCCCCCCTTTTGGCTTAATCGTGATTAATAGAAAATCAAAAGTTTTTAACATTGACTATATAGTGCACATCTTGATAAAAATCTAACGGCGGTGCCCAAACAAACTCAAAAATCAATGGACATGAAGGTTTGTGGTGGCGGTAAAATATCCAAATCTAAATGAAGACGTTTAAAAACACATAAATCGGACGATGATGCTCTTTTCCCCTTAGATCCAATGGTGAGTGTACTGAAATATAACCGAAGGTTAGCATAAGAATTATTATTACAAATGGTTGATAAATTAGTCCAAGGTACGCATGGTTTTTCCCATTTATTAAAAATTATGTGCATATGTATGATCCAACGGTCACACCCCACCTTGGTAAGATCTAATGGTGATCACAAAAGAAAGTGCATGTGTTTTATGTTACCATCGCTTAATACAAATTGATAGAATAAAAAATCATAGGGATTAATATTGGATAATCATGATTAAGCAAGGATCAATAAACCATGATTATTTCTAAGGTTTATATGCGAACATATGTACTAATAATCATGCAATTTTTGGAACATCAATGGATGCACTCCATCCTGAATCAATCCAATGACAGTGCACACCCCAAAGGTTATAAAAATATCAAAACAACAAACGAACAAAGGCGGATCAAGCAATTGTACTTGGTCGAACCTGTTAATATCAAAGCCACCATTGAATAACATCTTCAAAGTTTTAGAAACCAACACAATTGCAGGTTTAAGAATACCAAAAACAACCATGATGGAACCTATGAAGATTGCGAACCAAAAAAATTGGTGAAATCACTCGTAAGAAAGATTCAATAGATCAAGTTTCTAGAGAAGGATAATCACTTCATAGAAAATACCTTCAACATATATCAAGATAGAAATCAAAGAAGTGACTCGATCACAACAAGGTACACTTAAATACATTACGAAATTCAATAACTAAGATGGAGTCAAAATAGTACGCATAAAAACTATGAATCCAGAAGAATACTCATGGAAGAAAAGATTCAAAGAAATTAGAGAAAATCCTGTGTACAGTACCTTGGTAAGGACAAAGAAAACCAAATAAAAGGCAAATCTTGATGCTCAAGCATGTTGAGCAAGGTGCAGCAACATTATTGTCATTGTTGTCAACACAGTCAGACAGATCGGTTGATGCAGTAGACAAGAGTTTAGTGATGCAGTGGACAGGAGTTTAGAGGTTACTCAGAGTATGTGCAGTGCTGTTAAATGCTTATGAGGATGTTTCTGATGTTTGGGTGAAGTTGCTATAGGTTGTCTAAGAAGACCGAAGTGGCCCATATGCTAAAAATCAAAAGAAAATCACAAGGAAGAAAACTGTCGCGATATCGTGACATGTTGAGCAAGAAAGAAAAACTGTCGTGATATCACGATATGTTGGCAAGAAAGAAAAACTGTCGTGATATCACGACATGTTGAGAAGAAAGAAAAATTGTCGTGATTTCACGACATGTTCGGAGAGAAAGCGCAAGCAAGCAAAACTGTCACGATTTCGTGACATGTTCGGAGAGAAAGCGCAAGCAAGAAAAACTGTCACGATTTCGTGACATGTTCGAAGAGAAAGCGCAAGCAAGCAAAACTATCATGATTTTGTGACATGTTCGGAGAGAAAGCACAAGAAAGAAAAACTATCACGATTTCATGACATGTTCAAAGAGAAAGCACAAGCAAGCAAAACTATCACGATTTCGTGACATGTTCGGAGAGAAAGCGTAAACAAGCAAAACTATCACGATTTCGTGACATGTTCAAAGAGAAAGCGCAATCAAGCAAAACTGTCACGATTTCATGACATGTTGGAAGAAATAAAGGCAAGTGGAAAAACAATCATGATTTTATGACATGTTGGAAGAAAAAGAGAAAGTAGAAAGAAGTGTCACGATTTTGTGACAAGTTCGAAGGAAAAAGAACAAGAAAAGTGTCGCGATTTCGTGACATGTTGGAAGAGAAAAAGACAAGTAGAAAAAGTGTCACGATTTCGTGACATATTGCAAGAGAGATTGTACGGAAGAAAAAGTGTCACAATTTCATGACATATTGTAGGAGAGAGAGTCCAAAAGAAAAAGTGTCACGATTTTGCGACATATTGCAGGAGAGAGAGTCCGAAAGAAAAAGTGTCGCGATTTCATGACATATTGCAAGAGAGATTGTATGAAAGAAAAAGTGTCATGATTTTGTGACATATTGCAGGAGAGAGAGTCCAAAAGAAAAAGTTTCGCGATATCGCGACATGTCGAGTTTTCATGACCCGAAGGCAAGAGAAAGAGCTAAGGAGAAAAAGTGTCACAATATTGCGACATGTTAGGTTTTTGCGACCCGAAGGCAAGAGAAAAAGCAAAAGAGAGAAAGTGTCGTGATATCGCGACATGTCGCATTTTCGTGACTAAATAAGGAGAGAAAAATTAAGAAGGCAAAAGTGTCGTGATATCACGACAAAAGTAAAGAGGAAGAGTACGGAGATGAAAGTGTCACGATTTCGTGACATGCTATGTTTTCACTGGTACAAGCCAAGAAAAGAGGCAAGGAGACGAAAGTGTCACGATTTCGTGACATGCTACGGTTTCACAGGTACAAGCCAAGAAAAGATGCAAGGAGGCGAAAGTGTCGCGATATCATGACATGTTTTTTTGCAGGGCGACATGCTAAGTTTTTGTGGGTACAAGCCAAGAAGAGAAGCAAGGAGGCGAAAGTGTCGCGATATCGCGACATGTTGTATTTTCACAGTCCAAAGCAAGGAGAAAGAGAGAAAGAACAAAAGTGTCATGATATCATGACATGTTGTATTTTTGAGACCAAAGCAAGGAGAAAGAGAGAGTAAGCAAAAGTGTCGTGATATCACAACATGTTGCTTTTTCGTAGTTGAGTTGAAGCCGACGAAGACCTATGACAACCGACTAAGATTAGGGTTTGCAGTCGACTAAGATTAGGGTTTTTGATCATGAAAATGTTGTTATAAAAGGTTGTTTGAAGAATTATGGATGTCAATGAATGCGTCGTCGAATAAGTATCGAAGTGTGAAATGTAGCCGTAAGAGCACAGAAAGCGCAGAAGCGGCGATATGATGGCGAAGTACGCAAAGTGAACAAAGAAGTCATGTCAAATTGTCCTAAGTGCATCTGTGATTGCACAAAAAGTAGAAGGAGAAGAGTGTGCAAAAGGGAGAAGATGATCGTGAAGTTGGATTGTAGCAAAGTAGAGTGTGTGAAGTGTTTGCACAGAAAGAGCGAAGTGCGCAGAGAATGCAAAGGTGGAGAAGACCAGTTAGGGTCATGCAAAAGCAAAGGTATTTTATCATCAAACTTATAGATTCAAAATTGAAGTCCAGGTTGTAGCCTGGCATCGAGGGTTGGTGCTCCTTCCAGCAGGTGCTTGGTAAATCGAGGGCTTGGTGCTCCTTTCTATTGGTACGAGATAAATCGGGGGTTGGTGCTCCTTCCAGTGGAAGCTGGTAAACTGTTTGTAAAGTTGGTGCTTTGCAAATTCTGGATTTGGATGGTAGTCCAAGCAGTCATTCTTGAGGAGTAGCCAAATTGGTGAACCTCATTAAAATCTTGTGTTGTGTGATATGTTCTTTTGTGATGCTTGCTTTATCTGGTTTTAAGGTTTCATTATTTCAGTTTTAAGTGCTCTAAAGTTAAGCTTAAAGTACCACACTGATTCACCCCCCCTCTCAGTGCCATTGTAAGACTAATAGTTGGTATCAGAGCCAAGTTCCCTTCTAAGGCTAAATTAGTCAGGGTTGATCTTGGATTAGTACGCAATGGGTAAGAAGAATAGATCCTCCTCCAAAAGGGCATCTCAGTCAGTTTCAGTTCTTGTGGAAGAGAAAATTGAACCAGAAAAGGTTGAAGACTTCTCATCAAAAAAAGCACCTTTGTTTGATGAAACAAATTACGTGGTCTGGAGAATCAGAATGCAGACATATCTTTGTGCTTTGGGATATGAAATCTGGGATTTAGTAGATAGTGAATACACAATACCCATCACTCCTCCAATCGATGCTGCTGGTAAGAATCTATTTGAGAATGACTCAAAAGAAAAGAATGCTATCAGGTGTGGATTAGTAGATAGTGAATGGGTAAATATCATGAGTTGTAAAATGAAAAAATAAATATGGGACAAACTGAGGAGTATTCATGAAGGAGATGATGAGATCAAGAAGGCCAAGTTGCAAACACATCAAGCTCAGTTCGAAGCTTTGAAGTTGAATAACAATAAGAACATAGAGGAATATATGGTGAGAGTTAATGAAGTACTAGAGGATGATTCTAAGAAAGAAACAGGTGGAGGTATTTTCATGACACTCGAAAAAGAAACAAAAAAAGGACAGGAATGTGATGAAGAAGAAATTGATGCAAAAATAAATTTGAAAGAGGAATTAATTGTAGCTCTGGATGAATTGAAGATAGAAAGAAAAAGAAATAAGGAAATCTCAAGAAATATTGAGGATGCAAATGAAATAATAACCAGTTTGAAAGTACAGGTAGAAGAATTCAAAAGGATTGAAGAAAATCTCAGGTCACAGTTCAATGAGAAAGATATTGGTTGTTGCAAACAAGAGGAAGAGATTGTTTTATTGAAGAAACAACTAGAAGAGGCCAACACAAATCTCAAATTCAAGAAAAGCACAGAGTTGCTAGATAAAATTATAAGCCAACAAAGAAGCTCCACGGATAGGCGTGGTAGTGGATATGAAGCTAAAAAACCTTCATCTTCCAACTCTGCAGAGAAGAAGAAGTTCATTGTTGAAGGATCAAAGCAAGAAAAACTTGAAGCTGAATCTTCAAAAGGAAGAAAATATCAAAGGAGATCTACAGTAAAGCAACCACAACAAAAGAGGTTCTATCACTCTCACTCTATTCACAATAATACTTTTAATTGTTTCAGATGTAACCAGTATGGTCACAAGGCAATTTATTGTGGATTGAATAATAAATCAAAGAGTTATGCTGGTAGAAATACTTTTACGTTTCTGAGTGAACAATATGTACAATGTTTTCAATGTAATGGTCATGGGCACATAGCAAGGTTTTGTCCAAGCATTTTTGTATCTAATTTAAGGCAAAACAATATATTTCATCAGACACAAAGAACACAACACAGACAGGGAATAAATCAGGTACATAAAAATGAAAATAATCATTCATCAAAGATGCACAAGAGAAATGTTCAAGTTCATGAAAAGGTGCAAAACAAGGATGCAGTTGGAAAATCCAAGCCCGAGTTCAAGAAAGTTTGGAGAAAGATAGAAGAAAGGAAATCATGTCTCCTTGGATTGAAGAAGACTACTCTAATATTGCACTAAGAAACTCCAGGTAGCACATCCTCAGGGGGAGCACTATTGAAGTTTCATTTTAATGCTCCTATGTATTTGTTTGATTACCTGAGGATGAAAGGCAAGTAGTTAGGGAAGTTGTTGTATAGTCGTCAAAGTGTATTTTCAGTTCATATAGTTTGTGAAAGTGCCATGAAGTGTGGTGATTAAATTGAGAGTTGTCATTATTGGTAGTATTGCTATTTGTCATTGTTGTACTAGTGATGGTTCTTACTGCCACTGTCCAAAGTTAAGGATTATAATAGTTCAAATAATTTGGTTAGTGAAAGAATGTTGCCCTTGTTGGAAATTACCATCAGTAAAAGTTAAAAATTTGATTTTACTAGGGGTAAAGGTAACTTACCTTTTACCTTACCTGGACGGCAGTGGATGGCAACAATTTGGGCGGCAAGAGAATTCCCTTCATCCTTCTTTTCCCCCAATTTCTCCTTTTCCCCTTTCTTTCTCGAATAGGTTATTTACCGCCTATTTAAACTATGTAACCTAAGTTTGAAGGTTAATGCAATATTTCCTATTTTACTAAATCACTCACCATTCACATTTGGTATCAGAGCGGCACGATTCCCGAGGCGATGGGGCCCGCAGTTCGAGGTGGCACGGATCCCGAGGTGGCCCGTAGGAGCAGATCGGTGTGACTCCCGAGGCACTGGTGGAGCTGGACGAGGCGGCCCACAGGAGCAGCAGATTGGCATGATTCCCGAGGCAGCACTGCTGATGTGGCTGGCGACCTGCACGCGGCCCGAGGCACTTGTGGCATGACGTGGCGTGACGTGGGGTGACCTACGCATGGCCCGAGGTGTAGATACATGGTGATCTACGACGTGATGTGGCGTGATGTGGAGTGACTGGTGCATGGCCCGAGGTGCAGCGACGTGGCAACCTGTGCTCGTGAATCGAGGAAAAAGGATCTGCATAGTTGGCGATTGCTCGTAGGCAATCAAAGCACTATACGTGCTTTGCTTCTTTTAAGAAGCTTTAACATCGCCTCACAGGCGATGTGGGACTAAAGTCCCAGAAATAAAATAAGCTTTGCGCCGAAGCGCGAAGCCAATTAAAAGATTCGCGCTCGACGCGCAAGCTAGAAGGCTGGGAGCCGCCAGCTTAGCTTCCGGATCAGCCCGGTAGCATAGCGGCTACCCTAAGCCTTGACTCCCGCGAGGTCGAATGTTCGATCCTCGGCGGGATCAAATTTTTTAGCCTTGCGTGATTTTGCGAAGGCTATAGGGCAGGGAGCGCTAGCTGCTCCCGGATCAGCCCGGGTAGCACAGCGGCTACCCTCAGCCTTGTGACCCGCGAGGTCGCAGGATCGACTCTCGGCGGGGTCGATAGAAAATCAAATTTTTTTTATTAAATTTTTTTAATCAAAAGCAAAACTAAAGGAATAAGTTTAAAATTAAAAAAATATATATTTTTTTTAGTTTTTTAACTGTTCCTTTGCTTTTATAATTTTTTTTTTTTTAAATTGCTTGAAATTTCCTAAGAGGAAATATATGTGAAAGCTTTTTATTGCTTGAAATTTCCTAAGAGGAAATATATGTAAAAGTTAAAAAAAACTTAGAAAGTTAAATTTTTTTTAACTTAGAAAGTTTAATTTTTTTACTATTTCCTAAGAGGAAATTCTTGTAAAAGAAAATTTCTGGGAAATTTTCTTAAATGATAAGATTGGAAGGTTGTTATCATGCTCTCTGCAAGGTGTTACTGAGAACAACACCTGAAGACTTTGATAGGCACGTGAAAACACTAAGTCTGAATACAGTTTTTCACAGTTGCAAAACGCGGTTATTGCACACCAGAGAAATCCTGATCAAGGATACGACATAGATTCAGAGGATAACTCCTTCGGCAGCAAGTTTGAACAATCTGACATAGTTGCAATTGCTGCACAAGGATCCGAATATACTCATTATAGTAATTCAGTTGAAATCCTACAACCTCCTAATCCTGAAATAATATTGATCAGTGACGATGATGAACAAGTCACTGACAATTTTGTAATTTCTAAACAAATTTGAGTTGTTTTTTATTGTAAATCAAGTAGGGCTTGATAGTTTGTAAAGTCTTTTTCCAATAAGACTATAAAAGAGAGGTTTCTTGTTTTAGTAGATTAAAAAATGGGTTCACATAATAATCTACCTATTCCCGAATTCAGAGGGGATAATTATGAGTACTGGTCCATCAAGATGAGGACATTACTCATCAAAAAAGGACTATGGGATATTATTGAAGACGGTTACATTGTTCCAACAGATTGGACTACCTTAAGTGCAAATGATAAGAAGATCTACAAAGATGCACAGAAAAATAATTCATTTGCCTTATACCATCTTCAATCAGCACTAGATCCTAGTATCTTTCCAAGAATTGCATCTTATTTAAGCGCTACGAGATGCATGGAATGCCTTGAAAGAAGGATTCCAAGGAAGTGATAAAGTAAAGCAAGTCAGGCTTCGGACCTTGAAAAGAGATTTTGAAAATCTCGGAATGAAGGACAATGAAAGAGTTGGAGACTATTGTGTTCGGTGTTACAGCGATAGTTGATATGATGCAAACTTTAGGTGAAGACACAAAAAATGAAACAATTGTGAAGAAAGTGTTGCGAACTCTTCTTCCTAAGTGGAATCACATTGCAATCATAATTGAAGAATCCAAAGATCTTTCTACTCTTACATTTGATAGTTTGATTGGATCATTAACATCACATGAAGAGCGACTTCAAGGTGCACCTTCAAAAAGATATGGAGGTGATGATAAAGCCTTCACTTCGAATGAAAGTGTAAGACGAGGACAAGGAAGAGGTAGATGCAGAGGACAACAACAAAGAGGCAAGAGACAAAGCAACTCCTACAGAGGAGGTAATCAAAACAGAGGTGGAAATCAAAATAGAGGAGCCAATCAGAACCAAAGCGGCAATGCAGGCCGTGGAAATCAAGGACGAGGAAGTAATAAGACCAAAACAACTTGTTTCAATTGTGGGAAACAAGGCCACTTCACTCGTGACTACTGGTCAAAATATTCAAAAGATCAAAGTAGTCAATATGGCTCATTCTACAGAGAAGAAGAAGGTCCACCAAATATTTTTCTCTCTTATGGACAACCAGATCAAAATCTAAATGATACATGGATTTTGGATACTGGTTGCTCCAACCACATGAGTGGCAAAGAAAATCTCTTTGCTACATTAGATTCAAATTACAAATCTCAAGTTAAGTTAGGGGATAATAAATCCTTGCAAGTTGAAGGCATAGGAGCTATGGAAGTTCCCACAAAAGAAGGCCTTAAAAATGTGAATGACATATACTATACTCCACAGCTACAACACAATTTGTTAAGTGTTGGCCAAATGATGGAGAAGCATTACAAATTAGTTTTTGATGAAAGAAAATGTACAATCTTTGATAAAAACAATTGTAACCGGGTCATCACAGAAGTACCTATGACAAAGAATAGGTTGTTCCCTCTAAAGTTTGGTGAGCCAGGGGGAGCTCAACTTGCAAACATTGCTATTTCAAATCCAAGTGAATTGTGGCACTTGAGATATGGTCACCTCAATTCCGCTAGCTTGAAAATGTTAACATCACAAGCTATGGTGACAGGACTACCAAAAATTCTAGAACATAAAAAGGTATGCGAAGCATGTGCTTTGGGAAAGCACTCCAGAAAGAAGTTTCCAAGAGGCCGAGCGTGGAGAGCAAGTTATCCTCTTCAGCTAGTACATTCGGACATTTGTGGTCCAATGCAAACAAAGAGCCTTGGAAACAATTCTTATTTTCTAACATTCATAGATGATTATTCTAGAATGTGTTGGTTGTATTTTCTGAAACACAAAGATGAAGCATTTGATTGCTTCATAGAATTCAGAAATAATGTAGAAAAGCAAAGTGACTACTATGTCAAATGTCTTCGCACTGATAAAGGAGGAGAGTACTCCTCAAATGAATTTCTTCATTATTGTAAGCAAAATGGGATAAAGAGGCAATTCACTACTGCCTACACCCCACAGCAGAACGGTGTGGCTGAGAGAAAGAACCGCACCCTTGTTGAAATGGCACGAACAATGCTTCAGGCAAAACATCTCACAAACAGCTATTGGGCAGATGCAGTGAGAACAAGTGCATATATTCTAAATAGAAGTCCGATTTCTAGTTTAGATGGTATCACTCCTTATGAAGGATGGTACGGTAAGAAACCAAATGTCAAACATTTCAGAGTATTTGGTTCTTTAGCTTATGCACACATTCCTGAAGAGAAGCGAAAGAAGCTTGATCCAAAGAGCCAAGCATGTGTTTTTGTAGGGTATTGTGATTCAACCAAAGGATATAGATTGTACAATCCCACGACACATAAAATCATTATCTCTAGGGATGTAATTTTTGATGAAGGGGGAGAATGGGGTCATAAAAAATTTGTTGATTTTGACTCTAATTCGGACAATACCACACCAGTACCTCCCATAATGGTACAACCCATGAAAAGCAGTCCTCCTCCACAAACTCCACATCAGGAAACTTCATCAAGTACATCAAGTGGTACACCAAGTCCAAGAAGGAATTTGCTGGCACCCCCAAATTCTCCAAAACAATTTCAAAGATCTGTAAGCGCTCCAAGTCCGATGGATATTGATTCAGTTTCTCAAAGGAAAGAGACAAATAGAGGAAAGCGCATACTACAGAGTCATCCATATTCTCAAATGTTGGATAGGAATTTTCAACAAAGATACACTAGGAGTCAAGCTAGTGAGATGGATGACATTTTGTCAAGACTTGAAAATCTTCAAATGTCAGGAGATGATGAGTCTCATGAACCAAGGGGTGATGTAGTCAATTATGCTTTGTTGGCTGCTGCACAACTAGAACCATCTAGCTATGAAAAAGCATGCACTAAAAATATATGGCAAGATGCCATGGAAGAGGAAATATCCTCAATTAAAAATAATGATACTTGGGAGCTTGTGAAGCTTCCCAAGGGAAAAAAATGTGTTGGATGTAAATGGGTCTATAAGACCAAATTCAATGCTGATGGAAGCATTGAAAGGCACAAGGCGAGATTAGTAGCCAAAGGTTTTACTCATAAATATGGAATAGATTATGAGGAAACCTTTGCTCCAGTTGCTCGACAAGAAACAATCAGAACTGTTCTTTCCTTGGCAGACCATAAAGGATGGAAAATACAACACATGGATGTGAAAAGTGCATTTTTAAATGGATACCTGACAGAAGAGGTGTATGTTCAACAACCTCAAGGTTTCCAAGAACCAGGAAAATAGAACCTTGTTTATAAATTGAAAAAAGCACTATATGGCCTCAAGCAAGCACCAAGAGCATGGTACTCATGAATTGACTAATAACTTGGAGTTCCAAAAAGCAATATGTTGTAGCATTATCATCTATAGAAGCTGAGTACATAGCAATCACTCATGCAAGTACTCAGATCCTCTGGTTGAGGAAAATCCTTGAAGAGATTGGCGAAAAACAAATTGGTCCAACCAAACTGAATTGTGATAATATAAGTGCCATCAGTTGGCATATAATCCAATCCACCACAAAAGTTCAAAACATTTTGATATGAAGTATCACTTCATAAGAGATATGGTGGAACAGCAGACAGTTGAGATTCAATATTGTAGCACTTTGGATAATCTAGCAGACATCTTCACGAAAGGCATGGCTAAAGCTCAATTTATAAAGCCGAGAGACTATATAGTTAGTCCTCTCAACTTTAAGGGGGAGAATGTTGGAAATTACCATCAGTAAAAGTTAAAAATTTGATTTTACTAGGGGTAAAGGTAACTTACCTTTTACCTTACCTGGACGGCAGTGGACGGCAGCAATTTGGGCGGCAAGAGAATTCCCTTCATCCTTCTTTTCCCCCAATTTCTCCTTTTCCTCTTTCTTTCTCAAATAGGTTATTTACCGCCTATTTAAACTATGTAACCTAAGTTTGAATGTTAATGCAATATTTCCTATTTTACTAAATCACTCACCATTCACAGCCCTAGCCGCATATTTGTGTTTCGATAAAAGCAGTGTGTATTTGAACTACACATTGACGTGAAGACTGTTAGATCTATTATGATGCTGTGGTGAAAAATATTGAAGTATGATTATTGATTCATGTTTAGCCCACCAAGATGAACAAATTTTCTTTGTGAATCATACCTATCTGAGGTCCAGAAGTATGAGTTTGAGTAAGGTGCACTATAGTTGGCCGTGAAATGTTTAACAAAATATTGTCTCCTGATTCGAACAGTTGAAAGTAAGGAGTGACCAGCAGTGACTGTAGAAAACATAGACCAAGTTGAAAATACAAAAAGGGATTTTTTTGTGTTGTGGTACAGTGTTTGATGCTTGCACAGAGTTGGTAGTAAAATTGCAGTGTTGGTATAGTGCTGGACAAAAGTTGGTACAAGTGTGAGTCACTTATCAATTTTGTTGACGGATGTGAAATCAACATTTTTGAATGGGAAGCTTGAAGAAGATGTTTATATTGAGTAGCCATATTATTTCTAGCTTGGTGATGTTCCCAACTTGGTTTGTAAGTTGAAGATATATGGCTTGAAACAGGCACCCCGAGCATGGTATGCAAGGCTAGACAACTATCTCACTCAACAAAGGTTTGAGAAAGGTATGGTGGATAGTAATTTGTATGTCAAAATAGAAAATGGGCATCTTATTGTTCTTGTTGTATATGTAGATGATATCATATTTGGCAGCAGAAAAGATGAGTCATGCAAAGATTTAGAAAATAAGATGCAGAAAGAATTTGAAATGTCAATGATTGGAGAACTGTCGTATTTCCTCGGGTTGCAAGTTAGTCAAAGTAAGAAGGGCATATTTATTTCTCAGGTTAAATATGTAAAAGAGATGTTAAAAAATTCACAATGGAGGATTGTAAGCCAGTAAGCACTCCCATGACGACAGACTGCAAGCTGAGAAAGAATGATAAATCTCCACCTTTTGATCAAATCATGTACATATCTATGATTGGAAGCTTACTGTACCTGACAGCTATCAGACCAGATATTTTGCAGGCAGTATGCATGGTAGCACGATTTTAGGCTAATCCCAAGGAGACTCATGTGACAACATTATGGTGGTTGATTTTTGAAATATCATTGAAGGGAAAATGATTGTTTGTGGTTTCCTTTTTTGAAAGTATATTGGTTGAATGCATCAAGGTTTTCTAAATTGAGATTTGTGTTTAAACCTTGTGTTATAAGCATAGTGGTTTAAGCCCATTGGTTGTGAAAGAACTTGAGTTAGAAAATAACATGAGTATCATTGTTATGTGATATTTGAGGTTGAGCATTGTTGGAATTATTTGAGTTGGTTGATACATACTTGGACTAGGGTTGTGTGAGAAAGAGTTGTCCCTTGTGATGATTGGTTGAGTTGATTTGATTGAGCCTAGTCAAGTTATGTGTGAAGTGATTTTTAAAAGTTCTATGAAGTGGATCTGATTTGAGATCGCCATTCATTGTTGAGTTCATTTTGAGTACTACTTGAGCATGATTGATTGAGCCTTTAATAATGCCTTTGGGAAATATTTGAGGACAATGCTGGGACATATTTCTAGAGCAGACATTGGACAAGTTCTATGTGAGCTTGTTAAGAAGGTTCTGTGTGAGCCTATTGAGTAGGTTCTTAGTGAGCCTATTGACTAAGCTTTGGAGATGACAGAGTATAGAGGACAGAGTCTCAATGGATAGAAATCTAGCAACCAACAAAGTTGAAGATAGACATGAGTGAGGATTCTCCAAGTGAAGAAGAGGTCCACCAGTCAGTGCAACATAGAGATAAAGTCTTCTATAATATCACAAGGGTACTATGGAGTATGGGTTATGGTATCCAAAAGATGCAGATTGGGCAAGATGTGTAGATGACGAAAGAGTACCAGTGGAGGTGCATTCTATCTTGGGGACAAATTGGTCGCATAGAACAGTAAGAAACAAGACTCAGTTTCCTTATCCACAGTAGAGGCAGAATATATTGCAGCGACAATGTGTTGTACGCAGGAGAAAGTTGTAGAAAGTGAGGTTAAGTTGGATTTTTATTCCAACAATAGATTGTGGAGTAGTCACATTTACCAAGAATTGACTAGCTACAGGGATCGCATTCTCAGGGGGAGCATTTATATATTTGATTATCTTTTTGCTCATATTTGTAATTTTTGCTAACTGTCATAACGTGTGCCTGAGAATGTTGTGCATGGACTCAAGGGGAGTCTGCAGCAGCCCTTTGGTATTATTGTCAAAGGGGGAGAAGAATTACAAGAAATTGCATGTGTGTTGCCAACAATTCCAAAGGGGGAGATTGTTGAGCAAGGTGCAACAACAATATTGTTATTGTTGTCAACATAGTCAGACAGATCGGTTGATGCAGTAGATAGGAGTTCAGTGATGTAGTGGACAGGAGTTCAGAGGTTACTCAGAGTATGTGCAGTGTTGTTAAATGCTTATGAGGATGTTTTTGATGTTTGGGTGAAGTTGCTACAGGTTGTCTAAGAAGATCGAAGTGGCCCATATGCTAAAAATCAAAAGAAAATCACAAGGAAGAAAATTGTCACGATATCACGACATGTTGAGCAAGAAAGAAAAATTGTCGTGATATCGCGACATGTTGGCAAGAAAGAAAAACTGTCATGATATCATGACATGTTGAGAAGAAAGAAAAATTGTCATGATTTCGTGACATGTTCGGAGAGAAAGCACAAGCAAGCAAAACTGTTGTGATTTTGCGACATGTTTGGAGAGAAAGCGCAAGCAAGCAAAACTATCACGATTTCGTGACATGTTTAGAGAGAAAGCACAAGCAAGCAAAACTATTGCGATTTCGTGACATGTTCGGAGAGAAAGCGCAAGCAAGCAAAACTGTCGCAATTTCGTGACATGTTTGGAGAGAAAGTGCAAGCAAGCAAAACTATCATGATTTCGTGACATGTTCAAAGAGAGCGCAAACAAGTAAAACTATCGCGATTTCACGACATGTTGGAAGAAATAAAGGCAAGTGGAAAAATGGTCGCAATTTCATGACATGTTGGAAGAAAAAGAGAAAGCAGGAAGAAGTGTCACGATTTTGCGACAAGTTCGAAGGAAAAATAACAAGTAAGAAAAGTGTCACGATTTTGTGACATATTGCAAGAGAGATAGTACGAAAGAAAAAGTGTCACGATTTCACGACATGTTGGAAGAGAAAAAGACAAGTAGAAAAAATGTTGCAATTTCACGACATATTGCAAGAGAGATTGTACAGAAGAAAAAGTGTCGCGATTTCGCGACATATTGCAGGAGAGAGCATCCGAAAGAAAAAGTGTCATGATTTCGTGACATATTGTAGGAGAGAGAGTCCGAAAGAAAAAGTGTCACGATTTTGCGACATATTGCAAGAGAGATTGTATGGAAGAAAAAGTGTCACGATTTTGTGACATATTGCAGGAGAGAGAGTCCGAAAGAAAAAGTGTCACGATATCACGACATGTCGGGTTTTCATGACCCGAAGGCAAGAGAAAGAGCTAAGGAGAAAAAGTGTCGCGATATCACGACATATCGGGTTTTCATGACCCGAAGGCAAGAGAAAAAGCAAAAGAGAGAAAGTGTCACGATATCGTGACATGTCATATTTTTGCGACTAAATAAGGAGAAAGTAAGAAGGCAGAAGTGTCACAATATTGCGACAAAAGTAAAGAGGAAGAGTACGAAGGTGAAAGTGTCACGATTTCATGACATGCTATGTTTTCACTGGTACAAGCCAAGAAAAGAGGCAAGGAGGCGAAAGTGTTGCGATTTCGTGACATGCTACAGTTTTGCGGGTACAAGCCAAGAAAAGAGGCAAGGAGGAAAAAGTGTCGTGATATCATGACATGTGTTTTTGCAGGGAAACATGCTGAGTTTTTGTGGGTACAAGCCAAGAAGAGAAGCAAGGAGGCAGAAGTGTCGCAATATCGCGACATGTTGTATTTTTGTGGTCCAAAGCAAGGAGAAAGAGAGAAAGAACAAAAGTGTTGTGATATCACGACATGTTGTATTTTCGGGACCAAAGCAAGGAGAAAGAGAGAGTAAGCAAAAGTGTCATGATATCATGACATGTTGCTTTTTTGTGGTTGAGTTGAAGCCAATGAAGACCTATGATAGCCGACTAAGATTAGGGTTTACAACCGACTAATATTAGGGTTTGCAGCCAACTAAGATTAGGGTTTTTGATCATGAAAATGTTGTTATAAAAGGAAGGTTGTTTGAAGAATTATGGATGTCGATGAACGCATCATCGAATAAGTTTCAAAGTGTGAAATGTGGCCGTAAGGGCACAGAAAGCGTAGAAGCAGTGATATGATGACGAAGTACGCAAAGTGAGCAAAGAAGTCATGTCGAATTGTCCTAAGTGTGTCTGTGATTGCACAGAAAGCAGAAGGAGCAGAGTGTGCAAAAGGGAGAAGACGATCATGAAGTTGGATTGCAGCGAAGTAGAGTGTGTGAAGTGTTTGCACAGAAAGAGCAGAGTGCACAAAGAATGCAAAGGTGGAGAAGACCAGTTAGGGTCATGCAAAAGCAAAGGTATTTTATCATCAAACTTATATATTCAAAATTGAAGTCCAAGTTGTAGCCTGGCATCAGGGGTTGGTGCTCCTTCTAGTAGGTGCTGGTAAATCATGGGTTGGTGCTCCTTTCTGTTGGTACAGATAAATCAGAGTTTGGTGCTCCTTCCAAGTGGAAGTTGGTAAACTGTTTGTAAAGTTGGTGCTTTGCAAAGGCTAGATTTGGATGGTAGTCCAAGAAGTCATTCTTGAGGAGTACCCAAATTGGTGAACCTCATTAAAATCTTGTGTTGTGTGATATGTTCTTTTGTGATGCTTGCTTTATCTGGTTTTAAGGTTTCATTATTTTAGTTTTAAGTGCTCTGAAGTTAAGCTTAAAGTACCACACTGATTCACCCCCCCTCTCAGTGCCATTGTAAGACTAACAAAGCATGCCACTAGATCATGTATGATCTCACTAGAATAATGGTGTACCACAAGATAAGACTACAAATCATAGTCACAAGCTTATAAATAAGAGATAGTAAGGAAGAGTTAAAGCATCAACAAAAGAAAACAATGGAGCATAAAGGATTCAAATACTATAATTTTCTATTCTGAAAATACTTTAGGTGAAGGAAGAACGTGAAGAAAAAAGTATGGTTTCAATTTTTAGAAAGTCATTCGATCCGCACTTCGACAAAATATAGTTACCAAGGAAGAACTTTGACATAGTATAGTTATGGAAGTAAATTATAGGTGCTTCTAGATCTTGTTGTCCATTCCCACCTTCTTCCTACTTACCACTGCCCTCCTCCTCCTGGGCATTCCTCCTTGACCATCCTGATATTTTACCTAGTATACCACTCTCGCCCACTACCGTCGCTTACCATTTACCCCCCATTATTCCATCCATCAGACCCTCACCATCCTTAATTATTCACTCCATATTGTGATTAGTGCAACTCCATATGTTTGCCAATGGCACACCACACCTTGTCTTCACCATCATGATAGGTCCCCCTTTGTTCCTCATCTAGAATTCATGATGACAGCCTAGCCGATCCCTAACAACCAAGCATAGTGGTCAGGAAAAGCAAAACAAAAAAGGAAAAATATAATGCTAAATCCTTAGTTTCTAGGGCCAACCAAAGAGAGCAAAAAGGCAAAATTAAAATAGTAAAGAGCTCCCTTCAGTCCAGAGAAGAACCTTAACATTCAGTTTAGAGCTGCACTAGTTGGACAACATATAGAATAGGTTCAATCAGATATTGACAAGTGTAAGGCTAGAAATCAACCAAAAATAACAAAATCAAGAACCAAAGGCTATAAGAAGAGGCAGTTGAGGATAGATTCTACATCAAGAAATTAGAGAATAGCATTTTTGCTAAGAGGTATACTTGAGTGTCTGGTAGTTGTGCTGTTGTATTTACTTTTTGTGTTTATTTTATTTTATTCGTTCTTTCTTCCTCCCCTTGCTGTGCAGGATCGTATGATAGGAAAGCATTCAAGAAGCTGAGAATATTTCCAATTTTATTGAGCCTAGGATTCAGAGACTCTTATGTTATCAGATTGAAATAAGGAGAGTAGGAGAGACCTGTTACATCATTTGAACAAAGTATTCTTCATTATATTGATGTATTCTATTGAGAAAAATAGAGTTTAAAGTCATCCTGCCCACTCTACATGTAATATTTCATAAATCAATACAATTCTGAGTTTTATTCCTATCATTTCTTTGTCTTGGTATTGTGTGTCACTGTATAATGGGTTACATTATTTGAATGCATTATATACATTTCTCTCATTGTTTAACTCTTGGTTTTATTACAATATTCTAATAATATTAAGAACATCAATTTCTCTCTTCCCCTTCTTTCTGTTCATGATAGTATTGTTGTTAAATTGCTATAATAGCCCAATGAATCTAGGCACCGGTCTACATAAGGCATAACAAATTTTTGTTTTCATGCTTAGTCATTTTAATACATATAGTATAATATAAATCTGGAGCTTGTAATTAGAGTATTATTCATAGAATTACCATTGGGGTTTCCTAACTCGTTCTGTAGTTTTCCCTTAACAATATTTATGTTTAACATAACATGAGGCAGGTTGACCAGAGCCTGTAATAGCTCGTTGATTTCAAACAGATTCTTCTAGCGTGACAATCGAAATCCTATGGATGCAAGAATCGGTTCCAACAAGGAGTTAGGCCTATATAACCAAAAGGATGAGAATTACAAATAAATTATCATATTTGCTATTTTTCCCAAGCAAAGGGGTAAGCTTATGATAGTTGTTGACAATGATTCGTAAGTATGAACGTAATTTTGACAAGATCAAAGGATCTACGATCTCGAGGATCTTCTATTGATTATGATTATGATTTGATATTATGACTACCCCCTCAAGTGACGAGTCAATGAGGGTAATGACAATGATTGAAGCGATGAGGTCACTTCACCATAATGAATGATCTGAACAAGTTTAGATTTGAGCATTTTAATGCCTTGGCTAGGCCTAGTTCAGCATATGATTCCAACTGTTAATAGTATTTGCACATTTCTATCCCATGGTGCAGTTGGGCTACAATAGCCGTCTTAGAGAATCAAAATGATACAAATCTAATTAGATTTGTGTTGAATCAAGTTATCGATTATTTGCTAAAAATATGTCATAGGAAAAATTACATGAAACGCCTCGTTCCCATGGAGCAGTCCGATCATGAAGGCCTTCTTAGGGATTGAAAATAAGTATATCAGATCAACGATGACAATTTTTGCCCCAAATTTCCTTATGGTAATTTACTCATCTTGCCAGATTGCATGGATTGCAAGTCGTTGCAACCGCCAAGTGTATAGGGTAAATTACTAAATATGAGGCGCATTTGGTTTTTAATTATTTGATTTTTTTGTTAATTTTGATTTATTGATCGATCCTGGTGCTTTGAACATCACCAAATTTGCAATATTGATTGCTCTTGTTGAAATTTGATCCATTAAGAGTCATTGAATTACCATTTTAGACCTTTCAACAATGGGGTTTGAGTGCATTTATTACTTGTTACAAATCACGAGTACGGTTCGCGGTTGAAGTTTTCAAATTTTAGGAATCGTAGGTTGACCCTACAGGCAAAAAACCCTAATTTTAGGATCGCAGGTGTTAGTTGTAGTCCACCGACATTAGGAGGACCTATAAATAGCCTTTCATATTTGAATTTTTTATTATTTTCTTGAAAGCAACTACAAATGTGAGAGCTCTGAGAGGTAGAAGACATTCCTTGATCCAGAACGCTGTCGCAAACTCGACCAAACCTCACACCCATACCCCGATGGTGGATCCTAGACAACCATTGAATAGCGGAGGTCGTGGAGCAGGCAAGGTAGCTCGAAATCGAGTCCTTGCAATCAATACCAACTAAAATAAACCACACATTAAATTAGGTTAGTTTAGTTTTTTATTTTTTTTGGTCAGCAAGGCTAGGAAGGGAACCAAAATGGGTATCCTTCCTAGATTGTAACTGACAGCTGCTGTTCCCAATTATCAGATTAGGGACCGCAACTATCAGTTGCGATTGGAATTCAAATTCCAATGGTCAAATTTTAACCGCATGCGGACCGTAGGGTTGACCCGCGGTTTGCTGACTTTAGAAAAAAATTATCAAATTTTTAAATTTTCTAAGGTTTAATAGGCAATTAATAAATTTTAATGCAATTATGACTTGCCTAATTGAATTTTTTATTTTTCTAAATTATTTGTGACATTTTTTTGTCTTTTTATCAGTTTTTAAATGTTTTTGACATTTTTAAGTTCGTTTTTTATCCATTTATGCTTATTTTTAGTTAGATTTTCTCTTCTACAATGCTTTTATTTTAGAGGTTGACCTCTAGAGCTCATGAGCCAGACCTTCTAAATATTCTTTGCAGACAGGTCACTCCTAGAGAGCGGACGTGGTTTGGAGTTATCAGTTTTGGCTACATCTTAGATCTACCCACTATTCGAGTAGATCAGGCCTACTTAACTGCATTGGCCCGATGTTGGAATGCATAAACCAACACCTTTCATCTACCTACGGGTGAGATGATCGTCACTCTCAAGGACATATATCAAATATTTAGGATCCCTATTGATGGTGAGGCCATCACCTCTTCCTCCTCCCAGATCAAGGGGTAGTCTTTTATGCTATATTTGGCAACCAGAGCCAAGAGGCTCAGTGCATGATTGACCATGAAGAAGTCCATATTGGATATTGGTAGGGTCAGCGCATCTTCTCCATGAGAGAGGCGATATTCATGCACTTGGTGGTGTAGATTGTTCTTCCATAATCCTCAGGTGTGAGGATTCCTTGGAACCTCCTAGCTAGTGTCAAGAGAGTTACTCAGAGCTCCACTGCCCAACCACTACTTCTAGCTTGGGGGAGCACACTATTATGCCAGCTCTATCGAGAGTTTTACTAGATCACTAGCCAAAGTTGTCACATCAGTTGCAGCCTACTACTATAGATCTGGGGTTGGAAGCATATCAGGATCGAACGTCCCGTAGATTTTCCCCTTGACATTACTATGATTTATGATTATCATTAGTGCTACACCACATGCTAGCCTCGGGAGGAGGAGAGATTCCAGAGTAAGACTCATGCTGGTGATGTAGATCATTACATTGCATGATTTGTAGTGCTCGGGCTAGATGACATTGAGTGGCGCTCCTACATGGATTTCCTAGACTGGCTAGAGGTAGGAGAGCGACTACGATAGGCTCATCAGGATAGGTGGCTACTCAGATGCAAGGTCAAGATCTAGGAGTATCAATTCTATTCTTGCATCCTACAGTAGTTTGACCTGGTGCAGGACATCCTAGAGATTCTGTTTGTATACAGATGTCTAGTCTTGGAGATGTACCTGCCATGGATTCAGCGTACGGTACTTGAAGATGAGGCTAACAATTTATAAGAGTTTGGAGATGACAGAATGAGGACCACACCCGCATATGACACATGGTGGTCCCTATTATAGTGGTAGGGATCAGGGCCTCTAGGTAGGGTGGATGACCAGGTAGAGGCTGAGGTCGATCTAGAAGGGTTTCAAGTGTGCTAGTGGATTGAGGGCAGATATGGCACAAAGGCTACCGCAGAGGATGCTCCAAAGGTAGAGGTTGAGGAGGAGGCTAAGAGATCTGATGAGGGTGAGGCACATCCTAAAATTGAGGTAGGACAACTCCTTTCTTAGATCATAGACCTATAGAGTCAGGTTGGGAGGTTACAGACTTACTATTTGTAGCAGGATACTTCTATAGATCTTATAGAGGTGAAGCTAGCTCACAGGGATAGGTAGCTAGCAGAGGCTCAAGAGCATATCATGAGTATGATAGCATGGGATACAATGGTAGAGACTCAGGTCTGTGAGATCACTAGTGCACATGATGTGGCACTAGCATAGCGGGGTGAGGCTATCACAAAGTGTAACTTGCTTAGGGCACAGAGGGGGGATCCTTCATCCTCCCAAGATATTATGAGATCTCTAAATGCACTATTATCATTGCTACTAGGCAGTCGTGACCTAATTTTAGAGATCCAGTACTTGTAGGCCCTCATGGAGGAGGGAAATGATAGACATAAAGGCAGTGTCACCTGTATAGACCAGTTGGAGAGCTACATTAGATTTATTGGTGGGTAGGTACCAGAGGATTCAAATGCTATGAGGTCTCAGAGGACCAGGTATAATACTATATGACAGTCCACAGCAAGCTCCAGCCAGTGGACTCATAGGACAAAGAGGACACATAGATCCTTTAGCACACATGGAGGTAGCTCCCATACTAGGGCCAGGGAGATGGGTACAATCTGTAGTCATAGATCTAGCCGCATAGACATACCAGTATCTCATGTGCTAGGTCTCTTTGGATTAGGTGGCACACAGTGCCCTCAGTAAGGCACACAACAGGCACCAAAGCCGACTGTAGAGCAGGCTCCAAAGCACAGGGTTGAGGGAGGCGATGAGAGCTCCAGTTCAGTAGGAGTAGGCCAAAGCTAGGGCTTTATAAGATCTAGGCTACATTTTTGTATATGTATCATTTTTTGGTGTAAGGTCTATGACCTACACGATTTTAGCCTATGGGCATTTTGTACTCCTAATGTACTCTTTTGGACACACACACATACATATATATATATATATGAGATTTGATAATTTATGGCTCATTATGTGTACTTGTGTATTTTTAATTTTATGTTTATGTTATGCACATGGATGCAATGATTATGTTAATTTGATGCTATATGATATTATGTATGGATGACATGCACTAAATAGCTATTTAATTTATGATGATGATATGCAATGATCTAGATGCTTAGATGTGCTATTTATGATGATAGATGCATATGAATGCGATGTTCACTTAAATGCATATTTGATTTTTCTTCATTTCATGCATTGAATTTATGTCGATGTCACGATATGCTAATGCAATGTATATAATGCATTATTTACATGATCGTAATCTAATGTAAATGTACCTGTATTCTTTAATCACTTAAAACATAAGGAATGAATATAACATGTTTATCGATCTAATGGATGACACCACAAAATGTATAAAAATCATGAATGTAATTAAAAATCCTCAAGATAAGAATTTAATCAATTAATCACCCATATATGAAATGCAATGGTATGCGATGTTATGATGCGAATGATATAATGTGTTATTCTATTTTATTTTGCAAGTTTGAAAAATATGCACAATATAGCAAATTTGATGATTTTATATGGTTTGCGATATTTGATATTTTGTTGCTATTAGAGAAATTTTTGAGGTTTTCCATGAGACTCAAACACCCTAGTAGACTTATCAAAAGTTGCATACTAACCACACTAGAATTATGAAGTGTGAGGCTTTTGCTAGGATAGGACCTAATTGTTCATTATCCCTGTGTGTGCACATTATTATATTAAGATAAGACACGAGCGTTCCCCGATGTCAAGCGGGATTCTTTCAGCCCATTGCTAAGATAGGGGTTCCACAAATGTCTTATCCAATCCCAAGTTTAGAGTTTAGTTGGACTAAGCCACTAGGCAATGCAGGACACCTGAAGATAGCTCTTCCACCTTCAAATATTGGTATACACACAAGCAAAATGTAAGTGTATTAGACATATCGTCATGCGTAAGGTATAGCAGTGCCGATAATTCTAGGGATTCAGGCTCATTCCTTTCTATCCTTCAATTTTTGGGATACTTTCTCATATGTGGTGGAGCAAGGGAGTCGATTCCATCCTCACTTTGAACTATCTTTGGATCTTCATTTGATCTCTCTTTGAACTAGATTTTTGATCTTCATTTGATCTCTCTTTGAACTAGAGTTTTGATCTTCATTTGATCTCCACTAGAACTTTGATTTATGATATTCATTTGATCTTCAATTTGAATTTGATTTCAGCATGTTTTCTTATCTTCATTTGATCTTCACTTTTTGGCATTTACATGTGATAATTTTCTTTAAAAACTTCCCTTTAGGGGATTTACTTTGGGAAACTGTTTCTGGTATATCGATTGAGGATATCTATCTTATGATATCAATATGGGATATCAATCTGGGAAGTTGATCTATGATATCAATCTAGGGTATCAATATTGAGGATTGATGTGGGATATCACTATGGGATATTGCTCATTTTATCATAAGCAAGGGATTCTGAATAGGAAATTAACTTGCCCTTTTGCCAACTGCCAATATTTCCCATACCGTTCACACAGAGGGATAAACAAGAATAACTCTTTTTGCCTCAAGATACTCGGTCCTGCTTCATGACTTCCATCTTCCCCTAGTCCTTTTTAGGATTGTTTAATTTGTTTATTAGTAATAGGATTATGATATGCTAAGGGCTATACTAACTGAACCTCAACTACAAAAGCAAATCAAGATTTCTACCAACTCTTGATAAGACCTCTAGGTATGGTTGAATGATCATAAAACCCTAGTATATCTCCATAGAAACAAAATAGGTTGTGTTGAAAAACACAATTACTCATATGAATGATGGATTATGATAAATGCAGATATGCATGATTTAGACACAAACATGGTGTCATTTGTAATACTGAAAAACATAATCCCTCCTACTACAAAATGTAACAAATGAGGATACCTATATGTAATGTAATAATGCAGCGGATGCATGAGTTAATGCAAAATAAAAATGCAAATGCAAGTGTTTTTGGATTTTATGCTTTACCAATTTTTTTTTGGATTTTGTTGATTTTATAGTTTTTATGAGTTTTGAGCCTCATATCTGACCAAACGGTGAGTACATACCTCTAGAGCCTTTAGGAGTGACCAACCAATGAGGAAATGCGATTTGAGCCTTTAGGAGTGACCAAACGGTGAGGAAATACCGTTGGAGCCTTTAGATTGACCAAACGATTTAACAAAATCCTTGGAGCTTTTCAGGATGACCAAGCGATTTTAAGCAAACCCTTGGCGCCTTTTGGGTTTGACCAAAGGGTTTATGAGCACATTTGGGAATTTTTGGGATGACCAAGTGATATTTTAAGAATCCTTTGAGCTTTTGGGTTGACCAAGCAATTTTTCATAAACTCTTGGTGCCTTTTGATTGATAAAACTACTCATAGATGAGCTTAGAGCCTTTTAGGATGATCGAGCGGTTATAAGAAAAACCCTCGGGGACTTTTATTGACATGACCAAGTGGTTTTAGGAACCCTTGGAGCATTTTGGGATTTGACCAAATTTCTTATAGACACCTTTGGAGATTTTTGATTGACCAAACTACTCATGAGAGTATTTGGAGCCTTTTAAGATGACCGAGTAGTTATAAGCAAACCCTCAAAGCATTTTACTATGCTCTCAAGCATAAAATACCTTAATATGGATGATGTTGAGAGGTTCAAGCTCTTCAAAACCTCCTAGTGATGTTAGGCGATAGGTACCCGGACCAATATTTTTAGATATGATGTAGGGTCCTAGCCAATTAGCCATGATTTTGTCTTGCATATCTCGAAGCAAATTAGAATTTTGTTGGTTATCTTTCAAGACAAGATCCCCAAATTCAAAGTCTCTCTAGTGTACTTTGATATTGTAAGTTCATTTTAGTTGCTCCTGATAAATGTGGAGATGCTCTAGGGTATTCACGCGACGTTCATCAAGTAGCATCAGTTGATCCAGTAGAGCTTGCCACGCGGTATCATCATTGATGAACTCTTTCAATGCGATGCACAACATTGGAATTTACAATTCCAAGGGCATAATGCCCTCAGCACCATATACTAGTGAGAACGGCGTTGCCCCAGTGGGCATTCGAATACTAGTCCTGTAAGCCCATAATACAAGGGGTAGTTGGGTATGCCTGTCTTATGGTTTTCTTAGACCATATTTTTCAAGATGTCCACCACTATCTTATTTGAAGCTTCAACCTGCCCATTTGCTTGCGGATAGTATGGAGTCGCAAAACTATGTTTGATTCTATATTTAGATGTCAAATCTCTCATAGTTTTGTTCTTGAAGGACATTCCATTATTCGATATTATTTTGGATGGAATCTCAAAATGACTTATGATATGTTGTAGTATAAAATCTGTTGTACGAGCTCGAGTTGTCATTGTTAAGGGTATTTCTTCCACCCACTTTGTGAAATAATCAGGAGCCATGATTATAAATGTATGCCAACCTGATGATAGAGGAGATATCTTGCCTATAAGATCTAGTCCCCACTGAGAAAATGACCAAGCCGCTTGGATGGGCTGTAAGGCTTGCGATGGAAAGTGTGTAATATTAGCATGATGCTAACATTTGATGCATATCTTGACATACACATTACACTCCTTCTCCATAGTGGGCCAATAGTAGCCCATTTGAAGGATGTGCTTGATTATGGCCATGCTACTGAAATGGCCACCACACGTACCATCATGAGCTTGCAAAATTGTCCATGATGCCTCTTTGGGCTCTAAGCAACAAAGGAGAACTCCATCATAGCCTTTTTGGTACAAGATGTATCCTATTAAGACATATTTAGCCACTTTCTATTTAAATGTGCATTTTGCAACATGCAGCAATCCCTCTGGGATTACACCAAGATTTAGGAAGTCATGGATTTACGACATCCAGTTTTGATAAGCCTCAGCTTCGACTGCTAAGACGACTTGCTCCCCCTACGTATTTTCTTTTGAAAATGTAGACTAGGAAACAACCTTATGGTGGATGGTGGTACCACTCCCCATCAAACTTTGAGAGGTTAATAACCCCTAGGGTGCCTTCTTCAGAAAATATTCAAATCTACAGAACCATTCAGATTTTGGTTCTATGTTGATCATCTTGATTGACATTATATTATCAAAGGCTTCGCGTTTCATATCTAGGTGTGAAAGTGTTTTAATATGAATGGTAGTGAAATCAGTAGATGGATTCTAAGGGATTAAGGATCCCAAAGAGGCCATGGTGTCTGTGAACCTATTTGAAAATTGAGGGATTGCCTCGATGTCATACCATTCCAATTTAGCTAGATATATTGCAACAAGATCCTTGTAAGCTTTCAATATGGGACATCGACACTGGAAGATCCCCTTAACTTGATTTGATATGAGCAAGGAGTCACCAAAGATGTTTAATATTTTAATATTCATGGCGATGGCTGTGTGGAGGCCCAATAGTAGGGCTTCGTACTCAACATTGTTGTTGGTGCATGGAATGTCTAGTTTAAAAAACAATGGCATAGGAGCTCCTTATGGCATGAAAAACACTATTCCTACACCACCCACTTACTCGCACTTCGAACCATCGAATAACATGTTCAGTGTATATTTTGCCCAATTGTAAAATACCACCACATGCAGAGTATTGAATAGAAAACTCTCTCTTGAAAAGAAACCAAATGACAAACATTCAACTTCTCCAAGGTTCTGGTAAAATATCTAAATATTGTAATAGTGCTAGAAATAATTCAATAATGCATGTGACCATAAACAAGGGGGCTTTTGCTGGTTCTAAACAATGCTTAGTGATTGAAAGATCTAACTGAAAATCCAGTGTAAAATAAAAGCAGTTCTTTTTAGGGTTTTTAAATTGATGCTACCCCTGAATCCTCGTTAGTAAAGTATTTTATATTCACTTAAAAGGTTTCAAATGATAAAATGTGGAATTTTCCACTTCATTTTAATGTCCGTGCCTTTAAGATGAAGTAAGTTTTAGATAGTTGGGTTCATTTTATCTTCCTTATGTTGATGCCACTACCCTCATAGTAGTTAGTAGAAGTTAGCGTGTTAGTAATGTTAGCAAAATTAGCTTTCATTTCTTATCTTAATTTAATGTGAAATAGCAGGTTGGTATCCCTTCTAAACCATGTGTTTTATCTGAAAGCTTAGATTAATGAATTTTGGAGGTGCAAAAATTCTGGAAAATGACCATAATGGAAATAACTTGAAAGCTTAACAATTCTAAAAATGGACCAGAATAGAAATGAAACTAAAAGGAAATTAGCAAAAATTTTGGAAAAGGACCAGAATGGAAATAAAAGAAACTGAAATTCTGGATGGACCGGAATGAATTGATTGAATGCTTGAAATAAAATGAACTTAACAAAAATGAATGAATAAACAATGCAGATTTGGGGTTAGCTGAAAAAGTCAAATTTTGAATTAATACAATAAAATAACACTTCTAAACATTATTTTAAACAATAATAAAACCAAAAACATAATCTTACGTAACTCCTTATGTCTCCCCTTTCTCTTATCACATAGGCATTCTACCCAAGAACACCCCTTTGCACCCATAAAAATGAATAATAAAAAAACATTTAACTATACCTTATAACCCCTATGATTTTAGGCCTCCTTTAAAACATTGAATATAATAAAACAACATTCACATTAAAATAAGGCATGCCAATCTCATTCAATAAGATTTTTGCTATGTTGCTCGAAACCAAGGATCGATGGTATCTCTTCGAAGCCATACCAAACATGCCCAAGGATTGGTATGATGTTCCCCATCATGGGCACTTTGGTTTCCATATAATCTAGTGAGGCCATCACGCCATCGATGCAGCCATGGCGCTATCAACACCACATCGTGGTGCTACAATCGATGTAGCCATGGCACTGTCAAAATAATGTTATCATGGTGCTGCGTTCGATCGTAGCCATGGTGCTATCAACACCACATCAAGGGGCTACCATCGATATAGCCATGGCACTATCAACCCTTCACCATGGTGCTACCATCGATCGTAGCCATGGCACTGTCAACACCACGTCAGGGGGCTACCATCGATGTAGCCATGGCGTTGTCAACCCTTCACCATGGCTATCGATCTCCTTGCTCTCACACTCACATTGTGCAATACCAATGAAAAAATTTCCATGCTCTTGAGGTAGACCTTTATCTCCATCGATTAGGGTTACGGGTTGCCCTAATAATGTTTCTTTGTTGGCTTGTTTGACGACATGCCTCTGGTTTCAACCGTTTCACTATCAAATCTGATGCCTTATGTGTTGTCCTCCTGAAATCCTAATGCTAACTTTGGACCGCTTCCTCTTTTACCAACGTAATGTAGCCTCGAAGGTTTTCGAATAGCCACCCTTGTCTTCGATCGTTTTGAATAGCCGCCATCGCCTTCTCCTGGAATCAAACGTAACATGGTCAAACATATTATTATCACATCCTTTGTAAAGTATATTATAATAATATTATTATATACAATATAATATTATTATTATAATAATAATATTTTAGAATAAAATAATCATAATAATATTATTATAATAACATTTTAGAACATCATAATAATATTACTATTATATACATAATATAATTAATGTAATTATATTAGGTAGATAATAGCATATTATTTTATATCATAATTTCTTTGTACCTTTTGTATCCTCTTCTTTTTTTAGGTAATGTTTTGGTCAGGCCTTGCTTTATTAAACACATTCCATCACCTTAGACAGTATGAAGAACATTAAAATCTATTTATCAAAATGGATTTTAATTAATCTAAGCATAAATGCCTAGATTAATTAATCATTAAATATCAAATAACTAAAGTAATTAAAATCATTAACATAAATGGTCAAACATCACTATTCTTATTGATGCGTTTTCGTTATACATATCATTAATTCTCAATGAATTTGTCAATCTAGGGTAGTGTACAAGGCTATCTGTGGAAGAAGGGGTGAACAGGGTTATAACTTAGGTCAATCTAGAGCAACAGGTCTTATTGGTGAAACCGATTGTGTGGGGGATTTTGGACATTCCTATCTCTAAATTGCATGAATTAAACCTTAATATAATTTGTAAAAATGGAAACTAATCATTAACTGCAGAAATGAAGTCCTAATTACAATTGTAGAATGAGACCTAATTATGTTGCAGAAATAACAGTTGCAGAATTAAAAGTCTGATTATAATTGCAGAAAGGAAATCTATTTACTTTTGTAGCAATGGAAACCTACTTATAGCATGGAAATGAAACCCTGTCAAGGCTCTGTAATAGAAGGTTGTCAATATTCTGTGCAAGGGTTGACAACAACACAAAATGTAGGAAATTACAAAAAATAGTAAATTCTGGAATTGACAGTCTACAATAAATTGAAAGCTTTGTTGAAAGTGGGGATTACAACCAAACCATTAATCACAAAACATAAAATAAGCTAAGATTGCAAATATCATTAGTTTTTTACAAAGGAATGAAATGACAAGTTCTACAACTCATTCTACTACAGCAAAATCAAAATAAAAACCTGTTGTTAGTCCTCCTCCTAGGTCTGGAAGTGGCCACCCTCCTTGTCCAAAATAAGGTACGAGTCTCTTTCTCTCTAGATATTACTCACACTCATTTACAAGAAATATGAAATAGAAATAGTACTCTTTATTGATTCAAGTACATGATTACAATAATTTTGTTGAAAACCTATTACAAGACTGTAACAGTCACTTTTTTGGTTATTGCCTATTTTCTACTTTTTGCTTTTTCTATCTTCTATATCCCCTCTCTCTACTACTACTACCCCTAGCTCAACCTGAATGGGAGCCATATTTATAGATGTCCTAAGATCTACTAACAAGCTGAGAATATCTCAAAATATCTAATCCTATTATGCTACAACAATTCCTGGTTTTATCCTAGAAGAAGATCAAACTTGATCTTTCCATAAATGGTGGCTTTGGTCGGCAAGGACGGCAAAGGCAGATCTGAGATTTTTACCTTACCCTTTTCAATCTTTATTTCCATTTTTATAGAATAAAAAATTGATCAACAATTCAAAAAGCACATTCTATTTTCATTCCAGAGATAAGTGGTTCATTTCGAAGATACTGCAATTCTCATTCCGAAGATCTGCTCATTTTGAAGACACTGTGTTTTCTCATTTTGAAGATATTTGTTCATTATGAAGAGACTTCAGAATGAACAAATGTGTGCTCCTTAAATTTTTTACTCTGCATTTCTCAGGTGGGTTATCTCTTAGGATCAAATTCCAATGATCTTCATCTCTTTCCATATGTGAATTCCATGCCTTGCCATTCATTGGCAGCTGGCTAGAATTTACATGGGAAAAACCAATTTTTATTGCATAGTAACAGTTTGCTTGCACTGTTGCCAGATTTAGGTAAAATAAATGCTTGAGACATATCAAAACATGATTAGTGAAATGCTGCTATCAAACTAAGCATGTCTCATTCAACAAATCATAACAAAACAACATAAAACTTATGCAAAAAGCTATAAAAATTAGAATATAGTATTTCAGATACATTCATCATGCAAATAGTTAATACACAACATATTGAATTAACTTAACTAGCATATTAGATTAAACATAAGAGTTTATAGGCAATTTCAGTTTTCAAAACATGTTATGATTGAGGCATTTCCAGGCCTCATCATTTTCCCCCCAACTTATATTGATGCATGTCCTCATGCATTCTGTTAGGCTATGGAATCACATATGTCCATGGTCAAATTCTATGACCTATAGAACAAATTCTTGCCTATATAAAATCCTCTATTCTTTTGAAGGTCTCTGAGCCATTCTTCAAATTGTTCATCAGGTTGGGAATCTTCTTCAAAGTAGAATGAAACTGGAGTGATGATGGTTGGAGGCCTAAATCTAAGACCTATCCAATTATGTTTTATGATTTCAATCAAACTCCTTCTGCCCTTCTTCTGGACCATTCTAAGTTGTTGGGGGAAATGGGTTCTCTTTTCTGCAAAGACATGGAAATTTCAACCCATCTGTTTCTACAAACTGATAATGCTGGTATAAAATTGTCATTACAAAAATTGTGGAATCTAGTCACACAGTCCCTCAAATTTGTCAAGTACATTCTTTTTACATCATCCCTGTTCATCATGCTAAAGTGTTGTCTGGTGATAATTGGGTGATTTGGCTGAATTGCTCTAACTAACAATTCAGCTCTTATTTCAATCTCTTTATTTTGCCTTTTCTCCTGGTCCCAATAAAATAGATTCTGCAAGGTGGACATGAATGCCCTCAATTGAACATCTCCAATGCATATGTGAGGATGAAATTCTACTTCTTCTGGAAAAAAGAAGCTATGTAAAAATAGTTCACACAAGAGATTTTTTTGCTCAATAGGGCTATCAAAGTATGCTTCCAGGAAATCTATAGTGGTGTCCAATTTATATGGAAGACCTGAACTAATCCTCATGATTTGCCATCTAAGGTATTTCTCCTTCAGAATAAGATTGTAAAATATGGCTGGCCGTCTAAATTGGACTAAAAATTTAGCAATTTGACATAAATCAGACACCTTTTCTTTCAATGACCGAATCTCTGTTTCCTTGGCCTCTAGCTGTTTTCCTTCTAATTTGAAAATTTTAGTCTTAGTGGCAAGCTTCTCATATCTAATCACACAACTGGCTATGTATGCATTGTCTTGTTCTAGGGACACAATATTAGGTGGTCTGATTACAGGTGGAACTCTAGGTAGTAGATCTACCTGAACCCCCTTTTCTTGCCACTTCTACTGGTTGTTCATCTATCAATAATTCTACCTGTACCCCCTTTTCTACTATTTCTATTGGATTGTCATCAGACAGTAATTCCACTTGCACCCCCTTATCTTCTATTTCTACTGACAATGTAACAATTTGAAATACAAGAACATCAATAGAAGTACTTGAACAGTTTCATGCTGCTGGTTGGACTTTTTCTATGCTGGTAACTCATCTCCAATATTTTTTGCTATTCTCTTTACTAATTTTGAAGCATCTTTAGAATGAAGGTGATGCTTCATAATGAAAGGGTGCTGCTTCAGAATGAGCACCTATGTCTGCCTCAATAGAGTCATCTGCCCTAGATAAATCCATAAGAAATTGAGCCAAATCGTCCTCATCAATGGATACAATTGGCTATTTTTCAGACTATGATAGCCTTTTTCTCAAATTTTCCACTTCTTGCTGTAACTCTACAATTTTTCTTTCCTGCATCTCAATGATTTTTTCTCTCTCTTCAATCCATCTGGTTTGTGTTTTGAAAACACTCCTTGCTACTCTCAGCTGCTCTGTGATGTCTTCCTCCTCTGTTTCTACTTTAGAATATGATGCAGACAAGTCAGCTATGGTTGGCTGCTCAACAACTATCTCTTCCTCTGTAAAATTTATCTACTCTTGTTCAAGAGGCTCTATGAAACTATCTATAATTGCATCTACCAGTTCTGTGGCCTATTGAACTGTAGCCACCTCTAAATTATCCTGCCCAGCCTCTTCCTCAATTATCTGTTCAGGGAATTCTGGAAATTTTTCAGGGGCTAGTTGTATTTCTGTGACATCTAGACTGCTTTGTCCACCTTCTTTTTCTATGACCTGGTCTGCCATTTCCCTCAAGTGGAGTCTTGTAGACCTCCTAGTTCCAGATGCAAATTTCTTATTTTTGCTCTATTTTTTGGTGACAACAAGGGTTGTGGGGTCAGTTTTAGATGCTTATGTTTCCCTTGTTGTTTCTTCCCCTATTGGGCTAGGTGCTTCATTTCCCTGTTCTAACAAATCAGTTGCAACTTCAAAAAAATAGACCTTCTTCTATTTTTCTATTCTGCTGCCAATTCCAGACCCTCTTTTCTTTTGCTTCTTGGCTTACAAAGTTGAAGGTTCTGGAGCAAGGTCTGTTGCTACTGTTGGGTGTGTTTCTTTTTCTGTAATAGCTTCTGCAGTAGTTTATGTTTCATCTTCTGTAACATCTTCTACAATAGTTGTTTCTTCTTCTGCAACAACATCAACAGTATCTATTTTTCTTGAAAATTTTGATTAGGTGTAGGCAACAAATGCTAATTTTGACCTTGATTTCTTTGCTACCTTGGATAGGACTGGTATTGCTGACTCCACTGTGGTTGATTTTACATCCAATGTGGATTAGTATGATTCTAATTCTAGGATGGGTTGTTTTGATTCCATGATGGGTTATTCTGATTCCATGATGGGTTGTTTTGATTCCATGATGGGTTATTCTGATTTTGATTCTAGGCTGAATTACTCTAATTTGTTTGTGGCCATTCTTGGGAATTTGTCCATTGAGGATAATTCCAAGGATGTTGGGGTGGTTCTGATTGTCCCTAAGGCATAGTCTAGGGATTATGCCCCCAATTTGTAGGAAAATGAGGAGGATTTTGGTTTTGAGAGAAATTTCCTCCTTGTTTTTGTCCAACATAGTTGAGTTCCTCAGTCTGATTTTCTAACATAGTTTTGAGTTGTGGTAAAAGGTTGCATTTATTAGTTGAATGCTTCTTTAAAAAGATACTACAAATGGCTGAGATAGATGTTTTATTCAAAGGACATTCTTGCAAAGCATGTTTATTTCTACATCTTGGGCAATAAATTGCCAAAGTTTCTATGGATTTTGCTTTTGCAAACATTTCCCCCAAAGTTGTGTTTAATTGCACTAGAATATCAGTTTTAAAATTTGTAATTTCCTCTATTAATTCCTTCACATCAGTGCCATTTGTAACATTTTTTCTTCTTCCCTGCTTATTGCGAGAGTAATTCCTACAGAGATCCACAATTTCCTCATTATTGAGAGTATTTACATCCCCTTTTCCCATAAAATCCAATACGTCTCTGGATTCATCTTGTAATCCTCTCAAAAATATGGTTTTGCATAACTCTGGTTCTACAAGTTCACATCTCCTTTGAACAAAAGAGAACCTATCAAGATAGTATTCTAATGTTTCATCATCTTCCTGTTTAATTCTGAATAACTCATCTTTCCTGTTGCTTACACGACAATACTCCTAATATTTGTTTAAAAACATAGTTTCCATTTGATCCCAGGTTCGGATAGAATTTGGCTCTAAGCTCATGAACCAACGTAATGCTGAGTCCTTGAGTGTTGAGGGAAAGACCTTAAGTTTTTTATTGTCATTTACATAATCATAGGTTTGACACACTACCTTGAATTCAAACAAAAACTGATCAGGATCTTCAGATACAACACCTCGGAAGGTTGGAAGTACTGAAAGTGAAATGGTTTTCATGGGAGAGTTTTGTATTGGATTCAAATGAATAGGATATTCAAATGTTCTGGAAGGTTGAGGAATATCCTGATCATCTTCTTCATTATGGACATAGCCATGTTGGCCATATCTATCTAGATTGCCTTCCTCTGCCATAGTTTCTGGTTTCTTAGTTAAACTTATCCAAATTTCTCTCTCAAGAGGTCCAAGATCCTCTGTTGATAATGAGTCTGATGATTCTTCTTTCTTAGGATGTTCTAATGATGATGAGACTGGTGATTTTTTTTTTCTCATAATGTTCTAATGATGGTGAGACTGGTGATTTTTCTTTCAATATTTTTGGTAATTCAAACACAGGTGATTCACCCCTTAGGTGTGAAGATATTCTTAATGGAACAAGCCAAGGATCCTTTTGGGTAATTCTACCATTTTCATCCCTAGACTTACTCATTCATGTTTACTCTTAAATGACATAAATTATAGGTCAATAGTTGTTATTTTAACCAACTGTTCTATTCAAATTTTATCCTGAATCTTCACAGTTCAGTCTAACTAATAGCTATTGGACTGCTTTTACCTTCTAGAAACACTATTACTTGGAAATGATGCCAAAATTATGCGTTGTCATTATATAAATCATTAATTCTCAATGAATTTATCAATCCAGGGTAGTGTACAAGGCTATCTGTAGAAGAAGGGGTGAACAAGATTATAACTTAGGTCAATCTAGAGCAATAGGTCTTATTGGTGAAACCGATTGTGTGGGGGATTTTGGACATTCCTATATCTAAATTGCATGAATTAAACCTTAATATAAGTTGCAAAAATGGAAACTAATCATTAACTATAGAAATGAAGTCCTAATTACAATTGTAGAATGAGACCTAATTATGTTGCAGAAATAACAGTTACAAAATTAAAAGTTTGATTATAATTACAAAAAATAATTCTATTTACTTTTGCAGCAATGGAAACCTACTTATAGCATGAAAATGAAACCCTATCAAGGCTATGTAACAGAAGGTTGTCAATCTTCTATGCAGGGGTTGACAACAACACAAAATGCAAAAAATTATAGAAAATAGTAAATTCTGGAATTGACAGTCTGCAATAAATTGAAAGCTTTACTGAAAGTGGGGATTACAACCAAATCATTAATCACAAAACATAAAATAATATAAGATTGCAAATATCATTAGTTGTTTACAAATGAATGAAATGACAAGTTCTACAACTCATTCTGCTGCAGCAAAATCAAAATAAAAACTTGCTGTTAGTCCTCCTCCTAGGTTTGGAAGTGGCCAACCTCCTTGTCCAAAAGAAGGTATGAGTCTCTTTCTCTCTAGCTATTACTCACACTAATTTACAAGCAATATGAAATAGAAATAGTACTCTTTATTGATTCAAGGACATGATTACAATAATTCTGCTGAAAACCTATTACAGGACTGTAACAGTCACTTTTCTGGTTATTGCCTATTTTCTACTTTTTGCTTTCTCTATCTTCTATCTCCCCTCTCTCTACTACTACTACCCCTAGCTCAACCTGAATGGGAGCCATATTTATAGATGTCCTAAGATCTACTAACAAGCTGAGAATATCTCAAAAGATATAATCCTATTATGCTGCAACAATTCCTGGTTTTATCCTAGAAGAAGATCAAACTTGATCTTTCCATAAATGGTGGCTTTGGTCGACAAGGATGGCAAAGGCAGATCTGAGTTATTTTCCCTTACCCTTTTCAATCTTTATTTCCATTTTTTCAGTGTCAAAAATCGGTCAACAAGTCAAAAAGCACATTTTGTTTTCATTCCAAAGATAAGTGGCTCATTCCGAAGATACTGCAATTCTCATTTCGAAGATCCGCTCATTCCGAAGACACTATGTTTTCTCATTTTGAAGATATCTGTTCATTCCGAAGAGACTTCGGAATGAACAAATGTGTGCTCCTTAAATATTTTCCTCTACATTTCTCAGGTGGGTTATCTCTCACGATCGGATTCCAATGATCTTCATCTCTTTCCATATGTGAATTCCATGCCTTGCCATTCATTGGCAGTTGGCTAGAATTTACATGGGAAAAACCAGTTTTTATTGCACAGTAACAGTTTGCTTGCATTGTTGCTAGATTTAGGTAAAATAAATGCTTGAGACATATCAAAACATGATTAGTGAAATGTTGCTATCAACCTAAGCATATCTCATTCAACAAATCATAACAAAACAACATAAAACTTATGCAAAAAGCTGTAAAAATCATAATATAGTATTTCAGATACATTCATCATGCAAATAGTTAATACACAACATATTGAATTAACTTAACTAGCATATTAGATTAAACATAAGAGTTTATAGGCAATTTTAGTATTCAAAACATGTTATGATTGAGGCATTTCTAGGCCTCATCACTTACAAGCCAAAGAAAACCAAAAACCTTTAATACCAAAACATGACAAGAGGGTCCCCAAGAAGCTTGGGGTGGTTGTGGAAACTCCACAAAAAAATGGTGACTATGCTGGGAAATGCTCCTAAGCATTTTGGTGAGAACCCAAAAAGAAAATCTAAAAACACACTCCAAACTAGGAAGCAGCAAGCATCAGCAAATGCATAAATAATGTCAATAGACTCATAAGAACAACAAACTATTAGATTCATACAATATTAACTGTGTGTGTGAAGTACTCCACACCTTATTGTTTGTAATTTTTCTGCATTGCATCACCAATTTTACTTGACTAGAATTATCGCAATGAATATGGAGAGCTTTGAGGGTAAAAATTTTATATCATGGGAAGCACATTCTATGGTGGCTTGGGCAAACAACTCAAAAATGTCTAACCATATTAGGATCAAATGTGTGTGTGATGAATTCATTGACCAGATCTAGAGCTTGGTTATGAGCCATCATCATAAAGGGTCAGTGTGCAAGTGGACCTTAGAGCTTTGGGGAATTGGATTCTCAACCAAGGTGTGATGAGAATATAACCCTATCCTTTACTGCTCTCATCTTTGACCAAAATAATTAAACAGGTTATGGATGAGTTCATCAGACTAATCTATCCTCATGGCGGACATAAATCTCAACCTTGTGGGAGTCATGTCACCAGGCATGAGTGTACTCCACTACCAGTCAAGAGTCTATAGCCCTAGTGGATGTTAACCCCATAGTCCAGTCTTCTTTGCTTGGATTTGCTCTATATTTTTTTTCCTTAAAGAATTTTGGAGATGACTACCCATCCTTATGAGGGACAAGTAGTACAATCCTTACAATTCAGTTCAGAGTTTTGGAAAATTGGATTCTCAACCAAGGTATGATGAGAATTTGACCCTATCCTTACTACTATGATTTGTAAATCATGCTAGTGGTGATAACCACTATTTTATGAGCATAAATATTGTAGTGGTAAATACCACTATTCATGGACTATGTGTAGGGTGGGATAGACCAGAATTATCTTTTCGCCTCACATCCCAATCCAATGATGGTTTCATATTATTTTACCCAAGATGTTGGACATGGATAGAAATGTGATAGACCGACGACAACTTTGGCAACAGTTTCCAAACCTAAGATCTTCTTAGTGTTATTTGTGCCTTTGATCCCAAGATAATTGGACTTCACTTTCAGTTTTTGGGTTTAGCATATGGATGTGGATTTTTCATGATGTTTATGTGATAAGAATGTACCTTTGAGACCTGGGTGGATGATATGCAAAAATCAAAGACTTCATGCTTCATGAGATGCAAACAATATTCACATTTTCAAGCCCTTTTGCCATATGATTCCAATGTTTCACATCCTTTTAGTCTTGGTTGACATTCGTATACACATAGGATGACCTCTTACTCTTACAATAAAATCCAAAACTGGAAAACCTTGACACACTAAAAACTCCTAAAATCAAAGAAAACAAAATAAGCAAGAAATAAAACTAACAAGACAAACAATCAAGCAAGTTGATTAGTGTACATATAATACAATGAATCTACCCTCAGGCCTAAAAATAATGCTTTAAATGAATGCCATTGATGGGTAAGCCCAAATCCTTTCCATCCAAGGTTTTTAATCTGAAACTATTTTCACCTAGGACTTCAGATATTAGATAAGGTCCCAACCACAAGAAATCAAAATTTTCATATTCTCCTCTTTTCTCATGCCTTTTATCCCACAACAAAACTAAATCTGAAGATTTGAAGACTTTAATTTTGGACCGTTTATCAAACCACCTTTTGATTATGTCTTGATGTTTTCTGAAATGAAGCATGGCTTCCTCCATCTTCTCATCAAGATGCATTAATTGTGTTAATCTGGTTTCAAATTTATTATCAGTTCCAATATAGTCTTTTATAAAATGTAAAGTTTGCAATTTCAGATTAGTGGGAAAAATAGGATTTTTCCCATAGACTAAGTGATAAGGATATGTCCCAATTGACTCCTTGCTTCTGGTCCTATCTACCCAAAGGGTAAATTTTAAATTACTATGCCAATCTCTAGGGTTATTTTCAAGTAATTTTTTTGATTATGCATAATAATTTTTTATTTGATGATTCTGCCAAACTATGGCCTTGGGGGTAATAATTGGAAGAGAATTTTAGACTCACCTTATTGTCATACGCCCAATTTGTAAATTCTAAAGAGGAAAAGGCAGAACCGTTGTCACTTACTATGGAGTTAGAAATTCCAAAATGAGTGACTATGTCCTCTAGAAATCTAATAACAACCTTGGAGGTGGCATTCTTAGTAGGTATAGCCTCTGTACACCTTGTGCAGTAATCAACAGCGGTGAGGATGAACTTATGGGAATCGAACAAGTTAGGATTTATCACCCCAACAAATTCTAATCCCCATTGTACAAATGGTCTTGTCTCTACCACTGACTACAATGACATTGCTACATTCCGCTCTTTTTTGGCTGCCACTTGGCATATGTGACATGTTATTACATATGTATGTGCATATTTAAACAAGTGGGGCCAGTAATACCCAACTCTAAGAATATGGTGTGCTATCACATTTACTAACCCGTGTCTAGTTCCATACTTACCAAGGAAATATTTGAGTACTTGGGTTGCTTCCTCTTGAGTAATGCAACGAAGAAAAATTCCTTCGTGATTCTTCCTATACAACACACCAAATTTAATCAAAAATCTAGTTGATTTTAAACGTAGTGCCCTGTGTTGAGTGGAATTCAAATGAAAAGGGAACTTACCATGCAACAAAAAATATACAATATCTACGTACTATTCCTTTGTAGTGATATCATTAACCTCATAGTTTTGGCACGTTATTGAAGGGTCAATTTCTATGATGGCCTTGACCAAACCTTGTCCATGCACTATCTTCATGGGCTTAATCTCTAAGTCAAATTCTTGAAGGGTAGAAAGCCATTTCCCCCTTCTTTCACCTAGCTCACTCTATAATAACATGGACTTTACTGTAGGGTCAGGAACGATAGCAAAAAATTTACTATGCACAATGTAATACCTAATTTTTTTTATAGTTTTAAATAAGGCATGCATTTGTTTGTCTAAGACAGAATACCTCAGATTCACGTCCTTAAAAGGAGAACTCATAAAGGCTATAGGATTTTCACTGTTGTCTTCACTTTTCTGAGTTAACACACTTGCAAAATAATGATCTGAAGAAAATGTGTAAACATAAAATGGTTTATCATAGTCTGGACTAATGAGCATAGGGGCTTTGGAAATAGCATCCTTGATGCTTGTGAAGGCATCCCTTTTCTCACTGGTCCACTTTATCGAAACATCCTTTTTTAGCATATCATTTAGGGGCTTGGAAATCTCGGAAAAACCTAAAATGAATTTTCTCACAAAGTTAATCTTATCGAAAAAGGACCTAAGATCTTTTTTTTCTATTGGGATGAGGAATATCCTGGATAGCGGCTATCCGATCTGGGTCTATAGCAATCCCATATTTCAAAATGACATGCCCTAACAACTTACCCTTTGTTACCCCAAAGATCCACATTTTTGCATTTAGAAAAATTCCATGTTCCCTACACCTTTGGAGTACTTTCCTCAAGTATTTAACATCATCTTCCCTCTTCTTGGAGAAGACAGGGATACCATCCACATACAAAATAATGCACTTACCAATGAGCCCCTTGAATGCAAAATCCATGGCTCTTTGGAAAGTGGCTCCAACGCTCAACAAACCAAACCACATCCTCCGGTAGGTAAATGTTCCTCACTTCGTGGTGAAGGTCGTCTTCATCCTATCATTTGGATGTATGATAATTTTATTATATCCCGAGTATCCATCCAAAAATGACATCATTTCAGACCCATTTACCTTTTGGAGTATCTCGTCAATGGTGGGTAATGGGTAATTGTCTTTTTGGCAAGATTTGTTAGAATTTCTAAAGTCTATGCACAACCAAATTTATCTACTCTTTTTCCTAATAGGGACAAGATTAGCCACCCATGTGGAATGCCTAACAGGGAAGATGATTTTGTCTTCCAGAAGCCTCTTCACTTACTTCTCTATCAAGGGCTCTAGGATTGGGTTAACCATTCTTTACCTCTGTCTAAAAGGCTTGGAATCAGGCTTCAAAGGAATAGTATGCATGATTACATTATGGTCATATGTTTTAAGCTCTTCATATCTCCAAGCTATGCAATCAATATACTCTCCTAAAACCTAAGCTATTGATTCCTCTCATTGTGTGCATGCCTTTGCAATGAACACTTCACATGGATCTACTGCACTCCCCAAATTGACTGAATTGCATGATTCCATGGGGGATGGTAGTTTTCTTTCCTTTTTCTTTTGATATCAAATATCAAACAACTTTTAAAGAGAGGCCCTATCACTTGGCATCTCGTTCCATACTTCGGTTGCTCCTACTTCTACTTGCCTCCTCTCTTCTTTGTCTATAACCTGATTTTCAAATATACCAGAACTAGTAACAAAACTAAAAATGTGTCTATCACTATCAAAGACCTATAAATTCGTGACATTGTCTGGTATGGAGGGGCAAGGCACTAACTCTATGGAAATTTTTTTACATTTTTTATGGTCAGCAGGAAAAAGCATGCTGGTTGCTACGGCTAACGAATCAGCCATTTTATTATTTTTTCTTGAGATGAGGGAAATATTGAAAGCATCAAACTCATTAATTAATTCCCTTACTTTGGTTTTATGGAGGTTCAACCTCTTGTCTCTACAGGTATATTGCTTCTTGACCTATTTTACTACTAACTCTGAGTCTCCCGATGCCTTAAGGAAATTTACCTTTTCTCTTAGGGCTAACTAAAGTCTGAAAATTAGGGCTCATACTATGCCACATAATTGGTGGCTGAGAACTGTAGTCTGTAGGCAGAAATCAAAGTCTTACTACCAGGACATGTGAGCTCTACCCTAGGTCCCATGCCTTATTTTTATTTGGACCCATTAAAATTTAAAGTCCACACCCTCTTGTTTTCTTTTGATGTACCATGGTAAATATTATCATTTTGGGACCCTTCGACTATGTCTTCTATGCCAAAATTGTAAACCCCTAATTTTGTTTCAGTAAATTGAATCTCATTGGGTTTATTATACTCTGTAATAATTTCCCTAATTCTGGGCTCTCTGTCTACCTGGATTTGGTTTGCAACTCCTCTCCATGGCAACCATATATGGGAGGAATTAGTCACCGCATAACCATTGAGATTTATGCTCCAATCTCTGCCCAAAACCATGCCATACTTGGCAAGAATATTTAGCACAAGTATATCTGTGTAATTTTGGACCCTAGGCTTTGATTTGATCTAAACTAGGACATATTTTTTGCACCTATTACATCCATGATAGATTTGTCCAATTGGACCACCTTATTATTCGAATTAACAGGCTTAATTCCTAGCTTTTGGCTTCTATCAAGAGGCATTATGTTGGCTGAGGCACCGGAATCAATCAAATAGTTGTGTAAATTATTTCTTACAATCCTAATGGTTATGAGAAAAGGGGGTACCTCTGGTTTATATTTCCTTATAGCAAGTTGGGGTTCTATAGATTTAACCTCATGAATTTGACTCGAGGAATTCAATCTCTTCCCATCGATTTTATCCTGCCCCAACAATTGAGAGACCTCATATATTGAGATATTGGCCTTGGTCCTTTTCATGTCTTCTCCCAAGTTATAAGTGGATGTTCCAGGATTTGAAACTTTTGGCATTGTCCTAGGTGCTTCTAAAAATTGAGGTGGTGGATTCACATCACCTTTTGTATCAGGAGGAACTAAAGGGTTGTTTGGGGGAGTAGAGGATGTTTTGGGATCCTTAGAACTCCTAGTAAAATACTTGTGATTGGATTTCCTAAAACGTCTAGCGGCCTGAGATTCCAAGGCTTCATCCTCTTCCTCTCCTAACACATTTATATCTTCCTCCATCTCATCATTTTCTAAATAATGAATAACTTTAGACACTAAAGCATCTAACTTTCTATGGAAACAATGATGCATTTCCTCATCACATGACTCTGACTCATCACAATCCCCTAACACATTAGCCTGATTGGTTATCGGATTGGGTACACACCCATTGTTAGGCTATGTATTGTATGATCCTGTTCTCCTATGGCCGTGGTTTCGATTGGGCATGGGATTTTGGGCAACTTGTTTTTGTAACTAAATGATGTCATTGCCTTGTTTTAAGGTCATTATATTGAGATCTTCCAGATCATAATTGGAACCTTGTGGCTGGTACATGACAGTTCCAGATCCACTAAAATTTTTGACATTAGCAACCTCTGGATTAGACACTAAGGTTTGAATCTGGGTTTTTTGGGTCCACCATGGACCCTTGGCCTCTAGAGGTGCAACCATGGGATACACATTTGAGGCCTGAGTACTACTCACCTCAAATATTGGCAAGGTTATCTGATTAGCGGCCATCGTTTTTAGAGTGGGTGGAATGGCAACATTAGGGTATGTCAAAAAATATGGAAGTGTGGGAGCGAATGGGTATGACTAATGATAGGGCAAAGCATTCATCATGGGAATTTGAGGTGTCATAACTTTATTCATCATGGCAAATTAATTATAAGGGCCATATTGCCATAATGCCACCTTGAGATGTCATTTGCTTCTCAATAGTCATGGCTTCAGCATAAGCTAAGGCCAACATTGTAACTTGAGAATTTCTCCTGGTAAACATGGTTGTCATCAAGTCTAAGGCTATGAGGTATAATTGCAATGCCACAGTATCATCTATTGCAAAATGATGAGTCACGTTTGTGTAAAGCTTTTGGAATCTGGCATTAAATGTTTTGATAGGTTCATTAGGATACCTCTTTCATGACATGAATTGGTTATACATGATGGTAGGATCTAGCAACGACCTAAATTTATTAACAAAGGTAGATTCCAACTAGGCCCAAGATGTATTGGACCTTGCAGAAAGACTCATATACCATTCATGAGCCATTTGGTCAAAGCTATTAGGGACGAGTCGACAAGTGACGTCTTCATGACTTACTCTTTGCCTAATCATATGGTCCTTGTAAATTTGAACACGCTCTTCAGCTGAAATGGGACCATCATGGACAAACTTAGGGATAGACCTATCAAAGTGCCTAGGTATGTCATGGACATCCCTAGGTATACTTAATAGAGAACTTTGGGTATCAAACCAGGGAACTGGTTGTTGTTGCTATTGTTGTTGGGCCATATTAACCAAAGATAATGACCCTACTAAAGCAGTTGACACACTTGGGATGATGGAGATGGGTACACTTGATGTATCTCTTATGGTGGAACTAATGGGTGCACACCCACTAAAGGTATTTAGATTCAGAGGTCTGAGAGCTAGCCTTTCCAAATCTTGGCAAAGTGTCTCTAAACCTAATGTATCAGAAGGCTCAGATGGGATTTCGATCTCCTGGATTTTGTATCTTGGTTTCCTAGTTTTGGGAGAAAGACTTTGAAAAATGGTTTCCTTAGTGGTTTTAGACCTAGTAGCAATGTGTCTAGGTGGGTCCAGCCTGAGAAACTTAAATCTATTCTACTAAGGTTTCTCACAAACTAGTCAAGAGTAACATGTTGCACCTGCAAACACAATATTGTTGAACCAAAACTGATCACATTAGCATTAGCAAAAAAAACTAAATCACAAATCATGAAAGAAGGTCCTCCTAGCACCAAATATGTTGAGCGTATATTTTTCCCAATTGCAAAATAACACCACAGGTAGAGTATTGAATAGAAAACTCTCTCTTGCAAATAAACCAAATGACAAACATTCAACTTCTCCAAGGTTCTAGTAAAATATCTAAATATTATAATAGTGCCAAAAATAATTCAATAATGCATGTGACCATAAACAATGGGGCTTTTGCTGGTTCTAAATAATACGTAGTGATTGAAAGATCTAACTAAAAATCCAGTGTAAAATAAAAGCAGTTCTTTTTAGGGTTTTTTAAATTGATGCTACCCTGAATCCCTGTTAGTAAAGTATTTTATCTTCACTTAAAAGGTTTCAAATGATAAAATGTGGAATTGTCCACCTCATTTTAATGTCCATGCCTTTAATATGAAGTAAGTTTTAGATAGTTGGGTTCATTATATATTCCTTATGTTGATGCCACTACCCTAATAGTAGTTAGTAGAAGTTAGCGTGTTAGCAATGTTAGCAAAATTATATTTCATTTTTTTATCTTAATTTAATGTGAAATAGTAGGTTAGTATCCCTCCTAAACCATGTGTTTTATCTAAAATCTTAGATTAATAAATTTTGGAGGTGCAAAAATTCTAGAAAAGGACTAGAATGGAAATAACTTGAAAGCTTAACAATTCTGGAAATGGACCAGAATAGAAATGAAACTAAAAGGAAATTAGCAGAAATTATGGAAAAGGACTAGAATGGAAATAAAATAAACTAAAATTTTGGATGGACCATAATGAAATGATTGAATGCTTGAAATAAAATGAACTTAACAAAAATGAATGAATAAACAATGCAGATTTGGGGTTAGCTGAAAAAGTAAAGTTCTGAATTAGTTTAGCAAGCTCCTCTCTGCAAAATCCCAAGTTATGAGGTAATAATAAAACAACCTGAATTAATGGACCTGCAACATAAGCACAATACCCTTAAATCAAGTGCAAGACTCAAAGGAAATAATAGAGAAACTGCATCATCTTGACCTTCACCTATTGCAACCCATTTCATGGCATAAGACAATGGCTAGAAGTCACTAAAATATAGAAATGATAAGACACTAAAAACATTAGTTTTATGATTAGAAACCCTCCTTTTTATTTTTCTCACAAAATTTTTCTACCCTCTCAAAATCTGAAAAATGCTCTTTCTTATTGCTTTTCGAAATGTTACATCATTTCCAGCCCCCCTAAACAGGTAGGATAGCAAGGTATAAATAATGCTTAGAAGTCCTTTCGCTTCAACTTCATTTACAATTAAAATAATAAATGGATATAAGAAAATAATCCATCATCATTTTTTGTGATTTAATACAATAAAATAACACTTCTAAACATTATTTTAAATAATAATAAAACCAAAAACATAATATTACGTAACTCCTTATGTCTCCCCTTTCTCTTATCACATAGGCATTCTACCTAAGAACACCCCTTTGCACCCATAAAAATGAATAATAAAAAAAACATTTAACTATACATTATAACCCCTTTGATTTTAGGCCTCATTTAAAATATTGAATATAATCAAACAACATTCACATTAAAATAAGGTAGACCAATCTAATTCAACGAGATTTTCGCTGTGCTGCTCGAAACCAAGGCTCGATGGTATCTCTTCGAAGCCATACCAAACATGCCCAAGGATTGGGATGTCCCCCATCCTAGGCACTTTGGTTTCCATATAATATAGTGAGGCCATCACGCCATCGATGCAACCATGGCGCTATCAACACCACATTGTGGTGCTACGATTGATGTAGCCATGATGCTGTCAAAACAATGTCATTGTGGTGTTGTGTTCGATCCCAGCCATGGCGTTGTCAACACCATGTCAGGGGGCTGCCATCGACGTAGCCATGGCACTATCAACCCTTCACCATGGCACTGTCATCGATTGCAGCCATGGCGCTATCAACACCACATCAGGGGGCTACCATCGATGCAACCATGGCATTGTCAACCCTTCACCATGGCTGTCGAGCTCCTTGCTCTCGCACTCACACTGTGCAATACCAACAAAAAACTTTCCATGCTCTTGAGGTAGACCTTTATCTCCATCGATTAGGGTTACATGTTGCCCTAATAATGTTTCTTTGTTGGCTTTCTTGACGACATGCCTCTGGTTTCAACCGTTTCACTGTCAAATCTGGTGCCTTATGTGTTGTCCTCCTGACACCCTAATGCTATCTTTGGACCACTTCCTATTTTTCCAGTGTTACGTAGCCTCGAACGTTTTGGAATAGCCACCCTTGCCTTCGATCATTTTGAATAGCCACCATCGCCTTCTCCTGCAATCAAACGTAACATGGTCAAACATATTATTATCACATCCTTTGTAAAGTATATTATAATAATATTATTATATACAATATAATAATATTATTATAATAATAACATTTTAGAATAAAATAATCATAATAATATTATTATAATAACATTTTAGAACATCATAATAATATTACTATTATATACATAATATAATTAATGTAATTATATTAGGTAGATAATAGCATATTATTTCCTATCACAATTTATTTGTACCTTTTGTATCCTCTTCTTGTTTTAGGTAATTTTTTGGTAAGACTTTGCTTTATTAAACACATTCCATCACCTTAGATAGTATGAAGAACATTAAATTTTATTTATCAAAATGGATTTTAATTAATCTAAGCATTAATGCCTAGATTAATTAATCATTAAATATAATATAACTAAAGAAATTAAAATCATTAACATAAACAGTCAAACATCACTATTCTTACAAGCCAAAGAAAACCAAAAACCTTTAATATCGAAACATGACAAGTGGGTCCCCAAGAAGCTTGGGGTGGTTGTGGAAAATCCACAATAGAACATAGTCATATCAACATTGTTATATGGTTCTTCAGTTTCGGGAGCTTCAGATATGATTTAGACTGCATCGTTAGGAAGCTCTATGGTCAAAGGCCTACTGTTTGACAGTGGTGCCTCAACTAATTGATCCGCTATGACTTGTACTTTGATGGAATTATGGCTTATGAATTCCAGATCAAATTTTGTTAGTAGCATGTTCCACTTCATAGTAGGCGTATTATGATACATCTTACTCATCATGTATTATAAAGAATTTTGTTTGGATATAAGATATGTTGTATGACTTAATATATAGTGTTACAATTTCTTTGTAGCAAACACCACTGGTAAACATAATTTTTCCACATGCATACCCGAGATCATAGCTCACCAAGGTTCGACTAATATAATATATGGCATGTTCTCTGACTTGCACGTTATTTTGGGCTAACATGGTTCCTAGTGCAAAGTCAGTTGCCAATATTTATAATAGAAAAGGTAATTCTGGCCTTGGTGGAGCTAGCACTGGCGGTGTTGCCAATTATTGCTTTATTTTAGTGAAGTTTGCTTGACAGTCATCGTCCTAGTTGAATGGGACCCCCTTATGTAGCAGTCGATTCATGGGTCGACATTTATCTAATAAATGAGTGATGAATCACTTTATTGATGATACCTTTCCCTGAAGGCTCCTTAACTCTTTAATATTGGTGGGAGGACGCATTTCCAAGATAGCCTTGACCTTTGCTAGGTTGACTTTGATGCCTCATTTAGGGACAATGAATCCTAGTAGTTTTTTAGAAGTTATGCCAAATACGCACTTCTTAGGATTCAGCCTGACATTGTTCTCTATTAGGCAATCGAAGACCTTCCTTAATACCTCTGCATTCTCTTCTCGTAGCAATGACTTGGCCAACAAGTCATCGATATAATCTTCTAGAATTTTATGCATATAGTCATGAAAAATGTGTCATGGCCCGCTGATATGTGGCACCAGTTTTTTTGAGGCCAAATGGCATAACTTTATATAAAAAAATTCCCCATGGCATTATAGACATGATTTTATGCCAGTATTCGAGTTTAATATGAATTTGATTGTAACCAGAAAAACCATCCATTAAGGAGAGCATTTCGTGACCTGTAGTTGTATCTATGAGAGCATCGATATTAAGAAACGAAAATGAATCTTTGGGTGTTACCTTATTTAGGTCTCTAAAATTTGTGTAGATATGGATTCTTCCATCAGTTTTTCTCATGGGTACCATATTGGACACCCATTATGGATAGTCGATGGAGATTACAAATTCTACATCCAATAGCTTTTGTAGCTCATATTTCACAATTAAGGATACTATTGGATGCATATTTCTAAGATTTTTCTTGACCAACTTCTTCGTTAGATCTAGTGAAAGGTTATGAGTAACCAATTTCGGATCTATACCTGACATATCCTTATACATCCAAGAAAACAATTTTGGTCTCTCTTTCAGCAAAGTGATGAGGGTGGCCCGCTCATCTGGAGTGAGACTCTCTCCAAATTTAACCTTCTTTGAATTGGTGGGATCATTACTGATATCCACCTCAAAGGTTTCCTCTACTAACATATGTGATCCCTCCTACAACTGATGAGGCATAGGAATCAAATGGATGTCATCAACCAAGTTGATAGGTTTCATGTTGGAAGTATTTTTGGCATGATAGACATCATTTGCATAGCCTGGAAGAAAATGAAATGGTTGTAAGATTTCTTCGTTAGGTAATAAATCTTCAGGCTCAACGAGTGAATCAACATGATCCCAGTCGATAGCATCTTTGTTAAGATATAATGGTTTGGACAGATCTTCTAGATTGTAAAGTGGAGTGGTCAAATCAATGGAAACCATGTTTATGGAATGAAATTGATATCCAAGACCACATAGACCAAATTCTACATAATCAATGTAGTCCTCATACTCATGATCTAGCTCTAATGGCACAGGCACAAAGGGGTATTCTCTGTGAGGATCGTGGAACTACTATATCCTACCTATGCATTGGCTACAAAATAGGATCATTTGGCTCACGGAGATCCATGTAGGTCGATGGAAGGGGATTAACCTAATAAATTTGATCCAAGTTTAACCATCTTGCTCTCAGATGAGTACCAACACGTAACTGACGATAGACCTCATCTATGTCGATGGGTTGATGACAATAACACAAATAAGGAGGACTAAGGTAGGCCCTCTCTAACTCATCTTCTTCATCACTGTCAGATAAATAGAACCCATCATTTGCTCCTAATCCTATGGGGTGTTCTGGCAAGTGTGGCCCCATGAATCTGACTTCTTGATTGCTGTCATCACTATATGGAAAAACTAGATAATTATACCGCAAGTGTGACATTGCCAAGAAATGTAGCTCTGCTTCTTCCCTCAAATGATCAATATTAGGAAGGATTTACTCGATAACATGTACCGACTCTATAGGCAGCAGGTGATGCGCATATAAAGGTCTTAAATAATCCCCCTCAGCTTCCTCCTCAAATTTATCATCATTTGAGGATTTGCTATCGGCATCATAACTTGGTTCACTTATCTTGGAGGTGGAATCCTCTCCATAATCATTGTAGAGATCTCCTGACTCAAGATCACCTAAAACTATGGGGTTATGCCCCTACACACCTGTGTCATCAACTGCACTATGGATTTGGTGACCTAAGTTGCCCTTGGGGTTTTGATATGTATCAGTATAATCTAGGAGATCTTCATGATGTTATTCAAATGACTCAGTAGTGATGAAAAATACCATCGGGTTAGTACTCCAAAATATGGAAATATTAGGATGATATGGGTTGAAGTCCACATCGTCTGCCAGACTTAGGTACAAGTGATCTAAGGATACTGCAAGCAAATCATCTTGTCCTTGTATCTATAACCCCAATCCAAATGTATCAGTTGCTAGCTGATAACATGGCTCAGATGAAGTTCTTTGCCCTTGTTCAAATAGACCAGGTTTGTACCCATGCCAGTGATAAAACTCAAAAATATGCATGGAGTACTCTGGGTTGGATAAATAATGAACATTTATAGTGAAAGGTTTGTCACTATCTTCAACCATGGGCTCTCGTGTTGGAAGTTGATCTAGCCCAGTGTATATGAAGTTAGTCTTATTAGGTGGCTCTCCTAATGAAACCACCGATCCAATCGGATAATGATGAGCGAACGGTCGACCCATATCTTGCATAGTCTCTAGAATAGGTCCAAAGGTTACATTCTGCACAATATACTCACCTAATTTGGTTTTGGCGAGATGTACCATCACCTGCATTACGGATGATCCTACTAACAATGTAGGCAAGATAGGCTGAGGTACCTCCTCGGCTATGTCTTGGGCTTCTTCCACTTCCATGCAGATAGGAGCCTCCTTAACGACTGGTTTAGGTGTTTGATTCTTCTCTTTTTCACCCATATTTTCTTTTAACTTCCTGTCATCCTGAAGTATAACTGATGTAATTAGTTTCAGTGAAGTAGTAGTAGTGTTGTCAGATCTATGCGACATAGCTATTGATGGTTGAGCATGTACTATTGGTTTGCCTCCTAGATTTTTAATCGGTAATGCGAGTTGGATGTCCAGTTGTGTTGATGGAAGTATGAAACCCCTAGAAAAATCTTCTAGGTTCATGAACTTAAAGGGTTATTCATCTGATAACACTACGTGAACCCATTCCTCATGTAGATATTTTAGACATTGGTGTAATATAGATGGAATGCAATACATTTCATGAATCCAAGGCCTCTCGAGGAGGATGTTGTATTACATGGTCTCCTCGATCACATGACACATCACAAAGATGGTGTTTAGGACCACCTGCATAGGCATGACAATCATGCCAACCGTCGAGCATAGGGCATCATTAAATGCTCTCAATGTGAATGTGGTGGGCACAATGTGTGATTTTGGTAGCTTCAAATGATTCAATGCCTTGGTCATTATTATGTTGATTGACGAACCAGTGTTGATCAAGACCCTCTTGAATGGTACATGATTAACGCATGCAATGATATGCAATGGTGGGTCAGCCATATCTATAGGAACCATATTAATTTCATGATCATAAAACTAGATCATGGGCTCCTGGAACTGCTGTACATGTCCCATAAAATTGGTAAATGCCTATGCATCCTGAGATTATACTTCGATGGACCTTAGAATCTCCATAAGAGTCTCCCTGTGCCTATGGGACTATTGTATCAGTTCATATATAGATAGCTTCGTGGGAGATGTATACAAGTTTTGGAATAGCTTGTTCTATATGGTCACCACTGGTCTCGTTGGTGGGCCTAAAATATTTTATTCCAGCTATTGATTCAGCATGGCTTGTATTCTTATGGGAGCACATGGTTGATTCGATTGCTCATATCTCCCATGTATTGTAAAATCATTCACCATGCCTATGAACCCTTGGATAGGCAGTTCGACGTGCACGTGGTTGACCTGGCCAATGTTATTACATGACACCTCATGGTTTGGTAGTGGATTTTTGTAAATCCCCATGTTCTGGTTGTCAAGAACCTATGGATTACTTGGTATTACAAGCTTGCCCTTTTCAATCATGTTTTACACAATATGATTGAAGGACCAACATACCTTGATGTCGTGGCCCTTCGCTCGGTGGTAGATGCAAAACAAATCATCCTGATATTCCTTCGACTTAGGATAATTCAAATCAACTAGCTTAACCTCAGGCATTCTGATCGCCTTAGCCTTGCACAATTGATGGAATATTGAAGTCAATGATTCTGTTAGAGAAATGAATTGATGAGATGAGTGTTGTTCTTTTTTTTGCCCTTATAGTTGTTATTGTGCTTTTTGTACTATGTAGGAGGAGGTTGGGCCTGATAATTCTACTTTTACTACCCTTTATCCTCTCTATGGAGGTTTAAAATTACCTGGTTGACATGGGCCTGCTTGCCCTTTTGCTTTGTGGAGCTTTTCTTTGACCCCTCTTTCCTGTTCTTAATCTTCAAATTCCCTTCCTGCAACTTGATGTCTTTGATTACCTTGGCTTGCACCAAATCCTCCTCGAATATTGTATATTGCTATAGTTGCAACAATAGTGAAATGTTCTTGGCACAAATCTTGGTGAACATTCGGGTCAATTCCATAATAGGAATAGGGAATGGTAGTTTTACCATCAATATTCTCCACCTCTTTTCGTATTGTTTAATCGACTCGTCATTGCACTAAGCTAGTGCAGCCAAGTTAGAAATGTTAGCCTATTTCTTGATGCCAAAATAAAAGCGTTAGCTAGTTGCTCAAAACTGGTAATGTTGTGCCTCTTTTGCTTATTGAACCACTCTCGAGATAGGCCTAAAAGGGTCATAACAAATGTGTGCAAAAGCAAAGAATTATTGCTAGCAATTTTGAAACAAGCATCCAAAAATCTCGTGACATGCTCCTATGCATCTTCGTCACCCTTAAATTTTTCTAACCTAGGCATAATGAAATGCTCGGTGGTAAGTTGGAGCAGTATCTAGGGGTCCAAAGGCTCATTATGAATATTTCTTAATGTCAGCCTTTTGAAGTGCCACGTCTTGCCTCTCAATCACTTTTACCTTCTCTCCTAGGGATTTATAAGCCTCTAAGGATAAGAAGTCCTCCTCCCTAAGCTAACATGAGGGTGGTTTCAAAGGTACATTCTTACTCTGTCAAGGTGGAGGTCATTGCTCCTCCTACTCCTCGACTAGGGATTCTTTAGTATATTCTTTATTTTTTCTCGCTCCCTCTTCTTCCTCATATTGTTGTTGCCCCTTGTGTTCAAATGGTGGTGGCAATTCTCTTTGTTGGGCACTAATATGAGTATGAGCATCTCTGCATTCCTACTGTGCATTGACTTGTGAAAAAGCCTTTCTTTGAGTGCGCTCTCTATTCTAGACACGAGTATATAGACCAGCCCTAGCTAGCCTATCCTCCTTCTTTACGTGCTCCTTTTATGTAAGGATGCATTCTTCCTACAGGCATTGCTCGTATAGCCTTTATCTGATGATCCTCTATGATTGAAGTTTCTCTTCTTCAATGCGCTGCATTTCCAGGCGAGCATCCTCCAATTGATCTTAGAGGAGCTATCACAGCTACTTATCTACTAGTCTGTGTGATTCATCAAGGTCATTGGTCATGATAGGCCTCTGGTATTCATTCTCTATGAGAGCGACCTTATGGGTTATGTACCCATATGACTAATTTGCGATGCTTTTACCCTTATCTGTAAATATGGCATGGGCGTCCTACTGTGCTTTGTGCTCTATGACACCATCCATGTTTATGGAATGAAATTGATATCCAAGACCACATAGACCAAATTCTACATAATCAATGTAGTCCTCATACTCATGATCTAGCTCTAATGGCACAGGCATAAAGGGGTATTCTCTGTGAGGACTGTGAACTACTGGATCCTACCTATGCATTGGCTACAAAATAGGATCATTTGGCTCACGGAGATCCATGTAGGTCGATGGAAGGGGATTAACCTAATAAATTTGATCCAAGTTTAACCATCTTGCTCTCAGATGAGTACCAACACGTAACTGACGATAGACCTCATCTATGTCGATGGGTTGATGACAATAACACAAATAAGGAGGACTAAGGTAGGCCCTCTCTAACTCATCTTCTTCATCACTGTCAGATAAATAGAACCCATCATTTGCTCCTAATCCTATGGGGTGTTCTGGCAAGTGTGGCCCCATGAATCTGACTTCTTGATTGCTGTCATCACTATATGGAAAAACTAGATAATTATACCGCAAGTGTGACATTGCCAAGAAATGTAGCTCTGCTTCTTCCCTCAAATGATCAATATTAGGAAGGATTTACTCGATAACATGTACCGACTCTATAGGCAGCAGGTGATGCGCATATAAAGGTCTTAAATAATCCCCCTCAGCTTCCTCCTCAAATTTATCATCATTTGAGGATTTGCTATCGGCATCATAACTTGGTTCACTTATCTTGGAGGTGGAATCCTCTCCATAATCATTGTAGAGATCTCCTGACTCAAGATCACCTAAAACTATGGGGTTATGCCCCTGCACACCCGTGTCATCAACTCGCACTATGGATTTGGTGACCTAAGTTGCCCTTGGGGTTTTGATATGTATCAGTATAATCTAGGAGATCTTCATGATGTTATTCAAATGACTCAGTAGTGATGAAAAATACCATCGGGTTAGTACTCCAAAATATGGAAATATTAGGATGATATGGGTTGAAGTCCACATCGTCTGCCAGACTTAGGTACAAGTGATCTAAGGATACTGCAAGCAAATCATCTTGTCCTTGTATCTATAACCCCAATCCAAATGTATCAGTTGCTAGCTGATAACATGGCTCAGATGAAGTTCTTTGCCCTTGTTCAAATAGACCAGGTTTGTACCCATGCCAGTGATAAAACTCAAAAATATGCATGGAGTACTCTGGGTTGGATAAATAATGAACATTTATAGTGAAAGGTTTGTCACTATCTTCAACCATGGGCTCTCGTGTTGGAAGTTGATCTAGCCCAGTGTATATGAAGTTAGTCTTATTAGGTGGCTCTCCTAATGAAACCACCGATCCAATCGGATAATGATGAGCGAACGGTCGACCCATCTCTTGCATAGTCTCTAGAATAGGTCCAAAGGTTACATTCTGCACAATATACTCACCTAATTTGGTGTTGGCGAGATGTACCATCACCTGCATTACGGATGATCCTACTAACAATGTAGGCAAGATAGGCTGAGGTACCTCCTCGGCTATGTCTTGGGCTTCTTCCACTTCCATGCAGATAGGAGCCTCCTTAACGACTGGTTTAGGTGTTTGATTCTTCTCTTTTTCACCCATATTTTCTTTTAACTTCCTGTCATCCTGAAGTATAACTGATGTAATTAGTTTCAGTGAAGTAGTAGTAGTGTTGTCAGATCTATGCGACATAGCTATTGATGGTTGAGCATGTACTATTGGTTTGCCTCCTAGATTTTTAATCGGTAATGCGAGTTGGATGTCCAGTTGTGTTGATGGAAGTATGAAACCCCTAGAAAAATCTTCTAGGTTCATGAACTTAAAGGGTTATTCATATGATAACACTACGTGAACCCATTCCTCATGTAGATATTTTAGACATTGGTGTAATATAGAGGGAATGCAATACATTTCATGAATCCAAGGCCTCTCGAGGAGGATGTTGTATTACATGGTCTCCTCGATCACATGACACATCACAAAGATGGTGTTTAGGACCACCTGCATAGGCATGACAATCATGCCAACCGTCGAGCATAGGGCATCATTAAATGCTCTCAATGTGAATGTGGTGGGCACAATGTGTGATTTTGGTAGCTTCAAATGATTCAATGCCTTGGTCATTATTATGTTGATTGACGAACCAGTGTTGATCAAGACCCTCTTGAATGGTACATGATTAACGCATGCAATGATATGCAATGGTGGGTCAGCCATATCTATAGGAACCATATTAATTTCATGATCATAAAACTAGATCATGGGCTCCTGGCACTGCTGTACATGTCCCATAAAATTGGTAAATGCCTATGCATCCTGAGATTATACTTCGATGGACCTTAGAATCTCCATAAGAGTCTCCCTGTGCCTATGGGACTATTGTATCAGTTCATATATAGATAGCTTCGTGGGAGATGTATACAAGTTTTGGAATAGCTTGTTCTATATGGTCACCACTGGTCTCATTGGTGGGCCTAAAATATTTTATTCCAGCTATTGATTCAGCATGGCTTGTATTCTTATGGGAGCACATGGTTGATTCGATTGCTCATATCTCCCATGTATTGTAAAATCATTCACCATGCCTATGAACCCTTGGATAGGCAGTTCGACGTGCACGTGGTTGACCTGGCCAATGTTATTACATGACACCTCATGGTTTGGTAGTGGATTTTTGTAAATCCCCATGTTCTGGTTGTCAAGAACCTATGGATTACTTGGTATTACAAGCTTGCCCTTTTCAATCATGTTTTACACAATATGATTGAAGGACCAACATACCTTGATGTCGTGGCCCTTCGCTCGGTGGTAGATGCAAAACAAATCATCCTGATATTCCTTCGACTTAGGATAATTCAAATCAACTAGCTTAACCTCAGGCATTCTGATCGCCTTAGCCTTGCACAATTGATGGAATATTGAAGTCAATGATTCTGTTAGAGAAATGAATTGATGAGATGAGTGTTGTTCTTTTTTTTGCCCTTATAGTTGTTATTGTGCTTTTTGTACTATGTAGGAGGAGGTTGGGCCTGATAATTCTACTTTTACTACCCTTTATCCTCTCTATGGAGGTTTAAAATTACCTGGTTGACATGGGCCTGCTTGCCCTTTTGCTTTGTGGAGCTTTTCTTTGACCCCTCTTTCCTGTTCTTAATCTTCAAATTCCCTTCCTGCAACTTGATGTCTTTGATTACCTTGGCTTGCACCAAATCCTCCTCGAATATTGTATATTGCTATAGTTGCAACAATAGTGAAATGTTCTTGGCACAAATCTTGGTGAACATTCGGGTCAATTCCATAATAGGAATAGGGAATGGTAGTTTTACCATCAATATTCTCCACCTCTTTTCGTATTGTTTAATCGACTCGTCATTGCACTAAGCTAGTGCAGCCAAGTTAGAAATGTTAGCCTATTTCTTGATGCCAAAATAAAAGCGTTAGCTAGTTGCTCAAAACTGGTAATGTTGTGCCTCTTTTGCTTATTGAACCACTCTCGAGATAGGCCTAAAAGGGTCATAACAAATGTGTGCAAAAGCAAAGAATTATTGCTAGCAATTTTGAAACAAGCATCCAAAAATCTCGTGACATGCTCCTATGCATCTTCGTCACCCTTAAATTTTTCTAACCTAGGCATAATGAAATGCTCAGGGTAAGTTGGAGCAGGTATCTAGGGGTCCAAAGGCTCATTATAAATATTTCTTAATGTCAGCTTTTGAAGTGCCACGTCTTGCCTCTCAATCACTTTTACCTTCTCAGCTAGGGATTTATAAGCCTCTAAGGATAAGAAGTCCTCCTCCCTAAGCTGACATGAGGGTGGTTTCAAAGGTACATTCTTACTCTATCAAGGTGGAGGTCATTGCTCCTCCTACTCCTCGACTAGGGATTCTTTAGTATATTCTTTATTTTTTCTCGCTCCCTCTTCTTCCTCATATTGTTGTTGCCCCTTGTGTTCAAATGGTGGTGGCAATTCTCTTTGTTGGGCACTAATATGAGTATGAGCATCTCTGCATTCCTACTGTGCATTGACTTGTGAAAAAGCCTTTCTTTGAGTGCGCTCTCTATTCTAGACACGAGTATATAGACCAGCCCTAGCTAGCCTATCCTCCTTCTTTACGTGCTCCTTTTATGTAAGGATGCATTCTTCCTACAGGCATTGCTCGTATAGCCTTTATCTGATGATCCTCTATGATTGAAGTTTCTCTTCTTCAATGCGCTGCATTTCCAGGCGAGCATCCTCCAATTGATCTTAGAGGAGCTATCACAGCTACTTATCTACTAGTCTGTGTGATTCATCAAGGTCATTGGTCATGATAGGCCTCTGGTATTCATTCTCTATGAGAGCGACCTTATGGGTTATGTACCCATATGACTAATTTGCGATGCTTTTACCCTTATCTGTAAATATGGCATGGGCGTCCTACTTTGCTTTGTGCTCTATGACACCATGCATGGATGGTGGATGAGTTATTCTTTATTAAGAAAAAAAGGTATACAATGGTGCACCTAGTGTCTAGATTTATGACATCAATGGTCCTACTATGCTTTGTGCTCTATGACATCAAACATTCTAGGGCCTCTCCATGTTCTCTAGTAGTCCTAATAGAACCTCCACTACGCTCACTCAGAGCACAGGTGGGTGGATCCGAAGGCTTATAGCCTAGCTGCTCAAGGATGCTACCTAATCTATCTAACTATCTGGATCTTCATTGCTCGTGCGGTGGTGTGCCATTGGCTCCCACCTTAGCCATATTAATAATGATATTTCAATGTTCACCATGTGTGGGAGTTTGTAGAAGCCTACTCTCAGTGACGGTCCTATATGTATGCTCATGAATGGGTGGGTCTCGATCATGTTTGTACTTTGAAGGTGGAGCCAGGGATCCTCCTATAGACCTATGATGTAGGGGTACCAATTTGGACCCCTGTATAACATACTCTTCAGCCGATCCTATGGATGCACATGCAATGCAATCCTGGTAATGGATTTTGAGTGGAACACCCTCATGCTGAGAGGCTCCATGCTCTATTATGCATCTAGAGGAATGCACGTAAGCTCCTCTATTGGGGGTATGCTCAATAGGCTCCTCCCTTGTCAAATTATCTCCTCTAATGCTCACTAATGATGTTCGGGAAGTGCATGTGGGTGAGGATTCGATATGTGCTGATGTGAATATGTTGGGGCTTGGTCATGGGCTTCAGGCTTGTGCCTTTGCCGACCACCCCGTGTCTCCACCATGGTGCACCTAGTGTCTAGATTTATTCTTTATTAAGAAAAAAAGGTATACAATGGTGTTTATCTCATATTAATTTTTAAAAGTGGGCCCTAGAATGTTTGATGTATCAGTATAGAACTCCTTATCATGTTTTGAAATTTTTTGAATGATATTCTTAGTTTAAATTGGCTTTCACCTATATGCTCGCAGCTCAACAACCTGGATATGACTTCTAGGTTGTGTAAATCCCCCGTGTGTTGTGATGAAAGTCCACACCTAGACAAGGAGCACAGATCCTCCAAAATCCTCACCCATTTTCACCCAGTCAATGTTATACCCTCCGAAGATAATACATGTAAATTTTCCAGGGTATGAAAGGTTCTTGGATTCAGTATTGGTCTAGTATCCAAGGGTACATAGGATTTGGGCCAACGAATGGAAATCACCTCCATCGTCGTTGAACCCTACTAGTGGTTGGATGTCAAGCCCAACTCACTAGCATTTAAGTGAGATGTGGTGTGTGTGGTTCATTTTATTGTACATAAAAGAAATGCATCATATAGCACTCATGCTCATTTTCTATATGCTATGCAAATGAAAGAATGTTTCAAATTTAGAAAATGCAAGCTATTCTAGATGCTCTTTTAGACAATGCATATTACAATGATAATGGCCACTACTTGGGCCTCACACATGCACACCAAACTGTAGCACCCTAAAATTGGCGTAGTGAAATTGTAATAATTACATTTACTTTAGTAAATAATTTAAATTCAAAATTTAACCTCCCAAACCGCCCGTTAATCGTCGGGTAATCCGTTTCCCCTTTTTCTACACAATTTTTAGAGGTTTTTTTGATCATTTGACGATATCGTCACCGATCAGACGATATCACCCCAGATCTGACAATTTCGTCTGGGTTAGGACGTCCAGACGATCTTGTATCAAAACTAATTTTGCACAATTAGCTTTTATTCCAACAGGCCTCTAATTTGGGTAGAAGCGTGTTTGCGCCATTAGAGACCCTCCCCCGTTGGAGATCTTCCAAATAGGGATGATCTCCAACCTCCTAGTCTCCCTCCTAAGCCTATTTAATCCTAAGACCTCCCCTTAGCACCCCCTAGCTGAAATTCCCTGTAACCCGACTGCATACATGTTAAAACATCCTAAGTTTATATTTTGCATTAGTTCTATACAATTTTGTTGCAGGTACCATATTGTTTTTCAGCCGGAGCAAGCTTACATCACCATCGACGAACCTGTTCAGATTGGAGGCGATCCTGTCGAATCAAAGACGATTTTGTACCAATGCGAGACGATTTCGACTGCAGTCAACATTGAGGCAAACAGTGCCTAAAGTTTGCATTTCTTCTTCCCTTTTTCTATTGTTTTATGTTGTAATTAGCAATTTTATTCAGTATTTTATTCTGTTCTACATTTTGGAGTTCACCCATCTAGATTAAATGCATAATTAAGCCATAATTGTGATCAAATTAGTATAATTCATTCATGTTTCTATTTTCAAACTTCAGTTTGATATTGTTGCTGTCATTTTATATTGCTTCCCTCTATTAGGATAGTTGCATTTTCTATATTTTGCACCTATTTCTCTATTTGTAGGTCTCTGACGAATTCGTCTGACGAATTCATCAGATATCAGACGATCTTGTCTGATATCAGACGATCCTGTAAAATTAGAGGCGATCTTGACTGCTTCAAGAATCAGAATCATCAGCAGACATCCGGATCAGGTATTTTTCTTGTAATATTCTTTAATTTCTCTATTTTTTTGTTCTATTCTACTTTTCTATATTCATTTAATTTGCATCTGCATATAGAATAGCTTAGACGCATTTTGGCAAAACCTAGGATTTGAATGCTTAAGGCTAAAAACGAACACATAAAACACATTCCCAACCTAGGCATGGAAACTGCCATTAAATGTTTCCTGGTGAACCCACCATCCATCGAAAAATCACCAATATACACCTCCCTTGAGAGGCGGGACCTTCGCAAGTCCTCTCAGTCCGAGGTACCGTGACATCCTTTTCACATCCCCCTTTTGGGCATGGATCCTATAGCCTGAAGGTAGGGGTGTGAAAAATTTTGAGCGATACATTTTGGTGAACCCGACGTGAATGCATTGTAAACCTTTTGAAAACAAAACAAAAAAAAAAAAAAAAAAATAGAACAACTAAAACATAGATGCATTTCAGATCATTTAAGTTTAATATCATGTTTAGATGGTAGCTCCTAAGAAAATATTAGCAGTTACTATAAATGTAGAAAACCATTTGGCAGCCATAGAAATTAATTCTGTACTTAGTGTTCCTGAAAAAGATAGAAATCAACTCTTGTGGGATGAACTTGATAGAAGACTTAGTGTCATCTCATCTAGGTCAACAGAACTTAAACAAATTAAGAGGCTAGTCCTAGATAGAATCCTAGATCCTCATCAACTTTTCTTTTATCATGAACTTTAGAGAGCCTGCCATAGATGGTTAGCTTATAGGAGAGCTCTTGTATCTTCAGAATTGTTCACCTTCGAGGAATACCTCAAGAACGCAGCCATTGTACACCAGTTCCTAGGTTGTGTAGAAGACCAAGAGGTTGTTCTTACAGATAGGGAAATATGGAATAGAGTTCCACGAGCTGTGTTATATCGAGAGTATTGCCACGAGCTTTACTTCTATCAACCAACATCTGAGACAGATAATATCACTATAGCTCTTTTCATTAAATTTTTAAAAGAAAACTTTCAATTTGAAGAAGAACACTTCATGACTCCTAAAGAATTCGAGCCCATTAATGATATTTATAAATTGTTTATAGAAAACTAGATTGTTACTTTCAGTCTTATTTCTTGCATTTATTGTGTTATTTGCTGTCTTTATAATATTATTTCAAAAACAAAGAAAAACTAAAAAACATAACAAAAACTTAAACATTTCATTTTAAATATTGTAGTAGGTATATAATTAATATATACCTCTTAAGCTTGTTGCATATATATATATATATATATATATTTGTTGAAATCAAAATTAAAGCACCATGCCTAAACTTAGGAATGGTAAAGAAACTATAGGAGAAGAAGAAGATTGGTTACAAGATACAACTAGAGACCCAAATGTCTTTCCTGAAGATCCAATTCCAGAAGGAAAAACTCTAGATCAACCAGAACATGACCTAGGTGAAGACAATGAACAAGAAGGAAGTGTTAAAGAGGATGGACCCTCATCCCCTAGAGTAGCTCCAAATGGAACTATTGCTTTTGACAACATAGATCATTTCAAGAAATTTCTCAATGATAACATTGATGCCATTAATGTGGCAGTTCGTATTGATAAAGGGCAAATTAGTAACACTCAAGCAGCCATGGAATATATGTATGATGTGTGCACTAATCCCTTATCTTTCATTGATCAAGAAAGTGATAAGGCTGGGCCATCCAATACAGACATGGTCACTATGATGCAAAACATGTCAAAACAATAGGTTACCCAACCTCCTAAGGAACCTGTTATTCAACCTAAAATCATTCCCACACAAAAGAAAACTTCCTTCACTACTTTATTTTGCCAAACTATTGAGCAATATGCTTCAAGTAAACAAAAACCTAAAACAAAGCCAAACACCAATTTTCAACAATCTGGAATACAACATAATACCACTTCAAAATTCCTTCATAACACTTTTCCTACCAACAATTTACACAATAGTAACATGGCATCTAATCTTCATGTCCCTCCATCATATGCTCACAAAACTCATGTTAATGCCCTACCGAACCAATATGGTGGGAAAACTAGTAATCTGGAAACCATGGTGAAACAGTTGTCTTCACGTATGGACCAAATAGATCCTTATTGTCCCTCATACAATTATTGAGAGATCTGTAGTCAACCTTTGGATCCCATAGTTGTAGCTCAACCATACCCTAAGCATTTTCCCATGCCCATCTTGCCTATATATAAAGGAACCGAAGATCCCATAGAGCATCTTCACATGTTTAGGATAGCATGTCATGATATATCACATGATGACTTACTATTACTAAAAATGTTCCCAAAAATTTTAGGTGGAATGGCATTAGAGTGGTACTATCAATTGCCCACTCATTCCTTGAGAAACTTTGAAGAAATAGCTGAATATTTTGTCCATAAATTTAGTGCCTACATCGAGAGGCATGTAACCATCAAAGATTTATACAACTTAAAACAAGACAAAGATGAATGTTTTGCCGATTTCTTAGCTAGATGGAGGCAATTGACAGGAAAACTGCACTTTGTGCTACCTTATAGGGAAATGTTGGACATTTTTATCAATAACTTACAAGAACAAATATCTTATGAGCTATCAACTGCTACTTTAACTACCTTCGATCAAGCTATAGATTTAGCTCGAAGAGTAGAAGATGCCCTCATTAGGAGAGGCCAACTTAGGAAGAAGGATGATGAGAAAACATCCAAAAATCAATATAAAAACAAACAAGTTGTCGGTGAAGCAAAAATGTTGCTAATGTTAATGCAACAAAGACAATAGAAAATTTTATATTGAAACCTCCTGATAAACCTCCTCGAGAATTTACTAGATTAAATCAACCCTTATCAACTATTTTACCTCAATTACTCGAAAGAGGTTTGATCCAATTACCAGCTATCCGGGAACCTGATCCAACTATACCCAGATACAGAGCTGACTTACATTGTGATTTCCATAGAGGACCTGGACACTCTACCAACGCTTGTAAAATGTTGAAACATAAAATACAATATTTGATTGATAATAATGAAATGGAAGTGCAAGCCTTCCAACCTAAACAAAATGCTCCTAATAATACTCAAAATACCATTCCCCAAAATCAAAATCAAAATGCTAATCAAACATTAGACATATTTCAACACCCTTTACCAAGACATGGTAAAGAGGTAGCCAATCAAATCGAACATCATAATGTTCCTCCTCCTACCCGATATGTAGGAACCATTAGCGGACAATTACCTGTTCAGGATCTTCAAATATTTGATACGACCTTATCCCTGGTTACGACCAGGCCCTTACATAATTTTCAAACTTATGATTCTAGTGATATAGAATCAGATACTGAAAGTGAATTAGAAATTACTTCAAACCAATCGAATAGTTCTAAAAATGAATCAGATCCTATTCAACCTGTCACAGATGCTATGGTTCCAGAAGAACCATTTCCTAGAAGAGTTACTACTCGACCTTCTTCTAATAAATTCCTTCCTAATGAACAAGCCATAAACGCTCGACCCACACCAGTTCAGCATCTCCAATATAACATTGTAGGTACCATCGAAGTCGTTACCCGACAACAGGCTCAAAATTCTCAACAAGAACCAAATCAAAATGATGGATCAGCTCCATTTGTTTTGAAAAATACCAATAAAGGGAATCATGCTTCCCATGTTCAACCTAAACCCCCTTACAATATTAATGAGCAATTATCCAATACTACAACTAGAATTTCCCTTTTAGATTTGTTAAGATCCTCTCCCACCCATAGGGATGAGTTGATGCTTAAATTAAGCCAAATGATGGTACCTCAAAACATTCAACCTGAAGCTATGGCCAATACTATCATCACTCGAGAGGTTGATTGTATTGACTTTTGGGATAAAGATATCCCACAACATAGTTTACATAAGGACAATCCCTTATATATTACTGCTCTAATTGGAGATGTAGCTGTCAAACGAGTTTTGATTGATAATGGCTCATCTCTAAACATTTGCACTTTTGACTTCTACCAAATATTTGGCTTTAGAAGTGATGAAATGAAGAAAACTGATATGATTATCAAATATTTTAATGATGAAACACAAGAAACGTGTGGAGTTATTACCATCCCATTGCAAGTTGGTCCTAGAACCCTAGAAACAACCATGTTTATTGTACATTGCTCGACATCGTACAATATACTTTTGGGTCGCCCTTGGATCAATGCGATGCGAGCGGTCCCATCAACTTTACACCAATGTGTTAAATTTGAATTTAAAAATCAGCTGGTCACTATCCATGGTGACCCTAGACCCTTTGATATGTGTGCTTTGGCAAAACCCGTTGGAGTGCAATTTTGCCCCGCCCTGTCATCCACACATCCTAGTTCTTATTTTTCATCTAAACGTGTGAAACACACACCCATAACTTCACCTATTTCCCCTCCATTAATTTCATCCTCTTATATAGATCAACCCTCTAAACAAATCACTCTAGAACCTCAAAAAGATCTTAAATCTACAACCAATCCTTCATGTGCTATCCCTATAAATTCAAAACCTATAGACACATCTATCATCCCTTCCACATCTAAAGATATAGGGAATAATCCTTCCACATCTTATGCTCTTTTTGATGAAATTTTACCAGATTTATCCACAATATTAATATAAAAAAAAACAAATGCTTTCATGCAAAATTCAATTCTTTTAAATAACTTGCCGCCATCTCCTCGTACTTTGGGCCTCCCACAACCTATGGGAAGTACTTACCAAGTCGGGAGTTTTGCCTTCATTTATAAATGATATGACTGGGGAAGAATCCCTCGAAATATCAAAACTCATCACGAGGGATATGCTCGGTGTTATTTTACCAATGAATATATTAAAGCTAAACCCATAATGCTTAAAATGGGATATAAAGGGAAAGGCTTGGGACCTTTCCAAAATGGCATGAAAGAACCTTTTGAGGTAGAACCGTGGCCTGCCCACTGTGGTGTGGGCCTATTTCCTAGTAAGGGTCAACCCTTTCCTTTTGAAGATGATGATCAACTCATATGTTATCAAGATTATTTGGATAGGCATGTTGATTTGGCTCTAAAAAATTAGTCGTTTACATGTAACATGCTATCCATAGCTTACCCTGAAATGATTGTCGACCCCGATGAAGAGTTGGAAGGAGATATCTTCCATGATGTCTCCATTGAAGAGATGTTACACAATGGATTTTATTTTGATGGTTCTATACCAACTATAGCCCAACTTGAGACCGCTAATCCTCAAGATGAATTATCTAAATTAATCTTATAAGAATTACAAGAATTGGGTGTTTCACCCGCCCCACCTAATTTTGAAAGAGATCTACACATGGAGGTAGAAAACGTCATTAAAATTAATATTGGAACTGAGGATAATCCTCACATAATCAATATTGGATCAGAATTAAGTCATGAAAAACAAGAGAAATATATTGCATTCCTTAAAGAGTATGAATATGTCTTCGCTTGGACATATGAAGATATGCCAGGTCTAGACCCTTTCGTAGTCATGCATCATCTAGTGGTCCATCCGGATGCTAAACCTGTTAAACAAAAACTTAGAAAAATACATCCCAAAGTGGCTCTGCTAGTCAAAGGGGAGTTAGAAAAACTCTTGAATGTCATCTTTATACAAGCTATTGATTATGCTAAATGGATCTCAAATGTAGTTCCAGTTACCAAAAAATAAGCCACCAAAGTTAGGGTTTGCACAGATTTCAGAGATATTAATGTTGCATGCCCTAAATATGATTTTCCTCTTCCAAACATGGATCAAATCATTGACTTTACTGTCGGGAGTGGGATGATGTCCTTAATGGATGGATTCTCCAGTTATAATCAGATCAGGATAGCTCCTGAAGATCAGGCTAAGACAGCCTTTATTACCCCCTAGGGTACTTTTTGTTGGAAAGTGATGCCATTTGGCTTAAAGAACGTAGGTGCAACCTATCAACGAGCTATGACTTATATTTTTCATGATATGATGCATGATATCCTACATGATTATGTAGATGATATTATAGCTCGCTCTATTATTGAAGATAATCATTTAGATGATTTGAGAAAAGTTTTTAATCGATTACGAGAATATCTTATTCGATTAAATCTAGCAAAATGCATATTCGAAGTTAAGTCCGGTAAACTATTAGGGGTTTTAGTTTCTTTACGTGGTATCAAAATTGACCCTCTCAAGATTGTGGCTATCATTGATATGCCCGCACCTACTAATATATCTGAGTTACGAAGTTTACAAGGTAAGCTTCAAGCCATCCGTCACTTCATCGATAAGCTGGCGGACGAAACTGGTCCCTTTCTTAAACTCCTTAAGAAGGATGTCCCTTTTAATTGGGATGATGAATGTAGAGAAGCTTTTGAACTTCTCAAGCAATGCCTCCTTAATCCTCCAGTGCTTTCACCGCCTAAACCTAATCGCCCATTTCTCCTATATATTTTAGCTTCAGATTCTGCCGTAGGAGCTATGTTAGCTCAGCTTGATGATGAAAAGAGAGAACAAGCTAATTATTATATTAGCCGAACCTTCATCAGTTATGAAACCCGCTATACAACGTTAGAGAAACTATGTCTAGCAGTCATTTTTGCTACGCAAAAATTATGACATTATATGCTTAGTCAAAAAACTTATGTCATTGCCAAATATGATCCCTTGAGGTATCTCATGAGTCGACCTTATTTATCGGGTCGCACAACCAAGTGGGTTCTTGCTCTAAGCGAGTTTGATCTCACATTCATAGGAAAAAAGTCTATTAAGGGTCAAATCATAGTAGATCAATTAGCTGCTGCACCCTTAGAGTCTACCCATCCCCTCATCATTGAGTTTCCTGATGAATGCCTTCAATTAGAGGCAGACCATATTGAACAATGGTCCTTATACTTTGATGGAGCCCGATGCATGAGTGGGGTTGGTGCGGGTATTATTCTAATATCCCCGCAAAAACATCTTATTCCTCTGTCCTTCAAATTGACATTTTCTTGCACCAATAATACTATCGAATATGAAGCTCTAATCCTTGGATTACGAGCTGCCTTGGCGCTAAAAATTAAAAATTTGTTAGTTTTTGTTGATTCTCAACTGGTTATAAACCAAATTAATGAATTTTATCAGACCATAGATGATAAACTGTGCCCATATAAGGCCTATGTTTTATAATTAATGTCTCTATTTGATCAAGTTACCTTGGAAGCTATTCCTCAAACTTGCAACCGTGCAGCTGATGCTATGGCCGCAGCTACATCTCTCCTCCCCTTGGAGTTAGATGACGAATATGCTACTATCATTATTCATCGACTCCAGGAACCCGCTTCAAATAAGTCATGCCTAGAACCTTTGGATGTGTTTCTAATCAATGAAACTACTCCTAAACCTTGGTATACGGATATATTTGATTTTCTCCAAAATGGGACTTTCCCTGCCAATTCTAATAGAAACCAGCATCGGTTATTACGTAGATGAGCAAGTCGATTTGTAATAATTGGCAATAATTTATATAGGAGATCTTTTGAAGGTATCCTATTAAGATGTTTGAATTTAGAAGAATCCAAATCAGCCTTGAGTGAAGCCCACGATGGATCTTGTGGAGGACACTTTAGTGGTAGTTTCATTGCTAAAAAGCTCCTTCGGATAGGATACTTTTAGCCTGCCATGGAAACAGATGCACATGAGTATGTGCGCCATTGCGACAAGTGCCAGAAACATGCTGACCTTGTCCATGCACCTACACAATAATTGCAGGCTATTTCATCTCCTTGGCCCTTTTCAAAATGGGACTTAGACATTATTGGCAAAATCAATCCTATGTCATCTGATGGACACAAATTCATCATAACCGCCACTGAGTATTTCATGAAGTGGGTCGAAGCTATGCCTTTAGCTTCCTACACTGGCACACAAGTCTCTAAATTTATTTTTAATCAAATCATTTGTAGGTTCGGAATTCCCGCAAATCTCATCTCTGACAATGGAACTTGTTTCAAAAATAAAGATGTTAAAGAATTATGCCAAAAATATAAGATTCAACATCGCTGGTCCACTCCCTATTATCCTCAGGGTAATGGTCGAGCAGAAGCATCTAACAAAACCTTAATCAAAATCCTCAAAATATTGGTCAATAAAATTGGCCATGACTGGCACATTCAGTTATATTCAGCCTTGTGGGCCTATCGAACTAGTGTTCAAACCCCCACGGGAACTTCACCATTTGTTTTGGTTTATGGTGCTGAAGCCATTTTTCCATTTGAATTAGAAGTTCCTTCTTTGGCTCTACTACTTCAAGATATCGAAGTAGGAGATGAATATCGAGCTGGCAGACTCAGTCAGCTGGAACTCCTAGATGAAAAATGCATCAATGCTTTGGAGCATCTCCGTGCCTACCAAAACAAGCTTAAAAAATCATATGCTAAAAAAGTTCGTCATTGATCCTTTGAGATCGGCGACCTTGTTTTAAAATAAAATAAAAAAAATACAAATGCAACTAAGGACCTTAAAGGTAAATTTGAGCCCAATTGGCTTGGACCATACATTATCACTGCTAAATTTGAATTAGGAGCATACAAATTATCTACCTTAGATGGTAAAGAACTTAAAAAACCCATGAATATTTTGCATCTTAAACGTTACTATGTATAAATTTGGTCATTTCATCCATGTATATATTTGTTCAAAATCACTATCTTGTATTTCTTTCAATTTATAAATTCAAAAACACCAAAAACATTCATAATCATCAAAATATTCAAAACTATTTGTTATGGCACTTGTTAATTCTTTTAAAAATGATAAAAATAAAAAACAGCAATATTCTTGACTCTTTCAAAACCAAAACAATATAAAGAAGAAAGAGAGAGTCAACATTCTCAAAACTTCTCAAAAAAAAATCATTTATAAATATTTTCTTGCAATTACTGTAGTTATATGTTTCAAATTATTTTGGGATAAATTAGCATTTATTTGGAATCTCTCACTTGCACACTCAAAAAAATAAAAAATAAAAATAAAAATAAAAATAAATATCTTGATTTTATCTGGCATGATTACTAATCTCTCTTATATCAAATTCCACAAAATTCAATTAAATAAAGTTTGAGCATAGAGAATTGATCTTGTTATTTACTTAAACCAAGCACATATTTTCACAATAAAACGATTATATTTGTAATTTCCATGCTTTGCTACATAGTAGAAGTGGTTTCTTGAGCGAAAAGTTTCCCCTGCTATCCTATCATGCACATGGTCTAGAATCTTTGAGAATTGGCAAAAGTACAAGCTCACCCCTACCCAGAATAAAAATCCCTTGCTCTACAGCTAATCCGAGCAAGTATCCTTAGAATAGAAAGAAAAGAAAAGTTCAAGAAAAAGAGAAAAGAAAAATTTTATTTTATCATTACAGCAATGTTTCAAGCATTATCTCAATTATCAAGCAAAAATACAAAAAGAAAAAAAAAAAAAAAAGAGAAAGCAAAAGCAAAAGCAATAAAATCCCTTTCCCTACCCTTTGAAAAGAAAAGAAGGGTCGATGAGCTTGAATCCCTGGAATTCTCAATTATTCGAAAACTGCGAGGTAAGCCCCATAACAGGTGGTTTGTGCCCAACCCGCTTGGCCTTGGGTAACTCCTAGCGTGGCGATATGTTTGTCACATTAGCGACCTTCTTTTGTACAGACCTATGTCTGCTTATGGATTAGCTAGCTCTTGATAATCCGACCTACATAGTAGTCTAGTATGGTTATATGCATCTACATCATGGTTAATGAACACTTATTTGGTTTTTTCAAATCACTTGTATCATATTATCTTGCTCAAAACTGGTAAATGAACATAGCAATTGCACACACATTTTATATTTGAGAGATTTTGTGTATCATTATGATAAATCAAGATTGGAAATGAACTCACATATGCACATGGGATTCCTTATAAATCTAACTTTTGTCTTCAAAATACTTTGAAATATGTTTTGCAAATTATTTGGAATGATTCCTTTTCTTCTTTAAAGTACAGTTGTTTAGACAACTATCTATATAATAGAAAAATCGAAATTTCTTTCAAAACTATACAATCAAAACATATATATCTAGTTGACTTTCGCGACGATGGTATAGTTCCAAAACCAAAATTGGAATTTTATGCCTAGTGCAAGTCCTTCTCTTCATATTTTCTATTTATCAAAAATCAATCATGCAATACAACTATCTCTTTTTGGATTTTCGCGATGATGGTATAAGTCTATACCTACATATTCTATGCCTAGCGCAAACCATTGTAACAATTTTTATTCCCCATTTATTTAAAAATCATGAAAACCATATGACTTAAATCATTTTGTTACACAAATTATGCTTTTAAACAACATGCACATTTTCATTATTTCATGTCATTATGTCAACCTTCAATTTTGCAATGATGGTATAATTCCTAAGGAATTATCCAAAAATTTTATCACACTTAGGAATTTATACCTAGCAAAAATCATTTTAACATTATTTCATGCATACTATTTTCATGGAAATATGAAAAACAAACCATCATCATCATCATTTGCACCATTGCACCAAAGTCTTAAGACAGTCTCTTAAGCACTCTTTTAATTTTAACAATATTTCTATACTGGGATTAGCTTGACGACCGAGTGAGCAGCGACTCCATGAAATGGTCTATAATAGCGAAAATGTCCTTTGAAATTATTGTTAGAAGTCTCTTTTTATTATTTATCACATTACATCACAAACAAAGAATTTGTTACATCAGATTATTTCATTTAAAATATTACAGCATGACATCAAAATTATAAATGTTCAAAATGACATAATGAATCCTCAATCCAATCATCAAATTAATCACATCAAAACATAAAAGCATCATACAATTACATAAGACAAGTCATATGATCAAAAACATATCTCATCTATATATATCAACAGTATATATACATCATCAAAACTGGATTGGTATGCCATAATCTGTACCTCGGCATACTCAATCCTCTATAAAAAAAATAAAACTATATGTCAATCTGTACAATGTAGTGCAGTAGCTAGCCTTGATAACCCCTTGAGCTTTCAGCCTCATCTCCTCCCCCGCCCTGAGGTGGACGAGGTGGCCCCATCGCAGTATGTGTAGTACTGCAAGTCCTAGTCGTCGATCGAGAAGACGTCCTCGATGACCCAATCCTAATAGGGTCAGCAATGCCGATTGGCAGCTATACCCTCTGACCCTCCGGCACCATCTGGAAGTAGATGCCCTGGTAGAACGTTGTCTGAGCAATCGACCGCGCCAGCTCCTGTGTGCTCGCTCCTCTGCCTCGTGCCCTGAGGCATGCAATATTGTCTCTGAGTTGCGTAACCTCAGCTCGATGGCATGTAGCCTCGTCCTACAATGTCTACACCTATGCCCAAAGATGAGTTGTCTCTGCTCGAAGAGTAGCTGTCTCGCTACTCTCCCTTGTGTCGACACCCTTGCCCTTGTCAGGCGATGGTGGCCTCTCCCTCTGTGGAGAAGGGGGTATCTCCGCCCTCCTCTCTCGTTATTGTGGCCTCTCCTATGCCTGTGGCATCCTCAACTCTCTCTCGTCGTGACCCTGGGCTGCCTCCATAGCTGACTAGCACCGCCTCCCTATCCGACGTACAACTACGTGTATCAAACCCTAAGCCCTCATCATCCAAGGAGGGCAGCTGCCTACGTACCAGGCATCGTAGCCATCTACAACCCCTGCGTTGTCCCCTTCCATTGGCCGAATGGGGGCATCATCTGAGTCCTGACTCCAGAAGTGCTGCATGTCTAGAGCCCTACTAACTGTTGTGTTATCCCAGACAGTCTGGGAAAACTCATAATCCCTGAGAGATGGGATCCCCTGTTGTAGACCGAACTATCGCAAAACTCAGTCATAGCAGTGGAGCTCCACCTCTCCCCTCTCCATCCGTAGCTAGCAAACTTGCCTAACACGAGCTAACTCCTGTCCATCCTCGGCCCACCCTGGGTGCTCTCGCCATGGCCTCCAGGTGATCTGGTCTGGGACAAGGTCATCCAACAATCTTTGGGACATCGGTAAGTCAATCCATCGCTGTGATCCTCTTTGGAGCCACCAGTAGAAGACTTGGGGCCTCTCCTCGTCAATACCTATCAGAGGAATCCCTATTGGCCTCTGCATTGCAATGTGCTCCCAGCACCAAACCTGTAGGAGCAATGTCATCACCAGACATTGGTCGCCCTTGTACATGACCCCATGCAGGATCTTGTACAATCAGCATAGAACAAAGCTGCCCCAAGCAAACCTGTAGCCATGGTCTTGCATATCGTAGATCACATCTGCTAGCATCCATGGTACCCTGCACCCACTCTGGTGGCACAGCAGAAGTCCACCAACCACTCCGGCTAAAACCTGTGTGAGTCTAGATGCCCCAGGCATCTAACGCAGCACCTCGATGTTAACTTCGCCCTTCTCTATGGTGAAGCTCGGGTCACCACACAATCGCCCCATAGCATGGCCCTGATTGGCCGTAGGAGTGATCAACCGTCCTTGTATGGGGATTCTTAGAATCCTCCATACATCCTCCAAAGTGGGAGTCATCTCCCTTGTCGGTATTAGAAAATAGGAAGAACCCGGATACCACCTCTCTGCTAGGGCTGTCAGTAGCCCCATGTCTATCGAAACTTATGGCATTTCTGCCACATGAAGTAAGTCGGCCTGTGCCAGCTGATCCTGCTCTGCCTGTGTAAGAGCGACCAAGTCATCTCTCAAACCTCCATACTTTCATTCCCTACTCTTTAGCAATCCTCTCTGCAACATAAACAACAAAACAACAAAAAATCATTAAAAACAAACTCAAGTGATTAAAAATGCAAGTAAAATAAGTTCAATTTAATCAAATGATGATATTGTCCACTATTGGATGATATCGTCCCAAATTTGAGCAGATTCGTCTCCGATTTTGCAAGCCGAAATTGTCCCTAATTTGATGAAATCGTCCCCCTTTCGTCGATTTCGCCCTTAGACAAAATTGGCGAACTTGAGACGATTTTGTCGAAATCGGGACGATTTCATCCCGATGACGTCGACGGCCCAAAAACGGCCGCGATGCTCAAAAATTAATTAAAATTCACCTAAAAAGCATGTAAAATCAAATTAAATCATTCTAAGTTAAGTCTAGACTCTTACCCGTAGCCCATGTCGGACCTCTGTTGATCTGTGCGTCGTCTCCACCATTTTTTTGCTTCCAGAGCTCTAAAACCAGTAAAGATGAACAGTAAAAATGAATTAGGGTTTTACCCTATTTTTCTTAATTTTATTCAAAAAATTTATAAATAATTTTGTTTTTCCGTGTTTTTACCTCAAACGTTTGATTTGGGTAAAAACACGGAGGGGGCACCATAGTAAGCTGTCGTACGATTCGACCAAGAATCGTCACCTAAAAATGAGAATAATTTTTGCTTTCTCGTAGATCGAGAAGAACTCATATTTAACGTATTTTCTTCGAAAAATTCGCTAAAGAGGGGGAAAAATGTAGCACCCTAAAATTGGCGCAGTGAAATTGTAATAATTACATTTACTTTAGTAAATAATTTAAATTCAAATTTTAACCTCCCAAACTACCCGTTAACCATCGGGTAATCCATTTCCCATTTTCCCGTGCCATTTTTAGAGGTTGTTTTTACCGTTTGATGATATCATCGCCGATCAGATGATATCGCTCCAAATCTGACGATTTCGTCTGGGCTAGGCAGTCTAGACGATCTTGTCTCAAAACTGATTTTGCACAATTAGCTTATGTTCCAACGGGCCTCTAATCCGGGTAGAAACGTGTCTGCGCCATTAGAGACCCTCCCCCGTTGGAGATATCCCAAATAGGGATGATCTCCAACCTCCTAACCTCCCTCCTAAGCCTATTTAATCCTAAGCCCTCCCCTTAGCACCCCCGGCTGAAATTCCCTGTAACCCGACTGCATACATGTTAAAACATCCTAAGTTTCTATTTTGCATTAGTTCTATACAATTTTGTTGCAGGTACCATATTGTTTTTCAGTCGAAGCAAGCTTACATCATCGTCGACGAACCTATTTATATCGGAGGTGATCTTGTCGAATAAGAGACGATTTCGTATAAATGCGAGATGATTTCGACTACAGTCAACATTGAGGCAATCAGTGCCTGAAGTTTGTATTTCTCCATCTTTTCTCTGTTGTTTTATTCTGCAATTAGCTTAGTTTATTTAGTATTTTATACTATTCTGCATTTTGGAGTTCACCCATCTAGATTAAATGCATAATTAAATCATAATTATTATCTAATTAGCATAATTCATTCTTGTTTCTATTTTCAAGTTTCTATTTGATATTATTGTTGTCATTTTACACTGTTTCCCTTTGCTAGAAATGTTGTATTTTCTATGTTTTGCACCTATTTCTCTGTTTGCAGGTTTCTGACGAATTCGTCAGATTTCAGATGATCTTGTCTGATCTCAGACGATCCTGTCAAATAAGAGGCGATCCTGACTGCTTCAAGAATCAGAATCATCAGTAGACATCCGGATCAGGTATTTTTCTTGTAATATTCTTTAATTTCTTTGTTTTTCAATTCTATCTTGCTTTTTTGTATTCATTTAATTTGCATCTGCATATACAATAGCTTAGACGCATTTTGGCCAAACCTAGGATTTGAATGCTTAAGGCTAAAAACGAACACATAAAACACATTCCCAACCTAGGCATGAAAACTGCCATTAAATGTTTCCTGGTGAACCCACCATCCGTCAAAAAATCACTAATATACACCTCCCTTGAGAGGTGGGACCTTTGCAAGTCCTCTCAGTCCGAGGTACTGCGACATCCTTTTCACATCCCCCTTCCGGGCACGGATCCTATAGCCTGAAGGTAGGGATGTGAAAAATTTGGAGCGATACACAAACAAATAAGTTTTATCAAGTACACTGGATTCTAGGGTGGATTGCAATAAGATATTTGTTGTTCCTAGTAGCGCCTTTCTACAAATGCATATTTGAAATGGACTAGGACATGATTGATTTCCATTTTTTAGTTTGATTTTCCTAGTTGCATTCGAAAACAAACATTCTATAAAAACACAAAAAAATAAAAAGAAATAGAGAGTGGAAAATAGGGCCTACCTCAAGTCCTGAGTTGGTCTGCACTCTGCTTTCTGTTGTCTGTGTTGTCAGGTGTAAACCGTAGGTCTGGTCTACGGTCTGCACTATAAACCACATGTTGAGCCTATGGTTCATGTGTTGGACCATAGATGATAACTACGGTCTATACCTACAATCTCAAAAATCAAAAAACAATAGTTAGATTGCATGAATTGTGGAGTTCCACCATGATCACCTTCTGTAACCACCAAAAAGGCTCACACCTACTGTATCCTATTGCAAGAATTGACAAAAATAATACAAGATGCATATAAGAACAAGAAATTGACAACAAAATAATCAATAAAAGATGTTTTATTCCATTATATTTCAATTCCAAACTCAAATTACAAATACATCCCTCTTAGGGATAATCATATTGATAGAATTGTTACAATAGGACGTGTTTTTATTTCCCTCTCAAGGGTAGGTGTGATTTCAAAGTTCCCTTCATGATGACACAAACTACTCTAGGGTGGAGTAGACCCTCTTCTTCACATTGAGGAAGGAAATGGATGGTTTTATATCCTTTAAAACATGTTTTCTACGATAAATAAGGATCACAAGAATATCAAAAGCATAGGAAGCCTCTCATGATGAGGCCCTTTAAAGACAAATAACATGAAAATAGCATAATGATATAAAATCAAGAAAGTTCATAAACTATGCTAAACATGTGTAAATCCTATCAATATTGATGGAAATATGTGAACAATAAATACAACTATCAATCTATGGAACCAATTACTTGAGATGAAGCACTATAACATAAAAAGAAGCCATTAATGTCTAAACTACTATAATGAGAACAAGTTAGTAAAAACACTAATTATGTTGGTCAGAAGTCTCTAAAATCCTAACTAAACCATTAAAATGCTAAATGTGATCTAATTAAGCATACTAGAAATGAAACAGTAAAAATATATGTCACCTATTATAAACCGCAACTCTGCTAAGCGGTATGCACTATAAACCATGGTTGAAAGCTGTGGTGAGAAACCAAGTGGTTTGCCCTCCAAATTCAAGGGATGTGGGCTTGAACTCCTTGTCCAATTTATGTTCAAGGGTCACCTTCAGTTTCCTCTAATAGGTTTAATAGTTGAATCGTTGAATAGGGCCTCCGTTTACCCGAATTGGTGTTTCTTGTCTCTCCTAGGTCCTTAGGGCATCCATGGCATAATTCATCATGATGCTTGATAAATTGACAATGATGATGACAATAAAGCTATTTGTATGTACTCAAGTGAGTCCACAATTTGACAGGGCTTCACTACTCTAAACACCAATGCTTGCTTCCTATAATATTTTGACAGTGCTTTGCTATCAAAATGCTCTATATGCTCTCTCTATTTTTAAGGGGTACTTATAGGATGTCCCAGGGATAGGGGTGGCTTCATGGAGAATCGAAGATCAAGAAGGTGTGGTTAGAATAGTTGGATTGGAAGCTTCCATACTCTAACCATCTTCTTCTAGAACAAATAGTCATTCAAAATGATTTGGATTGGATGAAGGCCAACTAAACTTCAGTTAATATCATAGGTTATAGCTATAGTCTAGACTGTAAACCGTAGGTCTTATCCATGGTTCAAACTGTAGACAACAGGTCTAAGCTACAGTTCAGTTTGATTAGGCCAAGGAACCCAACTTGAGCGGTTAGAACCACTGCTCTATCTTAAAGTCTATTCAAGATCTTCCATATGGTCTTGTAGCATGTACATATGAGTAGTCTACATCGATATGACGTATTTTAGGTGTCTACAGAATGGTTTAGAGGATGAATTAGTTGATATGGATGAATTGGAAGGTGAATTGGATGAGATTAATTAGAAGAGAAATATATGGGTGATGGTGGAATGATAGGTTGTGGTGACACTTGCTTGAGGTGCTATAGGAGGTTGGACTACCTGTTGTTCATTTTTCTTGTTGGTGCTTCTTTATTCTTGGGTAATTACATGAATAGCCCTCACAAAACCTTAATATTGTTGCACATGGTTGACCTGATTAGAAGGAGTCTTAATGTTTGAATATTCTATTATCTGTTGCTATTCCTCATGATGAGGAAGTGGCTTTTGGTATATGCTAAGGTTTTGGTTTTGATGAGCCAAGGGACTATCAACCTTGATGGTACCTAGTTCTATTATATATTGCACCATGTGTTTAAATGACCAGAAGTTGATAATGTCATGCCCTTTATATCGATTAAAAGGAGAAAATAAGTGTTTCCTATATCCCTTTCCTCATTTAACTTGATATTTTGGTATGATTTCAGGTAAGGCATTGGTGTCATACAACCTTCAAAAAAATAAGGCGTGTGATTCGGGTAAAGGTGTGAAGATGCGGTATTGTCAAACATATTGTCTTCATTGGTGAGTCTGTACAATTGGTGCTATGGCATGAGGTTGGTGATGTGGGGGAACTACTTGATAATTGATTTATTGTAGTTGTTGTTACATGGGTTTTTGCTGTTATTGAGTCATTGCTGGCTGACTCAAGATCACTTGATTTACTTGACTAGGATTTGTCTGGCTAGAATAACTTCATTTTGATTGGCCCTTGTTATGCCATTATTTCTTCTTAGGATTTATCTCACCCTCTTGAATTTTGATCTCTTCAATGACATAGGCTTGAGCAAGAGCCTCATCGAATGTTCTGTATTGTTGTAGTTGTAATAGCAAAGATATGGGTTTTAAGCAACTCCTTGTGAACATTTAGGTTAGTTCTTCCATTGGTAGGGAGAATGGAAATTTAGTAACAACCCTTCAATGATTTTTGAAATCATAGAATATCTTCCTTGAAATATCTTAAGTTATATAGGTCAGTCAATGTGGTCTTATTTCAAACATTGAGGGAAAATCTCTCCAAAACTTTATCTACCAACTATTCAAATGTGAAAATGTTGTGGTAAGGTAGATGGTTATACCAGTCTTTAGTGTATCCCCCAATATCTGAGGAAAGGTTATGAGAATTAAAGCATCATGGTATTGGATCTGAAAGCATGAGTGGATAAATGTGCTTATGTGCTCTCTAGGGTCCTTAGTCCCTTTAAACTTGTCAATTTTTATACTATGAAATCTATTGGATATGGCGGTGATGGTACCAAAAAATGGATGGTTTGATTGACTAGTTATCTTAGGGTAGGCTTCTGGTATATCATACAAAGAGTATACCTCATCAAGATATCAATATGCTATTACATTGCTTAGATTTTGGGATCTTCCATATGTGTATGAAAGCCCTAGATTATTTGATGATTAAGTGGAGGTGATGTGTGTGAAGGAATGAGTTGTTGTGAAGAAATGTGATGTTGATGGTTTGATGAATTGAAGGGAATTTGATGATGTTGGGTGTTTTTTTGGATTTGATGTTGGAATGATTGATGTTGATGAAGTGGATGTGAAGTTTATGGGATGTGAGTGTTTTGGGTTGTGAGAGTGGTGTTGGTGTGGGTGAATGGAGGCATGGGTATAGCAACCTGAGAATATGGCGATACCTAATATTAGTTAGGTTTGAAGTATGTGTGTTGGCTTGGGATAGAATGGGGTTTGAAATCTACCATCTAAGGTTACTGTTGGGAGCAATAACAAGCATCTTGCTAGCCCATGAGCAGTTTGTTGAGATGTTGCCATGCTTGTTGTATGGCAATTTTTGAGGTAGATGGCATGGTTATGGTGGATGTGGATGAGGTGTGAATATTGGAAATGCTGGTAGATATTTGTGGAGGGTAATTTGCAAAAGGAATCACAATATAATGAGGGGTAATGGATGGAATGGTATATGGAATGTGTGAATTTGCATTGACACATGCTTCATAAAGTGGATTGGTGTAAGTGGTGTTACATGTAGATGTAATGGAGGTGATTTGGCTATGTTGTGGTGGGAACATGTGATGTGAAGGGGTGGATGTGGCCTCAAAAAGAGGGTTGGTATAAACTTGGCTAATGTTGGTGTATTGTGGGTGAGAAAATTCCTACTAAAAAGAAGGAACTTGGTTGTGTGGAATGTTAATTTACTCTAAGATAGGTCTATTTGGTCTTAAGTAAATCCCAAATTTATCCATGTCTATGTAGGTGATTCAGGAATCATTAGGTGTAGAAGAATTAGTCTACGGGATAGAAGTGTGAATATCCCTTTCCAACACATCTACGTTTGAAGTAAACATAGAATGTAAAGGTCCAATAAAAATACTAGAATAGCTTGTTTATATCACACTTACGGGATTAGCCACAAAAGTGGCTAGGAAAGAGGTGATGCACTCCATGGATGAAGTGGGTTCGCTGGTGGATGCTTGAATCGTGATTCTTTCTTGGATTCAAGTTGAAACCATAAGCTAATGAGCCAACTGGGGTAATAAATGTGAGGAATGTGTGTGAAATGTTAAGTTATAATGAAATCCTATGTCTTGCAATAGTGCTTTTGATTTTTTTTTGGTTTTGTGTGTTGTGATGTATGCCTAAGCCTAAAGTGCTATGTAGGATGGAGTCCTAAAGTGGATGAAAAATGAGTGATGAAATCCAAAAAAATCTCTCATGGGTTGCTATGGTATCTATGGGGCAAGACAATATATGGAGATAGAGCCCACCATCACTAGTCTTGATCAATAGTTGGTGATGAAGTCCAACACACTGATGTTGAATGTGAGATGTGCAAGAGTGTGTGATTATTTTTAAATTTTATGTTATCTAGGGTGTTCACACAATGCCAAGAAATCTAATTTTACTTAGCTAAGGTAGTGATCAAGAACACTAATACCGAGTTCCCTAAAAATAACTTAGGGTACACCACTTAAGATCCATCCTAAATCATCAAGTGATTCCAATAGTGGAGGGTTCACCTAGCTTGTCCACCCTGAATCATAAAGTGATTCCAATAGTGGGAGTATGCTCGAATATCACTGATTGGTTCCAACTTCAAAGAAATAAAAGTGGATGAATTTAACCTAGGATACAACTACTTATGCTCTTTTGTATTATTGCAAACAACAAACAATGTAAAATATAGAAACACCACAATAAACAAAAACTTTAAATTTATTATGATGCATATTTTGATGCAACTAGTGTGGATGCACAAATGAAAATATACTCTATGTGCAAACTATATGAAGTTGTATTTGTAAATTCCTAAAAATGCAAAGTGTATTACTTTTTAAATAGAAAGTAATTATTTCATTTTTTTAATATCTCTTTAAAAAGAAAAGAAAAATGGAGGTGGGGTTTGATACAGACTTACCAAGAAGCCTACATTTTTTTTCTTCCCAACTATCCTAGATGCAGCGAGGCATCTCCTTGGTGCAATGATACATCTCCTAGATGCAGTAGGGCATCCATAAAATGTTGTAGAGCATCTGCACGACCATAGATCAAATTCTTTTGCTTCTAGAAACCCTAGTTTCATAATTTTTGTGCAATCGAATATTTGAAAACCTGCAATAGAAATACAAAAACGTATATCAAAAGACAAGGTATATTAAAATATATAACCCTTTGTGGGTCCCATCGTGATCACCATTTTGTAAAGCAAAAATTATGAACACCAAGATAGTAATAAAAGAATCAACACATAAACTATATGGCATAATGAAGAGAAACATTATTTTATTAATGTAGTGGGAGCCTTGATATCCAATGTTACAATAAAATATGTATTGATACAATAGTTACAATACAAGGGTTTTTAAAATCCTTGTTTACAAAATAATATATGGTGTCTTCTTCGTTGTCCTTTTATCCAAACAAGTTGTAGGTTAGCTTGAGTATCTCTGTGGGGCCACCCTAGCTGCAACAACTTTCAATAATGTGGTTACTACACCTAAAAATAGATAAAAAATACCACACGGTCAATAGCATATGAGAGGGCTCCATTGTATGAGACCCTTTGTAAAACAAATCTACAAAATCCTAGTGTTGTAAATGATGAAATGCAAACAAGATATAAAAACATAAGATGTCAAATAATAAAATATATTACCTTGTCAAAGAATATACCTATTGTTTTGATCTGTGTTCTTGTGTTTACGATCTAATGTTGTACAAACACCCAAAAGCATTCGAGGGTACAATGGTAGCAAATATACTAAGGGAAAATTCTTGAAAGTGTTTAGTGATGGTGGTAAACACTCTACATAATTCTTGGAATGCTCAACAACATTCACAAGATGCTAGGAGGAATTTGGGGGTTCTTGTGAAAGGTATTGCAAAACCAAATCTAGTTTACAAAGGTGGTGGATGATAGAAATGAAGGATACAAATGGCAACGGTGAGGGAAAAAGGTAGCAGAATATGAGTGTTTTGGAGAGGGATAAAAATGAGGGCTTGATGGGAATGCTTAACCACTTCAAGAATAAAAATACAACTTAACCTCATTCATGAAAATGAATGACTTTTTATAACATGCCTTCCATATGCTAGAGTTTTGATGATACCAAAGTGCGGTCAAGATTAAAACATAATGGAGGGCTAGGATTGTAATCTTTGAAATGTGGCACGAATCAAGTCAAGTGGATGGTTGAGATTAAAACTTTAATGAGAGATTGTGATTTATTCATACATATAAATTTATTTATACAAGTAGCTAGGTTTTGGTGTCTACATGTATTATCAAATTCAAATCTTTGAGTTTCTTAGCAAAATGTTTCTATATTATGTATATTTTTGTAAATAGTTTTCTCTCCTTTGAGCAAACTGTTCAATCTCTATGTAATGGTGGAATATTTTTTTCTTCTATGTGCTTCTTCTATATGGTTTGATCTCTAGTTTAACACCTTAGACTTCTTTATCTTAGCAACTCATACTTTATATTTGAATGCATCTCTTTTTGACGAATGTAGTTAGTTTTATCAATAAGTTTTTGTGTTACTTTTTTGTTTGATTGATTATGTGAAATTACCTTTCAATGCTTGGCTACTTATTCTTCCATTCTTCTTAGGAATTAATATTCTTGACACCATGCACCTTATACTCATTTTTTTAGATAGATTCAACCATGGTGTTTTGTTCATATTTGTCTTAAAAAATTGTGGTTGCTTCTCCACAAGTACCAAAACTATTGTATCATGTCATTGATTCTAAGGAAGCATTTCCAACAATGAACTTGCAATTATCATCCAAGTATTAAATTTTATTTTGTCTTTGGTGCTTATATTTGGCATCAAATAACTCCAATGGAAAAATTGCTACCTTTTGAGCTTGAGAAAAGACTAGTCTTTGATTTGAGAGGTGCTTTGAACTTTTTCTTAACACTATTTCTTTTTTGTGCACTTGATTTTTGTTATGCTTAAGTAAGAATGCATAGCTAGCATTTCATCATTACTTCATTCTATTTTAAGTGCCTATGTGTTCTTTGTGAATGATAGTTAATTTTTATTTTAGAGCAAAATCAGTTGTTTGCTTGTGTCTGTCATTTTATGGATTTTTATCGACCATTCTTCTTGTGATTGATAATCTTGTGACTGTAGATAACAACCTATAATCAAACTTCCTTTGATATATTAGAATTCTTGACTTCTTCCTTGGGATTTTTTGAATGTGATGGTTTATAGAACTTGCTCCTTTCAACAAATATTTATTTCTTATCTTCTTCTTGTTCCTTTTGGTACATAGTGAATTTTATTTTTGAATACTCCTTTTAATGGAAAGTGAGACTTTATTCTTGCCAAAAATTTGAAGGGTAAATGGAGCTAGTGAAAATTTCATTGGGATTTTATTTTATACTTTGTGAGATCTTCTTCTACATAAAATTCATACATTGAATACCGTGGCAAATGTGGGTGGTGTGAGAATAATAGAAAAATCAGTGTTGAAATGTTGCTTCTTGTTTTAATTCTTTTGAACATGCTCTTGATTAATTTACTACACTTCACAATGTCCCTTTTTGGAATGTTTATCTCTTGAGAGATAATTTATACTCTAGTTTTTTATTTCTCAATGTAATTCTTGATGTTAGTAATCTTGGAATTCATAGGAATATTTTATAGCCTCCTTAGTGCCTTTTGAAATGGCAATTGATTCTTTACGGGGCACTTATGATCTTGTTTCATTTTTTTCAACTTGAACTTGGTATTTTTTGTAGATTATGATCTTATTGGTCTTATTGATAGGGATGATACCATTTTTACTACTTTAAGGCTTTTTCCTCTTTGGTATTTGGTAAGGATTTTCACCCTAAGACCTCTTAGTAAAGTGCATTTGTCTTCTATTGATTGAAGCTTAAATAAGGATCAAAAGGAGAATTATTCTCCCTTATATCTACTCTAATACCACATATCAAGACTCAATGTTTTATACTTTACAATATGAAATTATAGATATTTAAATACATAGATCACCTCTTTTAGGCATAACAAATCTCTAACCAAACTTGTAACTATCTATAGTCTACAGTGCATGCATAGTCCTTATGATGGGTGGTTATACCACATGCCATTTCACATGGGCTATGATGGATGGTTATACCCTTGTCCTCTAGTAGACCTTACATACCATGTGTTGAGTGGTTACTCAACTTACATACACATTATCTATGATGTAATAATTCCTAATATATCAACTTATTTATAATACAAAAATATTCCCACTTACCTAACAATTATAATCCTTAGTCTAATAATGATAAATTTCTAGAAAATATCAATAAATAGATCAATTGGATGCAACGTTTTGCATGGGTAAATGGTCTTTAGCTTGTAGTTAGAATGTGTGTTTATATTTGGTTGCATGGATTCTTTCCCATTGAAAACTGGTACTTTTCTTGATATAGCTTGAAATCCTATACTTTTTGCCTTAAAATTTGGGTTTGATACCCAAAATAAGTTGTCCTTATTAAGTTGTCAGCTCTAGCCTTCCCTTAGATGGATTGGTTACATAGTATGATTAAGTTCATGAATCTAACATTCCTATCATATTTGTATTGTGAATTGATAAAGTTTTCTACCCAAAATTGAATCTTAGTCTATTGATCAATTGGTGGTTTGGTATTGTTATCCCTATTCAAATATATGATGGTTAGGATTTTCATGAGTGTTGTTAATGATTGCACTTTAAATTATCAATATAGGGTGGTGTTTGGTGGCTATATGCACTAGAGAGCAAAGAAACATATCTCTATATAGGATCTTTTTAGGTTTCCTAATTGCTAAAATAAAAATCATACTTAAATTTAAATGTAGACTTGGAATTTAAGTTGCAACTTGTAGAAAATTTAAATGCACACTGTTAAATACACACTTTCAAGAATTTAAATCACACTTTCAAGAATTTAAATCACACTTGAAAAAATTAAATAACACACTTTGAGAAACTTAGATTAACACACTTACAGAAAAATAAATTATTATGCTTGCAAAGAAATAAAATCTAATCTAGCAGTTGCATAAAACTAACCTAAGAAATAAATAAAATTATAAAATAATTTCAAATTAATTACAAATAAAAATAGTATACAAAAAATATTAAAATAGATAAATAAAAATCCATTAGTTTTTCTATAAACATAATTACAAGAAATAATACTTTCCATTGTGTTGATGGAGTGGGCCCTTACTCCTCATCCCAATGAAAAGTAAATTTCAGTTCAACATATAATTAAAAATACATATAAATGAGAAAAGTAAAAAATCATTATTTATTAGAAAGAGAAGGGGATTAGTGATTTACAAAATCTTCAATCAAAACACATCCTCCCTTTCTTTATTTTCTTCCTTATCCTTATCTAAAAAACATCCTACATAAGCTAGGCATATTTATATACAAGTGATACCTAACTACATCCTTACACTTTCTCAACCACTTGATAAGAATTAGCATGGATAATACAAGTGGAATTTTACATCCCTATTCTCTCTCAACCACTTGCTAATAATTAACATGGATAATACAAGTGGCACTTTACATCCCTATTATATCTCAACCACTTGCTATAAATTAACATGGATAGTACAGGTGACATTTACACTCATTTTATTTGGGAGTAATCACCCCCATATCTTGGAACTAACTTCCCTCATATCTTGGAGTTAACATTTTCCATATCTTGGAACTATAAATTCCCCCATATCTTAGAACTAACTATACAATTTAAGCCTAATATTTGAGGAGGAATTATTGAAACTAACAACATAATTTTAGCCCAACTTTCGAGGATGAATTATTGAAATTAACAACACAATTTTAGCCCAAAATTTGAGAAGGAATTATTGAAACTTTCAACACAATTTTAATTCACTATTTGAGGATGAATTATTGAAACTAACAACATAATTTCAACTCAAGATTTGAGAGTAATCTTGCTTTGGTAAAAAAAAATTAGTCAACTGATGAAAGTCTTCACTTTATCTCCCACATGCAAGTTTCATCCCATGCTACATTTTTTTCTTCAACCCCTACTTTTTCATGCATATTCTAGCACAAGACCATTCTAGCATACTATAACAATTAGTGGCACATTATCTATTTTTGGTGCATCAACATTAGAGACCTGCAAGGCATCATATCTCTATTTGGTTCCATTAGTCTAACACTTATAAACCAAATAATCACAACTAAATATAAAACTAAACCCAAAATCATATAAAACCTATTCAAAATAACATAGTAATGCATTTTACCTATTCACCATGTCTAGTCAAAATATTAGTATAAATTATAGCCTAGTTCAGAGTTAAATATTCTTTACCAACAAATTAAGGGAGTAGAAAATTATTGCTTTGCTACATAAAATGAGGTTTTTTTAGGCCTCATTAGCTTCACGTAAGGCCATGAATGAATTTTGTATTATACTCTTTGTATAAGCCTTATAGGCCCTTGTACAACATTGTATAGGTGAATTTATAGTAATATTTATTATTCAATCTAAAGGTCGATTCTTTACCTAAAAGTCTCTTGTAATTGTGTATAAATACCCCTTTCTCCCAACCATTTCATTATCAGTTGGAGTGTACTTCAATTTCCTTTAGTGACATATTTTGATGTCAATAGACACCCTCTTATTTTGTAAGTTTTTTTTTGTAAGATATTTTTACATTTCTGAGAAATATATTGATTCTATTCATTTTTGGAGAGTATTATGAATTCCAACATTGTATTAGAGTGGGTTCGAGTCTCCAATTCTTGATTGTTTATATTTGAAAACTTATATTCTATGATAATTCCTACAGGAATTATTATTTGAAAATAGTTAGAAGTTGCGTGTTATCGATAATTTGTTAAAACCATCCAAGCAACCAATCATATCCCAAAAGGTATCAACTCTACTTTTATTTATCTAATTCCTAAGAAGCAAACCCCTGAATCTATGGCTGACTTCATGCCAATCAGTCTGTGCAATGTTTCTTACAAGATCCTAACTAAAGCCATTACAAATAGAATGAGAGATATTCTACCGCGCATCATAGATCCATGCCAAGGAAGCTCTGTCTAGGGCAGATCAATCTTGGATGGAGTTATCACAGTTCATGAAGCTCTACACTTTGCTCATAATACTAACATGTCTATTTTTGCCCTCAAGCTTGATATGAACAAAGCATTTAACAGGCTAAATTGGAACTTTCTGATTGTTGTCCTCCTTAAGTTTGGTTTTCACCACCAATGGGTTAATTTGATCAAATAATGTATTTCTAAAGCATGGTTATCGATTTTAGTTAATGGAACAACTACTGGTTACTTTCAAATTCATAGAGGAATTCGAAAGGGGGACCCTATCAGCCCCATGTTATTCATCACTATGGCAGAAGCTTTAGGCATAACCATAAAAAATGCTTGTAGTTCAAGGCTAATATCGAGAATCAAGGCAACATATCTCACTAGGGCTATTTCTCACCAATAATTCATTGATGATACCCTTATATTGACTAAGGCATCAGTGGTTGAAGCCAAAATAAATATATACATCCTACAACTCTACGAGGACGCTGCTAGTCAGAAAGTTAATTTCAGTAAAAGCAAGTTATATTTCTTGAACACCCCCATTCAGAGGCAAGGAAGGATTGCAAAAATTTTAGGGTGTGATATAACAAACCTCCCAACTTCGATCTTGGTCTCCCTCTTTTCATTGGTTCTCCGAGAGATTCAATGTGGGACAAGGTTATTGAAAGAATTAAAAAAAAAACTTACTGGATGGAAAGGTCATCTTCTATCTCAAGAAGGAAAGTTGACCCTCACTAAGGCCTCTATTTAGAGCATTCTAGTATATTTTCTCTCCGTTTTCAAAGCCTCTGTGAAGGTTTTCCAAAAAATTGAGAAACTCCAAAAAGAATTTTTATGGATTGGATCAGAGGAGAAAAAAAGGATACACCTTGTAGGATGGACCAAAGTGTGCAGACCCAAGGAAAATGGGGGCATAGGTCTGAGGAGAATTGCTCATATAAATTTAGCTTTACTAGCTAAGCAAGTGTGGTGTCTCATTTCTGGTGAATAAAATTAATGGACAACTATCATCAAAAGAAAGTATCTTCAAAATATGGAATTTCTAAGTGACTCAGTTCCAATCAAAGGTTCTACTTTTTGGAAAGCAATTCTTAATTTTAAGGAAATCATCAAAAAAGGTTTAATATGGGTTTTAGGCAATGGTGAGAGGATAAATTTTTGAAATGACAGGTGGGCTAAGGATGAACCACTGATGCAATATCCTAACTTAGCCCGAATCAGAGATATCATAGAACTCATTGGTAGAAAAGTCTCCGATTATATGGTTGAGGACAGAGGTAGAATGAAGTGGAAACAAATAAGAATTCAAGGATTTCAAGCAGAATCAAATGATCTTTGTAACATTCTCGGGTAACAGTTTATCCCCATGAGACCCAAGGAAGATCAAGTGACCTGGGCTCCTATGAAAAATAGGCAGTTCACTATTAAATCAACTTACAAGCTTCTACTTGATGATGAGGATTTTGTCCTCCAAAATGACTTAGTTTGGATAAAAAATTTAATTCCAAAAATTACAGTCTTTTCATGGCTGGTTATCCAAGGAAGAATTATAACCATTGATAATATGATGCGTAAAGGTATTTGTATCACTAATTGTTGTTATCTATGCAAGGCTAATTGGGAGACCATTTATCACATTTTCCTTGAGTGCCCTTTTTCCTTGACTGTCCTAAGTGGGGTTTTTCAGGCCTTCAATATTTCATGGGTTAAACCAACCACCGTACTTGATTTGTTCATCCAATGGACTTACCCCTTTTCAAGCCAAAGACTTAGATACATGTGGAAAATTTATCTCAATAACTATCTTTGGCAGGTGTGGTTAGAAAGGAACCATAGAGTCTTTAATGAGTCTATCCATGATCATCAAACTATCATTGCCAGGATCATATCCTTTGCCAATGAGAATGTGAACCTTATCCCTTTTGATAACTGTAAACCTCATCTCCAGGAGACCATGATTGCTCAATATTTAAGCTTAACCTTGTTAGATGAGTTTGTGCCTAGGATAGTCAACCCCAGAGCCAATGTTAAGTGGTCTCCACCTCCTACGGGTTGGTTTAATCTTATTATTGATGAAGCAGCTAAGGACAATCCTGGAATAGTAGGCGCTGGTGGCATTGTGTGAGATCATAATGGAAATATGATGATTGCATTTTTTGAATATTTGAGAACAAGGACGAACAACGAAGCTAAAGCTAGAGCTATGTGGAGAGCCCTTCAAATGAATAAAGACTTAGAAGGTAATTTTATCGTAGAAGGAGACTCTATGCATGTTATAAATATCCTCAATAATTGGAAAACACCTCCTTGGAGGATTAAAACAATTGTTGAAGATGCTAGGATCATTTTCTAGGGAAGACAGGACATAAAATCCCAACATGTCTTTCAGGAAGCTAACAAAATTGTTGATAAGTTGGCTAATTTGGGTGTCGATGGTGACAGACTTTTCAAATGGGAACACGGTGTCCCGAGTGAAGTAGAGGAGCTTATTCAACAAGAATGCCAAGAATGATAGTCAAATTTACCAATAGGGAAGACACTATAAGTTCAAAGGCTAGGAGTATTTCCGTCTCTTTTTTAAATTGGACTCACAATAAAAATTATCTGAGCTGTCAGTCTTCATGGATGCTACTTGGAAATACCACAAAGACTAATGGCGATAGTCACATGTCAGATAACATGGCTCCTAGTCATCTTAGGAATTTGAGGTTGGTTGATAATCATAGGGAAGGAAAGAAACGACAATATAAGACTTCGAACCAAAGCCACGTGGACCACTAGATAACCACCACCATAAATCTAGCCAGCAGGTTCACTTCTCCAAGGCTGATTGGCCAAGATAGTATGTGGTACCAAGGCATGTCATATACCAAAGAAAGCAATTACCGAAGAAATATTAAGAGTAACTGTCAATACAGAGCTTGTGGGAGTTTTTTTCAGTACTCTGCTATGTGTGTCTGCAACTTTTTGTTTCTCCATTATCTCAAGGAAGGGATCTGTGTCTATTTATTTTTTGTAATTATGATGCATGTGTGTTTTCTAGGGGTATACCCAAAATGTTGTATGGGAAGTTTCTTTTTGATAACAGGCTATGTGCCTTACCGGATGTAATGGCTTTGGCGGCATGTATATTTTACATATATAGGATCCTTAGTAAAGATATGTTCATCAACAACCCTGGGCTGATTTTTGTAAAAGGTTTTGGGTCAACCTATAAAACCCGGTATTAATGCTATAGTATCTTATCTACCAATTTTTTTTTTTTAAAACCCTCAAAGAACTCAGATTGCAAGGATATCACTCATCTCTAGCATATTTGCTTTAGGAGACATTAAAAATTAATTGCTATTTCTTATTTTGGCACTCAATCTAATCTGTTGTTCTTTATTTAATTATATGGATGCCCTAACCACTAGATTGAGTTTTTTGAGGTTATTTTAAAACCTCATTTTTACTTTATAGATTTTCAAAAACATCAATTTTTTTTTTCTTTAGAACTTTTTGTCTAGATGTAACACAAATAAGAGGAGAATTTGCATGATTACCGAACAACACATGACTAGGTTGAACATGTTATGGTGGCCTCTATATACAAAAGAAGACATGGTCATACTTTTATACATGGTAATGACATCCAAGCTACTGGTCCAACAATGTTTTTGTTACACTAACAAGAGAGGATGACTTGATATGTTATGTTCAAGAAAAATATTGTGTAGGGGAAACTGTAATAGATATTGATGAATCCTTAACATTTTATATTCTTAGAAAATTTTTAGAGGAGTTCTAGTTTAATGCATCTTCTTGTTTCACCTCTAGATATTTGTTTTAATACGTTATATATTTATTCAATTGACCTTTAATTTTTAAATTTTAAAAGGGAGAATATTCCTTGGAATATTTTAAATAAGAGAAAAAAGGTGTATGTTTCAAATTTTGGGTTTTTAAGGAGTATTTTCATGGCACCTGATTCAAATTTTGTGTACACAAGGAAAAAGTAAAATATTTCATGAAAAGGGATCAGGCTTCCTATGGGTACAATTTTGCACTCCATCCTTTTTGCAAAGATGATGGTTCCCTTCGAGGAGCCCACCAAATTTTGAATGTATTGATGGATGGGCGGAAGATCTTAGAGTAGCAAAAATGGTCACAGGGTGGACAAAACTGATGGGCGAATGATAGAATCAAGCAAGGTGGGTGACAAGAAAGGGTGGACACCCACCCTTAACTTTGGGTAGAAATTCCTAAAAAACCCACCCAACTTGTTGGATGGAAATTCTAAGGGGCTAGCTGGAGATTTTTTGCAAGAAATGATAAAGGATATATTACAAGTGGGTTTTTCCTACAAGGGTTTCCTAGGATGAACATTGTGTTATGTGTGTATCTATTATTTTCATCTTTTGCCTTAAATTATATAGATTAGCATGTTTTAAATGTTGGATGCAAAGGAAGTATATATGATTTATTTGAAAAAAAATTGAATTACTTTTGTATTAATCATGAATAATTATGTTTAATGTAATCCTTAGGGATGTTCATATCACTTGCTTCATATTTTGAAAGTATGATATTATAATGTTCCATAAAGAAGAATTGGATGTTCTAAAAGGGTAGTTAGGAATTTTAGATGATTAAAGATGTCATCTACTAAGGTCTATGCTTGTGGACTAGAAGCATAGAGAGAGATAGAGATAAACATAGTTAGTACAAGGGATAGAAGGATCCCTTTTTGGAGGAAACTCGGGTGACATTTTTTCACAACCTCTCTTTAAAGGACCTAATATTAGGTAGTTACGGGAAGGCAAAAATTAGGTTTTAGAGTCCTTGAATAGACTATTGCGGAGTGATAGATGCTTAGTTAGCTCACCGTGGAGATGACATAGATAGTTTAATTATAAGGCATATGTCATAGATACCTTCATAGAATAACTTATGTAAGGTAGGGAGATGTAGATCCCTATTGAGTATAAAAAAAATATCTCTCTTGAATGGTTGGATTTTCGAGTTGTTACACTTGTGTTGTCACAAAAAAATGTTGTTGGATTATTTTAAACTTCACCAATATCTTCAAGTACATTTCTCAAACAAAGTGTTTGTGTACTTGTTGTAGTGGTTGTAACATATTTTACCTCTATAGCTTTGAGCTTCATGTTACCACTCTTGAACCAAGTGAAAAATAATTTCCAAAATTTGATTTTCTATCATGCAAGCAACTTCTCCAATCTGAGTAATTGTATCTAACAAGCTCCATTTTGTTGGTAGCATCATAATGTATACCAAAAAAGGTTTATTTGACATACCTCAATATTCTCTTGGTTGTTCTCATGTGGTCTTGTGAAGGTTCATTGATATACCTTGATAAAAGTGGAACTACAAAAGCAATATCATGTCTTGTTATAGCAAGGAACATTAAGCTCCAAACAATGCTTCTAAATAAATTTTCATCAACTCTCTCCTCTCCATCATCTCTACGCAAAATTTCTCCATGTACCATAGGTGTCGAAATGGGTTTGTAATTTTCCATGCCATATTTATTTAACATATCCTTTGCATATTTTGATTGATAAATGAATTTTTTTCCATCATCTAGATGTACTTCAACACCAAGAAAGTATTGCATTAGTACTAAATATTTCATATCAAATTTCTTCGTCATAGCATGCTTAAAATAATTTATCATCTGTGAACTACTTCTCATGTAGATCAAATAATCAACATATAGGTACACAAGAAGAATATCATCACCTTCATTCTTGAAATAGAGTGTGGGTCATTCTTTCTTTTCTTGAAACCACAATCTTGGAAGTATCCAACAATCTTCTTGTCCTTGGGAAATTCAAAAAGTTCCCAAGTATCATTTTTTCAATGGACTGAATTTCTTCTTTCATTGCTTTCATCCAAACATCATTAGTACAAGCATATTCATAACATTAAGGTTCCAAATCAGATTCATAAAATAGAGCATAATTCACCAACTTACCTTTTGGTTCTTCTTCATATTCACCATACATTTAGAGCTTCTTAAATATTTAAACAACTTGGTCCAACTCTTGCAATTGGCTTCTTGTTAACCTCCTTTGAAATTTCTTGTCCATTATTTGGCTTGTTGGATGTGCTTTGAGTATTCTTTTTCCTTTATTTATATTCTTGGTGGGACTTGTAGATGAGTTACTTGTGGTTGAACTTGGTGTAGTCTCATTTGAACTTGTTGATGGGCTACTAGATGAGCTTGTAGAAGTAGAGGGATTATTTTGGTAGGAACCTAGGGTTCCTAGCACATAAAATGATAAATAAATAATAAATAACCTAAATCTAAAAGAATCGCCTTTTGATATTGTCGGGAAGTCCCTTCAATAAATTATATTATATTTTATATTCATGGATGATTGAATGATAAGTTCTTACAATGTTTTATACCCCTCTAGGGTTATAGGTGAAAGGTTGCAATGCTTCCTAACCCTAATCTTATAATAATATAATAAATAATATAATTAATTATTATATTATTTATTATTATATTATTTTATTATTATGACCATAGGATATAATATATTATTATTATTAAGATTATTAATTAATGTTAGGATAGGATCCTAACATTCCACCCCTCTTGAAAATAGCTTTGTCCTCAAAGCTGAAACCCTATTTCTTTTATAATCACCATGTATAAGGCCTTGTCGGAAGAGCTTCGTATGCCTTGTATCACTTGTTAAATGTGATACTCTAGCCAAAACCAACCAATTTAATTTTCATAAAGGTTGATGCCAACATTCTTCAAAAGGAAACTCAAAATTTACTTGTATTCACCCCCACCAAGTTGCATACATCATGAATTTTTAGCATTTGGATACGGCAAGATGCAAAAGTGTTTGGTCATTGGAACACTTGTAGTACATATCCTTAGAAGATGTGACTTCTAACAATATTTTCAAGGGGTGTTATAATACTTTCCTTGGTAGCTTAAAAACAATACCGATTCACCATCGTTATTTAGATTAGAGGCGAGATCAACATATTCCTCTAATAAATACTTCACTAGCTTATCATGCTCTCCTTTGGCTGTTGTATTTTTTTTTTAATACAATCAAGTTTTTAAAATATAAGATGAATGTATTTAGTCACAAGGGTAACAAATAAATTTGAAAGTATATTCCGCCTTCCATCCTTTTTAAGGCTCTATATCCCCATATTCCTCTGTAAAAGAAAAAAAATTACACCCTGAAATAAAGTTTCTGGCTGTGTAAAGAGTCAAGAAAATTTACTTTTGGAATAGATCATCCTTGTTTTGGTTTCCACTTTCGTGCCCAACTGTCTTTGAATTCTCTGTCCTCCACACATGCTGATGTCGAGCTCAAGCTGTGGCGAGATGTTCCCCAAGACAAATAACATGACATGAGGAATAGTGGTATCATGGTGGTCATAAACCACATATTGGGCGAACATATTAGGTCTTAGACTTCGGCTTATGAATCTGGTCACATTTCCACTCGCAGATGTTTCTTCATCACATAATGTTGGACCAAGTGTAAAGGATGGATCTTCTGAGCCTCCAGGTCTTTTTTTTTTTCTAAAAGCCACTCTTGGTATGTTTAATAGCTCACATGTGTGGAGCAATTGCTCTTGCCAACCATATAGCAGGGACTTTATCACCCATATGAGGCCAGTAAGTTGTTTTTTCTTGTTTTACATTTGTTAGATTGTGCCATGTTGAACGTATTATCTATTTCATTGCTTTATTGAGCTAGTATTACAATCTCTGCACAACATCCAGTTCTTCTTGGACATCGGTCATGGACTCAAACCACTTGTTGTCCAGAGTGATGCCAATGCACCCTCTTTGCGTCTCCTTTTTATTCACATAAATACCATGATTGTTACCCTTATTATTTTTAGACATCATTTCTGTTATAAGAGTCTGCATTCTATTCCGTGACCTCATTCTTTCCATCCAACGTAGGGTTCACCAGATCTGAAAGTTGTGTGATAAGGACTACTGCAGTCATAGCAGCAAGGAATATGCAAACTACCGCAAGCAGACCCAACAGTTTCAAGTATGATATTTTTTTGTTATTCAGAGAGACTGTAAAATCAATCTGGGCATTGATTACTAGATGTTGAGCATGTTTATCCCAGATCACATAGATCACTGTCACAAGTTGCTGAGCAATCACAAATTATGTCAAGTATAGTTTAAGGATAAGCCCACGCAGTATATCTTTGCTACTGGATAGGTACTTGGATGAACTAAGAGGAATCATTGTGTACGTAGAATGGGCATAAAGTGTTAAAATACAACAAACTGGTAAGCTAGTTATGTTTTTCTTGTTCTACTGTTCACACTTTGGTAACATAACTTTTGACATTGAGTATATTTGTAATTGAATTTGTGATGTATTTGTGTATTTTTTTACAGGCACTAAGGAAATTTAAATGTCGCATCTGGGGAAGATCTTTCAGGCTTGGGACACAAAAGTGTGTTGTTTTATTTCAAGTAATCAATTGGTTAAATAATAATAATAAAATTAAATCGAAAAAAAAGAGAGGCCAGCTTCAGGAAACATGGGGTGAGATGGGCACTAAGAAAAATGTTTTTTTTTTGTTTGTAAATACGGAATCTTCTGTTGATAATAATGGGTTTCTTTTGGAATTCCACCTCTGAAAGGCCTGCGACTTCTCCAGGTGTGGAGAAGCAATTGATCACTTGGTAAAAAAAAAATATATGAAAATGATTTAATGGGTCCAATTATTAGTCTCATATTTTGTGTGTTCAACTTCCCTTGGTCATGTATGTTTGCAAATATCTGGTGCTTCCTATACAGCCAGTTGTTGAGAGCAGTTCATCATTTACTGTTGATCGATTCATCCTACTACAGTCATGGTAAAATTTAAGGCCTCTTGAGGTGATTGCTGGAGAATTTCGTAGTAACGCGCTACAAAGGTTCTTGTTGCCATATATGCCAGTGCTTCTTGATCGTTAGCCATTGTAGAACCAGTCAAAAGTGGTGTTTGATCAGATTGAATTTGCTGTGATATTGAAAACCAAATAATGAAAGGAGTTGGAGATTTCGGTTATTTTCAATAATTAACAGTGTTTTTGTGGTCTTAGATTCTTATTGTCTATATGATTTCAAACAGATTGCATACTGCGATGACGTCTGCGCCATATGTGAATCCACTTCTGCTATTTCGGATTTTTATTTTTCACCTAATGGTGGTGGCCATGGGGGCGGTCTCGAAGGAGATAGACGTCCACTAGTAGTGATATCATGTGCTACTGGCAGTATATTTCTTCCCAATGGATCGTATGCTGATTTTGTAAATACACTTACTTCCTTAACATTAATTAAATTATTCCAAAAATCATTGCGAACAGTATTGGAGATATTGGAAAAACTTGTTTGCTGCTTTAGGGTTATATTAGGTTGTTTTCCACATTGATGGTTATGTGCATCACCCATATGCAAATATGTAAAACACTATTTTTTGGAAGCCTTTTTCCTTGATATCCCTTTCTTCTTGGTACACTTCTTTGAAAAAATATTTACATTTTTAGGGTTTTGAATTTTTTTTGGAAGTGCAATATGTATTTCTGAAAGTTCTTTGGTTATGGGCTCATCCAGAGAAACAATTAATTTAGGGTTTGGAGCAATATGTTCAGTTGCATTTTTTTCTTTCTTGGGAAGAGCAATGGGTACCACCTGGGATTCGTCGGCTATGGGTTCTTCCTCCACCTGGGATTCCATGGCTATGGGTTCTTCCTCCTCTACCAGAGATTCCATGGCTAGGGTCTCCTCCTCTTGCATTTCCATTAAATATTGTATAATACGATCAGAACGTTCCATTTGTTTTTTTTTTTTTTGTTCAATCATTCTTCTAATTTTTGCAATGTCATTTTTCATTTCCTTGACCAATATGGTTGGATCCATAAGGCTCTGATACCAGATGGTAGGAACCTAGGGTTCCTAGCACATAAAATGATAAATAAATAATAAATAACCTAAATCTAAAAGAATCGCCTTTTGATATTGTCGGGAAGTCCCTTCAATAAATTATATTATATATTATATATTTCATGGATGATTGAATGATAAGTTCTTACAATGTTTTATACCCCTCTAGGGTTATAGGTGAAAGGTTGCAATGCTTCCTAACCCTAATCTTATAATAATATAATAAATAATATAATTAATTATTATATTATTTATTTATATTATTTTATTATTATGACCATAGGATATAATATATTATTATTATTAAGATTATTAATTAATGTTAGGATAGGATCCTAACATATTTGAAGGTTGTCCTCTAATTGTATTATATTATTCAACATCATATATTTTTCCTTTAAATTTTTTATGAATATACACTCCCTCTTCATCAAAAATTACATCTCTAGAGACTAAAAAATTGTGAGTGTTTTTATTATATATTCTATATGTCTTACTTATTTCATAATATCCCACAAGAATGCATGAATCACTCTTAGGATCCAACTTATTTCTCCCTTTATCATTCACATGTGCATATGCAAGATAACCAAAAACTCTCAAATAAATTACAGTGGGTTTTGTGCCATACCATTCTTCATGTGGAGTCTTCTTGTGTAGTCCTCTTGTGGAGCATCTATTGAGAGTGCATATTATTGTATCAACTGCATAAGACCAATAAGAATTGCTTACACCTTTTGTTTTCAATGTGCTTCTTGTCATTTATACAATGGTTCTATTTTTTCTTAGCTACCCCATTTCTTTTGTGGTGTATAGGCTATAGTGAGTTGCCTCTTGATGCCATATTGTTTGCAAAAAATTATTGAACTCATTTAAAAAAATTCTCCTCCACTATTAGTTCTCATTTAAACAAAATTCTCCTCCATGATTAGTTCTCATTTAAACAAAATTCTCCTCCACGATTAGTTATCATTTAAACAAAATTCTCCTCCACGATTAGTTCTCAAAAAATTTATTTTATGTCCACTTTCATTCTCAACCAATACTTTGAAATTCTTGAACATGTCAAAAGTTTCATCCTTATGTTTCAAATAATACACCCAGCACTTCCTTTGAAAAATCATAAATGAATGTGATAAAATAAGAAGACTTACCCAAACTTTGTGTTTGCATAGGTCCACAAATATTAGAATGTACAAGTTGGAGTGGGTATGAGACTCTCCATGCTTTTAATTTTGGAAATTCCTTCCTTGCATGCTTTCCAATAATATATTCTTCACACACACCCTTGTGCTCTCCAACCTTAGGTATTCCATTTACCATATCTTGTGAAGACAAACATTCTAGACTTCTAAAATTCAAGTGTCCAAATCTGAGATGCCAAATCCAATTCTTATCTTCAAGTGCCATGTTCATACTCCCTCCAAAGTTCAAAGGAAACATCTAGTTATTTTCCATAGAAACATTGGTGATCACACAATTCCTATTATTCTTATTATAAATGATATATTCATTGTTATCAAACACAACAAGTTGTTATTCAAATTGGGAGCATAATAAATATCATGAATTTTTTGTGTACCTAATTAGTACCAACCTCCATGGTGCCTTTTGTAGCCACATTTAAAGCATTATTTTTCCTAATAATTATCTTGGTCTTGAAAGTCTCGTTCGCATTAGAAAACAACTCTTTCTTTCAAGTCATGTGGTTAGAACAACCAAAATTTAGATACCAAACTTGTTGACTAGTTTTTTCAACCATGCCACTAGTCAAAAATAAATTACCTTGTGTAACTTCATCCTCACATATATAGTGAGTTTTTCTATCTCCCTTTGTGGTCTTAACTCCACAATATCATGCAATATGGTCCATTCTATGATAATTATAGCATTGAACTCATTTTTTATCAACTCTTCCTTTCCTCTTCTAGAAACAACTCCTCTTCCTCTTTCTCCTCTACCTCCTCTTCCTCTTCCATATGCTTGTTTGATTGTTCTTGGACCAGCTTCATCATTCTATTTTTTTTTAATTTAGAACTAAAAGTATTCTCCTCATTTTCTTTACTAGTTTCTCTTAGTCTTTCCTCATGTGACATAAGAGAACCAACTAGGCAATAAATTCAAGTGTAGAAAAATCTTGACTCTCCTAAAAAAATATTGCAACATAATTCTATTTAGGGGTAAGATATATCAATACCTTATTCAAAACTACCTCATTTTTCAAGGTCTCACCAAGGGTGACTATTTTTTTTGCCACATCCTTCACTCTAACACAATAATCACCCACACTTTTAGCCTCTTTCATCTGCAGATTCTCAAACTCCTTCTTCATGGTATACAACTTTACCATTCTCACTTGATCACTTCCTTGGTAAGCCTCTTGAAGAGACTTCCAAGCCTCCTTATCTAATATAACAACAACAATACATGGAAATAAACTCTTATCAAGAGCAAACTGAATGTGGTAGAGGGATAATGAATTCTTCTTCTTTTTTTCTCTTTTTAACATCCTATCATTATCTTGTAATGTATTTCAATAAAGTGGTTCTTCATAACCAATATACACTACCTCGCAAATACCTTTACCAATTAACAATGTCCTAATATTTATGCTACAATAATCATAATCTTACCCATAATATTCTAGAATGGGTAATGAGTTGTTGAAGTTGGCCATTAGACTCAAGCAGCAACAAATGAAGTTTTTCTTCAATAAAATTATCCAAGAACCATGAACCCAAGTTCATGAAACACAAAAAATAGCCAATATATAATACCAAATGAAGCATTTAATCCAAAATTGAGGAGCAAAAAAGTGCAACAAAAAATATAGCAAAAAATGTAGCAGCAAAAATTATAGCAAAAATTGTAGCAACTAGACAATCAAAATTTGAGAGACCAAAACTACTCAAAATTTGATGAAATTTTCCGAGGTGATTCTAAATAAAATAACCTTTCCAACAGTGTATAACATGCATGAATTAGAGTTTTATAACAAAAATTTATAATCCCTACAATTTTATTATAGGTTTTAGAAAATCAGGGATAGCAAGCATGTATCTCACAAAATGAATGGAATAGAATGTTATTTTTTATTCCAAATGAACTCAGAAGTATTAAAATGCTTTCTCAATATTATTATACAACTATTTTAAACTATTGTACATATACAAGAGATAAAATGATGTTAGAACCCTTCATTTCATATTTTAGAAGTTCAACAGTCACAATGACTCTTCAAGGCCTATAGAAACTTTTGGGCTTCTTCAAATTCATGGGATACATTTTGAATTTTTATTTTTATTGGTTAGCATCAAAATCCAATAATGATGAAATGCATTGGGTTAATTTTGGGAGAGTTATGAGGCCCTAAAATGCCTAATTTTATGTAGCAAAGTAACACCTTCTAACCCCCTTAATGTGTTGGCAAATAATGTTTAACTATGGACTAGGATGTAATTTGTGTTAATATTCTCCCTAGAAACAATGAGTAGATAAAGTGCATTACTAAGTTGTAAAATATATGCTTTATATGAATTTAGGATCATGTTTGCATTAGGATAGTGTTGTTTGGTTCATACTATTTTTTCATGGCATGGTAGCAATGTTTTAATAGAAGCTAAATGGAAGAAGAGCATGTTAAAAAGTCTCTACAACAATTTTTGATTATGCAATTTTGGTGCCATAGCACCAAAACTACATAGAGTACCAAAATTTGCATTACCCACACAAAGAAAAAATGGGAAGAAAATTAACAAGTGAATCTAGCTTTGGAAGCTTTGATAAATTCTAGATTTGAGTGTTTAATGTCATTAGAATGGTTTTGGAAAACTAGTGATGAATAGTAAAATATTGGAGATAAAGAAACCAGCTTTAGAACCACCAAGAAATTCTAGAGATATAAATTTAGAATCTACCAATGGTATTGGAACACTATCCCATCCATAATAGGGACCTACGAGGGAGGATACATAGTCATCTTTGGCCAACATTCAAAAATCCTCATTCATCAAAGACATGGCATTGAAAAACCAAATCTATGTATTAACCTACCATTTTATCTTCACTCTGCTCTAAATCCCATGATGAGGAATGTGTAAGAAATAAATGGGCCAATAAAAAATCATGGTTTGATTCATCTCATTTTGTATAATTTTGAAATAGGGATTCCAAATGGAAATAATTCCTTACTCTTGGATCTTGGGATATAACATAGATTAAAAAAACAAGGTGGTAGCACAAAGTATCCCTATAGCCACAAGCCCTAGCAACAAGAGGATGAGAATAATACAATCTATAACTTTAGATGAATGCGAAACAATAGAGACATAGATTTAGTACACTATAATATTCATCCAAAAAACAATAATCGTATGCCATTCTAAGAGCCAATATGCAATAACTAAGGAAAACAAAGCTCAGCCCTGGAATGGAACAAGAATAATAACTAAATCTTAAGATTTCAAGTCATTTTAGCACTAGCAAGGTTAACTCATTGTATAGTATCTTAATTGATTAACAAGCATTGGTTTTAGCAGTTAAATATGACTATAATAGATTTTTTCTACTACATTGAACTTGCTAAATTGTACATGGTGCTTGTGATAGAATCCATGAAGTTGTTAGCCTATATTACTTTATTTTATACAGATAATATTAGAGACTATTATCCATTACATACATTATTGTTACATTTGCTACATTTGTTATAACTTCTACTAAAACAAAACTTCCTAAATATTAATATGTTGTACATGATATAAAAGTTAATAAATTTTTTATCTTCATTCTATCTCTCATCTATCCAACATGTGGTATCATAGTGTAATAGTGTTGTTTCACTATGAATATTCTCCACAATTTATCATAGCCTCCACCAAAAGTGTTGTTTCTACATCTATCAAGATCAAATCTTACTTGCTTTTATCATGTACTCCTCCATTCTCATAGGCAATGCCAACTTCTAAAAGCACATAATATTTTGATGAAAGACAATGTTTTTTACTCCATGTGGAGACACCCTCCTTAATGGCCCTTGTACCAACTTGTTTTTGTGATATTTTACCCTATTCCTTGACCTTGGGAACAACACATATCCAAAATGATGATGGTATACCATTTTGCTTGTTGAGAAAGAGATTATCCAACACTCTCATCATGCCATGTGCAAATATGATGGAATGCCTAACCATGAATAGGTGTGTTGATAAAAGTCATACTGTAATTTGTTAAGGTCACAATTGGACTAGCTCACCATATTTATGGTGTTTCAAGTAGTCTTGAATAACTTGGGCTTTATCTTAATTGATATTAAAAATTTTAACATAATCATCAAAATGTGCCCTGATGAATTCATATTCATCACCTACCTCTCAATTCATCGCTAATTCCTAAGGGTCTCAATTCTAGAACAAATTCTAATAATAGGAATAATTGATGTGTGAACTTGATGAGAGGGATACAATTATGGTAGTAAGCACTATCATTATGTTAAGCACCTTCCTTTAATTATAGATCCTACCAGACACTGCTAAGGGCTTCATCGTGAAGAGGTACAAAAAGATAAAATTGTGCATAATTTCTACGAAATGTTGTCTATAAATCCATTGTGACATGTTTGTATCAATGAGAGAGAATCCATAATTGCATGAGTGCTTTAGAAATCCATGCTCAAAAGGAGAAAATAAATCATGTGAATCAATGAAACCTATGAAAATGGTGGTACTGAGGTGAAATTTGAGTAGTATCTTTGTAGAATTATATAATTGAAGGTAAAATTGAATACCATGGGGGAAATGGTAGATAACAAACTCCTAGTACCAATTATACTTTGAGCCCTCTTTGATTCATTTCAAATGTTGGTTACTTCTCTACAAGTATAAATAGAAAAATATATTTTAAAGAGTTGATCAACATGCTTTAATAAAGGGAAATATAAAATCAATTAAGGGATCAATTGCTTAATATTATCCTCATATCAGCAAAGAAATCACAAAAAGGTAAAAAAGGTCCTTCTACTTCCTCTTATTTCTTATGAAAGGAAAAATTGCTATATTTTTTAAAAGGAAGAACATGACAAAAGGTTTTTTGGTATAACTCCAAGACTCAAGAAAACCAAGTTCATAAACCTCCTCAAAAGAAGCAACAATTTTAAACATAGCAACAACAAGGATATGTTGCTCATGAGAATCTAGAATTAGATTATAATGAGGATTTTGAAGAAGCACACAAAGTATTGATGGATAAGACAATAACAAAACTAAGGAATTAAATGTGTATTAAACAATCCAAGCATCAAGTTGACATTCAAAAGTGTGCCTCACCAAAATAAAGTATAGGTGGAGAAAAGCAAGCATAAATTCAAAAGTATAGATCATTAAAAACAAGTGAAGAATGAGAGAAGTAAGCTATAAATATATATTTCAATAAGGTAGATATTTTATGAAAATTAAGAATTATTTACACTTAAGTCTTGCTTACAATTGATTATCAAAAAAATCTCATACTTATGAATATTGCTTTAAAAATGGTGCTTCATTCTCTATTGAAATTGTGGTGACAATATACAAGGCATTGCTCAAAATTGGTATGTTTAAGATGAAGTGTAAAAGTCAAGAGAAAATAATTAAAATAGTGAAGGACAAGCCCATGAGGGAAAATACTTATTGTGACACAAGCGATCTCAAGCCTTTGAAAAATTATGTTTGTTGTGACACTAGAGATCTATGGAGGTGTCGGAGAAAGATTTGTTTGGGGAACATGTTGTGACTATTGCACAACTTGCCCCAAATTTGGGGACCCACCTTTAATTTTTTTGTTTGGGGGATTTTTGTGTTTTTAGAGTGATAATTTTGGTAGGTCCCTACAAATGAGGTTGCAATATAGGTTACAAGGTCTGGATGTTGGTTAGGATTCCTATTCAATCTCTTTCAAAATGTTTAGTGCATAGGTGATGCTTATAAGGTTTTGATAATTTTAACTTTTTGAAATTAAATAAATTCAAATGTTTGGATTAAACTACATTTTAATAAAAATAAAATGATAAAAAAATGAAAAAATTAATAAAATAAAATAAAAAATGTTTCATTTTTATTATTTTCATTACACTTCTATATTCCTTTTACATTAAGGATAAAATAAAGAGTGAAATATATATATATATATATATATATATATATATATATATATATATATATATACACATGTATTTAATAAAATGAGAGGTTTTATTTAGTTTTAATTTTGGTTTAGTTATATTTAGTTTGGGGTTAATTTAAATTTTGTTTTAGTTTTGGCTTAATTTGGTTTTATTGTATCTGAAGTTTAGCTTACGCAAATTTGTGTTATGGCAGGTTAAAAAAATGGTGAGCACTGATTTCAAGATGGGTTTTGGAATGTATTTCGAGTCAACTACCCATGTCACAGGAGATGTGGACTTAGGTAGGGTGATGTGTAGGTGGACAGACCCGAAGACACATGGATAAAGATGTGGACTATGATTGAGGACGTGCACCATGATTGGGAACCCTGCTGAACCGATTGTGAGGTGGACCTAGATGGCTAGATGTGGACCTAGACCCTATCGATTGACACATGTTTCAACACAAATGATGAAATACATGGGGTCGACTCAGACTAATGATATGAACTGATAAAATAATGGACTATGCAGAATGTGACATAGACTCCAAAGAGGGTTTAAGTAACAGTGTCAAGTAATCTCATGGAAAGTCTTCATGTGAACAACTTGTCAAACGAAATCACACATGTTTGCAATTATATACCTCTAATAATATCATGTATGGATATTTATGGGACTAAAACATGATCCATAAACATTTTGGTGGATCATATGACTTAAAAAATAGAGGCTAACCATACATATGTCATCTCGAGTTGAAAGTAAGGTGTTGGGCTGGTAGAAGCTACTTTATGGATGGAACAAGCATTGAGCTTGTGACCTATCAGAAAAGAAAAACTCAAGATTCTAATGAAGCACACTACCATAGTTTGTCTTGGCTTGCAACATTCCCAGGATATTAGACAATAATTTTTAGCATATGTGAACCTTAGTCCTAATCTGTGTATGTGGATATCATAAGCGGTAAAAAAAAGGAATTCATGAGAACCACTACCCCACATGTGATAGCGATTGTGTTGAGACAATAAGGGAAACATATTTTAGAAATTTTAAAGTAATTAACAAAGAAACAAATATCGAAGGAGGTTTACCCACCAACTATTTTTGGCTCAACTAATTTGGTCAGGTTGGCCATCGTTAATTTGTTCATAGGTAGGATTTAAATGGCTCACATCTTAGGGATTTAGATTCAATTGAATACAAAGTTTGGCAGTGTCTTCCAGAACCATTTGGGGAACTCAAAACTTTGATATATTTATAGTAGTTTGGGTTTAATGATTTGGAACATCTACCAGGATTATTTAAATTCATAGCCATAACAAATAGTAGGAGGTGCGTAGCACTAGGCTTGAGCATGTATTGAATGAGCTGGTAATGAGGGTCATTTTAGAGGCTATGTATAGGGCACCGATAAAGTGAAAGATACATGGACAAGGTATAAGTAAAACTAACATAATAAACCTTATCACCTAGGTTTACAACAACCAATGGATAGGACATTGGTCAAACATCACATTCTAATGGTTTACCATAGATATCAATTGTTAATCAAAATGAATAGCAAAGGCATTACTTTACCGAAGGAGTTATAAAATGATACAGGTAACATAAAATTAGTCATTCAGATGAGTAGGAAAACCATGTCATGCATAGGTTTTAGGATGTTTTCAGAATTGGCATGCTTGGGAATCATGGTGCTTCTTCACAATTTCTAGAACAGATGACACCCTTGAGTTAAGTGGTAGAGACTAAGACATTTGTGATATCTAGCCACGGGATCTACTGTAGTTATCACCGTCGCTGGATAGACTACACATAATTTTGATGAATACATGTTGTAGTGAGCATTTTTTATATAAATTAAGATTTGATGAATACATGGTGAATCTACTTATAAATTAACATGGTAGTGAGTGTTCGATGGAGGTAATTTAAGGCCAACTAGACCTCTAAAATAAGGGTGAATAATTGTTTTTGCTGTCTCGATAGAATGAAGATAGATGGAAGAGATAATGGTTATGAAGAAATAAGACGTGCTATTACGTGGGTTGACATATCATGTGAAGGAAGAGGAAAAGAAATGTCACAAAACATAACAAGCAAATACAAAGTAGAGAAGGTGAAAAGGAAAGGATTCTCCATCGAAAAAGGTGAAACACAAATTTTATGAGGAAATTTTAAAAGGCCATGGAAAATTAGGCATAAGGGCTCGAATTTTTGGAGCAGAAGTACAGGAGAAATATTGGAAGGTTGCCCAAGCTGCTGTCAACATTGGGTCTCACCTTGTATGTAGAAAAATAAGGTTTTGAACATAAAAAAACTTTTATTGTATATATTTTCTACATGTGTTGGGTACATTTAATGGTGTTTTATGCGTAGATACAATAGCATCATTTTAAGTATTTTTAATATAAGTTTTATACCTTAGACTCTTGCATTTAACCAGATTTAGATTGTGTGGATGCAGGTCTAACTTGGTTTTGTTTAGTGTTCAATATCTAAATTTTTTTTACATAATAGGAAGGATTAGTTTTCAATAGTCTTCTTTGATCGTTTTCAGCATTTTGTTTCATATTTTCCATATTTTAACATATTTTTTTCTAACCCTAGCTTTTATTAATTTTTTTATCTTTCATTTTATTTTCTTTAAAATTCCATCAAGCACTCAAAATCCTAACAAGTTCATGATTTTCTGCATTAAGATTAGGGGTTTTGAAGTAATTAGACATCCAAGTAATTGTGTTGTTTAAGGCTAACATATTCAATTATTTGGACATTTTTTTAATTAAGGCATTCATTTTAAGATCGAAAAGCATTTTTATTTGCACCCCACAGGGTTATATTATTTTCATATTAACTTAACAGAGTTCATTTTTGTTTAAAAGGACTAAACACTTCATAAATTTTCAGCACTTCTTTTATCAACTAAGGGCCAAGATAAAATCAAATTGCATTCATGGGAGGGATCTACTAACTTCAATTTTACATTAAGGCACAGATAAAATGAAGTGGTTTTCCACAACACTTTCTAAAAACAAAATTTTAATTTGAGATAAAAGGAATATGCTAACAACAAGTACTAACTACAATTTCACATTAAACTTAAGATAAAAGAAAATAGTCTTGGCACAGGGATTCATGGGTAAATCACTTTGACAAATCAGAGATAAAATGAATTAGGATCAATTTCAAGCACTCATTCATCATTTATTTCTGCACATAAGGGAAATCAAGCCCTTTAATTGATATAAAGCATGGCAAATCACTTTAACCATAAGCCCCTTGTTAATAGTTACTTGCAAATCACTAAGGTATTCTAAGCACAAATTGACACATTTTCACAAACACACAAGCACACATTACTATTCATTAATGATTTATTTTATTACTACTTTGAATTCTAACTTGTTCATTGTTACTTGAAAGTCTATTTTGAAGATATTGGTTTGGATTAACGAGGTTTTATTGATAGGTGATTGTATTCATTAACTATGAATTGATTTAATTAATAATGCATTTATGCTAACAATTTTTGAGGATATTTCTTATTATTATGGTTTAAATGATGCATTATTAAAAAAAATTTGTTGTTGTCATCATTAAGCTATAACCTAAAGGTATCATTACTAGGTCTAAGTCTACAAAAGATACCATCTTCCAAAGCCTATCTCCTACTCAGAGACATAGAAGATCCAAGAGTGAAGCAATTGTTATTCCATCTAGTGGGGTTTCAGTTGGACCACCTATTGTCCCTATTATTCCTATTGTTCCTTTAGTCACCCCACAACCTAATCCAATGGCTACAAATGTTGCTTGGTATGGGGTGCACAGCAATCCTTTGAACATTTCTGGAGTTACCCATGACTTACCCAAGAACATAGAGAAAGTTCTACCCAAGTACAAGCATGATGGCACAAGACTTGCAGAGGAACACATTCAAGCCTATAAGGACACCTTAATTATATTGCAATTCAAATATGAATATGTGGCTTATAGATTGTTTTTTTAGCCTAGATGACCTGGCATATGATTGGTACATCAATATACCCATTGGCTCTATTACTTCTTGGGCCCAATTAGAAACCACTTTTGTAAACCAATTTAGGTTACCCTTAGATCCTGCCATAATTTATAATCAATTTGTGACTTGCAAAAGGGGACCTAATGACCCAATAAGAATGTTTAACACTAGATCCAAAAAGCTCTATACTAGATTGTCTAGTCACTTTGCTTTTACTATCGATGTTGCTCTTCAGATATACTTTGGGGTATTAGATCCCTTGACTACCATGTTTTCTAGGAGAAATCCTTTGGTCACTACTCTTGCCTTAGCATACACGGAGACCATGACTATTGAGCAATAGTTTATGCCATAGGAATATGGGATAAGATAATTACCTATGGTAGGATAGCTTGGGACTTACAATCAGATCCCTATGATAAACCAAGATTTATCATAGTAGATTCTGATGTTGAACACTTTGCCCTACAATAAACTTTTCCCTACCATGCTTTCTTATCCTCACATGCTCACTTATCCAACTACATATTTCCATCCAACCACTCCATTACTCTTAGAGAACCAATTGGCCACTTATGGAGTCACAACAGTGAATGCTCAAGCCTCTCCTACATGTCTAAATCCAACACCCATGCAGATTTTGAATCCATTTTAAAATCCAAATTTTTAAACTCAAAATACATTACAAGATAAAAATGTTCAAAATAAAAATATGGTACCAAATCAAAATATTCTAGGTTTTGAGAATCCAACTAATCCTACCACTAATCCTATTCAACCCAATGAGATTTATTCAAAGGTAAAATATATAAAGAGAATGGTCTATAAGCTAAGTGGTGATATGGTTTAGTTCCAAAAGCAGGCACCACAAAACTCACAATAAAACAAAAACTAGATTTTCAAAGAAACAGTGGAACACATGATTGAACAATGGGGATGTACCTAGTTCGATTTCTAATCAGAATAATGCGAGTTCTAGCTAATCTCGTGCAATTGTTAATATTTAATATTTTGCTAGGAACAATTGGTGTAGGATGCATTCCACTAACGAGAACAACAAAAATGAATGCCCAGTGCTTCAGAAATCCATAGGTATTTTACAACAAGGTATGGATGATTTGGAAATAGTGCTTAATAAGGATTCTTCCCATCAAGCTAGTTCAAGTAGAGGCAAGGGACATGCTTTAGTTGTTGAAACTTTTGATTTTGAAAGTGAGGAAAAAGAGGAGGATGATGATCCCATAGAAGAAAAATTTTAGGACTTTAGGCATTTTCAAAAGGAGAATCACAACTACCACTTGAGTAATAAGAGTAAGACCCAAAATACTTCTACTCCTCCAAAAAAATCCATTATTCCAATATATACTAAGGCAAATAAAAATATTGCACCTCCCGCTCAGATTGATTCATCCAAACCACCTCAAAAGGTGCAAAGTTTTGATAAAATTGCTTATGACATTGTTGATGATTTGAAGAAAACAAAATCTAATATCACTTTGTTTAAATTGGCACATATGACTAATCAACAAGACTCTTTGATTAAGGCCTTGGGTGGGTCAAGAAAAACTAATACTAGGAAAATTGTAGTCACATTTTGCCTTGCGAAAGGAGAAAGGAGAGGTCCCTCATTTTCTCCTGACAATTAGAATTGTAGGAAAGAATCTACACAATTGTTTGGTAGATTTAGGTGTGTCATGTATTATAATACCTTATGCTATTTGTAAGAGGTTGGGTTTGAAACCTAATCCTCCAAACATAATAGTGGTACAATTAGACAGATCTGAGGTGAATGTGGTAGGCATGCTTCATAACATCCATATTCATATTTCATTGAAACCTAGAATTCAACAATTTATTGATATTTACGTTGTTGATATTCCTAACAAATATGGTATGTTACTGGCTAGGGATTGGAGCAAAAACTTGAATGGCTATTTTGCCATGGATTTTCACACATGTGGTTACCTTGGAAAGGGGTATCCAATAAAATCTGAATTGAAAGAGATCCCAGACTCAAGGAGATGATCACAGAGTATAATAGAACAAATGAAGCCCTTTATAATGAGTCTGAGTTGGGTGTTTACATATTGGATACAAATTTGGTTACAAACGAATCTAATGTTAAATTTCTATCTTGCAGCCCATGATGATAATATTGTTTGGACACTTAAATTTGATGGATCTAGATCCAAATAGGGTAGTGGAGTTGGGGTTGAGCTCATTAGCCCTAAAGGTAGGTCCTCTCTTGCTACATTTAGATTACAATTTCCATGTACTTGCAATGTAGTGGAGTATGAAGCATTAATTTTTAGACTACAATTATCCTTGAATAAGAACATTAAATTTTTAAAAGTCTTAGGGGATTAAACGCTAGTTATTACGTAAGTAAAGGTGGAATACATGTGTCATGACAAAAGGCTAATTCACTATAGAACTAGAGTTGGAGGCTTAAAATATGAATTTGAAGCCTTTAACATTTATCTGATTTCTAGAAAATATAATCGTGTGGCGGATTTTTTGGCAGTTGCTACAAGTACGTTAAATCCCATCGATAAAAGAAAATTGAAATTTTTTTCAAAAGAATTGGTTCAATGTCCTTCTATACTTGATAATGTTAAAAATTTATAGGTGATTGACGAAGACCAAAAGGTTAGAGGCAGACAAAGGTGAAGAAGGTGAGATAGTGAAGAGAACTAATGCTATCCCAAAAGGTATTGTCTCACTTGAGATTTTTTTTTATATTGACTATCAAAGGAAAAGGTGCGACAAATTCTCACCTTCAAATTATGCATATAATGTAGTTAATATTGTAAGTAATGAAGATTCACATAATGCAATCATTGGGAAAGCATGTACACATCAATAAAAATAAGGAATAATACATGCACTTAAATATTACATGGATTTTTTTGCATGGACTTATGAGGACCTAAAAAATTACAATCAATACATTATCATGAATACCATTCCTTTGAATCCTGATTCTAAACCATTTAGGCAGAAACAACACCCAGCTAACCCATTGTTGGAACCTCTCATAGAAAATTTAAAAAGCTATTAGATGCAATAATTATATTTCCTATCTGACATTCCACATGGGTTGCAAATATAGTTCCTTTTTAGAATGAAAACTGGAGAAATTCAGTTATGTATTGATTTTAGGAACCTTATTAAAGCTTCACAAAAAAATAACTACCCTCTTCCTTCTATCAATAAAATTTTACAAATGGTTAATGGATCTAAAATTGTGTCCTTTCTTGATGGATATTCAATATATAATCAGATTCTTATTGACGCACATGATAGAATGAAGACTGCATTTACTACCAAATGGGGAATATTTGCTTACAAGAGAATACCTTTTGGTTTGTTCAATGCAGGTGCTACTTTTCAACGTGCCATGGATTTTAGAGACATCATTGGTAAATGCATAGTCATTTATGTAGATGATATCCTTGTTTTATCAAAGAAATGAGATCATATCAATGATTTGAGAAAGGTTCTTCAAAGGTGCAGAGAACATGAAATATCATTTAATCCTAAAAAGTGCATCTTTGGAGTAATTTAGGGGAAATTGTTGGCACATGTCATATCAAAATATGACATTTCTATAGATCCTATGAGGATAGAGGTAATTCAAAATATTCCTTTTTTGGGTTGTAAAATAGATCTTAGGTCATTCTTTGGGAAAATTAATTTTGTTAGGAAATTTATTTCTGGATTTGCAAAAATATTTAAACCATTGAATGACATGTTAAAAAAGGATGTTAATATTAAGTGGACATGTGAGGCTAGGACTGCTTTTCAAAGTATTAAAAATACCATTTCCAATGCACCTATTTTGGTAAGTCCTAATTACAAGAAACCATTCTTCATCTATAATTTTGCATCTGATCATTCATTTGCTAGCATGCTAACTCAGAAAATTGAATATAATTCTAAAAACCCTATTGCTTTTATGAGTTCACCTTTGAAATATGCATAGTTAAGGTACACCTAAATAAAAAAGTGTATGCTTTATTTAAAATTGTCAAAAATATTAGGCATTACATTTTGCATAGTAGATTTTTTTCCATTGTACCTGACCCTGCTATAAAAACCATGTTGATTTAGAATAAACTAGGAAAAAAATGAGGAAAATGGATGTCTACCTTATAGGAATTGTATCTATAGATCCATCCAATGAAGCTCGTTTAGGGACAAGGCTTGACGAGAACACTTGCAAAGATTGACCCTCAAATTTCTTGTCAACAATATAATGTAGAGGATGTCACGCAAGATGAATGGTATATTGATATTTTTTATTTCCTTTTGAATGGTAAGTGTCCTTCACATTTTAATTCCACACAAATAAAGAATTTTCATTTAAATTCCATGAGTTTTATGATTAATGCTGGTGTATTATACAGGAAGAATCATAAAGAAATCTTTCTTCGTTGCTTGAATAAGAAAGAATCCACTCACATCTTACATGAGTTTCATGGTAAGTATGAGATGAGGCATGGTTTCAAAAATGCCATGGCACGCCAGATCTTGAGATATGACTACTATTGGACACACATATTCAAATATGCCCATTCCCATGTGCAGTCTTGCCATATCTATCAGATTGCTACCAGTAGAGAGAGACATGCATCTATGCCATTGCAACCTGTAGTTGATATGAGATATTTTGATTAGTAGGACCTAGATTTTGCAAGGGTTATAAGCCCTAATTATTTGTCTTCCCATAAATACATTCTCACTGCATTTGACTATTGTACTAGATGGAGGGAAGCTATTCCCACCAAAAATTGTACTATGGAGATTATCTTTCAATTTTTGGAAGAATACATCATGACTAGGTTTGGAATACCACATTCAGTTGTTTACGATAGGCTCTACTTTTATTTCAATCCATTTTTTAGAATGGGCATATGATAACAAGGTGAGCATTAGACATTATTCTAATTATTACCCGTAAGGTAATGGATTAGCTGAATCGTATAATAAAAATTTCTTGTCAATTATAAAAATCTGCTTGAACATAATCCTAGGGATTTGCACAATAAATTGAAGTTTGCATTGTGGGTGGATAGAATAAGAATTAAGGAATTCATTGGAACATCACCTTATCATTTAGTATATGGTCAAGATCCAATTTTTCCCACTAATCTTAAATTGCAAACTTTACAATTCACGAAAGAATATATCAAAATGGGTGATAAAATTATAGCTTGTCTCACTCACCTCATGCATTTGTATGAAAACGAGAGAATGCCTTACTTCATTTTAGTAAACACAAAGACATTGTTAAACTATGGTTTGATAAACGGGCAAAAGTTAAGTATTTTAGGATTTCTTATTTAGTTTTTCTTTAGGATAAGACACATGAGAAAAAGGGTGACCATGATAAATTTGACTATCTTTGGCTTGGTCCTTACCAGATTTATGAAATTCTTGGAGAAAATACTTTTCAGTTGAAAATTTTGAGTTCGAAGGATATTCATTTGCTTATTAATGGTTAGTTTCTCAAGCACTACTTTCACCCATGAAGCAACTAGGTTCTTGTATCATTTATACCATGCTTGTATTTTATTGTATCTAGATTTTGGGTTTCCATGCTTTCACTTTTCCTTTGTGTGACGCTTTTGTACATAGTCTTTTGTTTTACAAATATTTGCTATTTGCTTGCTTGTCAATTTTCATTAGTTTGATGGTAGAACCCTGAAGGTTCTAGCTAATATTTAATAAATGAATAAATAAAATAACATTAAAAGGAATCACTTTTAGGGTTGAATCATTATTGCACTGGAATGGGGAATCCTTCCAATGGGTTTAAACAAATATATATTCTTCTTCTTCGATGATTTGTGTGAATGGCCAACCTAATATATATATCTACCCTAAAGCTACGTTGGTGAAGAGACGTGATGGTTCATGTTAGAAAGAGACATGATGGTTCATGTTATGAAGAGATGTGATGGTTCACTTTGAGTTAATAATATAATAATTAAATGATTAATAATACTAACTAATAATGTTAGGATGGAGGATCCTAACATGCCACCCTCCTTAAAAAGAGCTTTGTCCTCAAAGCTCAAAGTGAGGAGCTTTGTCCTTTGTTTTCCAAGCAAAATTTTTGCAAGTTCTTGTACTATTTTAATGTCACTTTTTCGAAGGCAAGGATATCTTGAGGGTTGGAGTGTTAGTGGGGGGTTGCCAAGAAAAATAGTAGAATATTATTTAGGAGAATCGTGATGATGATGGGAGGGAAACCCTTGGGGTCCCTCAAACACTTCATAATGATGCATCAAAAGTGGTGGTAACGCTTCCAAATCCTTTTGTGGTTCCCTAGTAGAGCCAATGGAGGAGTGTGTAGTCACTCTGCATTGTTTTTTAATAGGTTTGGTCATGTGGTGATAATGCAATATTGGTGAGAAAAGTGTGTGTAGGTCTTGTAGAGTGTATGTCTAGACGATATTGGTCATGTAGGGTATGTCTACCCCATCCTTGCTTGGTGCATCAATCACTTTGGGCATATCAACTGTATTGATGTCATTGGTGTGATCAGGTATTTTGGGTATTGCTTGCTCATTGTCCTCATTTTCCACATCTTCATTATCTTTCTCATCTTCCTTAGCTTCCTCATATTCCTTATCTTCCTCATATTCCTCATCTTTAGTGTTATCATTAGGTGAATCTATCACTACTTCTACCTCAATCGCAATTTCATCATTGGGAGAACTACAAGGAATAGTTGCATCCAAAATATATAGTTTGGGTGTAATACATTGATGATTATGGATAAATTTCTCATTGCAATGAAAGCAAAGGTTGTTTTCTCTTTGTGCCTTCATTTCTACGGGGTTGATACGTTTAATGGGTAAGATTCGGGTAAGTTTTGGGGTGGTGTATGTATTTTGTGATTCCCATTCAGGTGGTTTTGTAATTGGGTCCTTCCATTGGAAAAATCCTCCTTTGTAATAATTTTATTTGCAAGGTCATCCTTTTTTAGGGTTAACTCTGCTATTTTTGTTGCTATTTTTATTTCAAAATCATCTTGCCATTTATTCATTACTTGCAGGATTTCTTTCAAGATGTCTTTAAATAAACTTCCCCACTTGTGTCTAGAATCGATGCTCTAATACCAAATGGTAGAACCCTGAAGGTTCTAGATAATATTTAATAAATAAATAAATAAAATAACATTAAAAGGAATCATTTTTAGGGTTGAATCACTATTGTACTAGAATGGGGAATCCCTCCAATGGATTTAAACAAATATATATTCTTCTTCTTGGATGATTTGTGTGAATGGCCAACCTAATATATATCTACGCTAAAGCTACGTTGGTGAAGATACATGACGATTCACGTTAGAAAGAGACGTGATGGTTCACGTTATGAAGAAATGTGATGGTTCACTTTATGAGTTAACAATATAATAATTAAATGATTAATAATACTAACTAATAATGTTAGGATGGAGGATCCTAACATTTGAGTTTAGGTTTAGGGGTTTTTAGCTTTGTCTTGTTTCTTAGGCATGTAGGGTGGTTTGCTTAATCTGAAGCCAAGTAAAATTGACGAGAAGGATCCTAACATTTGAGTTTAGGATATTCTTTGAAATATTGAAGGATAAAGTCATTTTGGTTTGCAAATTAAGGTGAAAATCTAATGCACTCCATATTTAGCCTTAAGTGGTCTCTAATCCAGGTGGTGGGTAAATTTTAAAAAGAAATACAATTCTTAGTAAAAAAAAATGAAAAAAAGCCAAATCAATAAAAAAAAAATAGATAATTGAAAGAAAAGCCAAATCAATAAAAAAAATTAGATATTAAAGGACATTCTTTGAAATATTGAAGGATAAAGCATTTTGGTTTGCAAATTAAGGTGAAAATCTAATGCACTCCATATTTAGCCTTAAGTAGCCTCTAACCTAGGTGGTGGGTAAATTTTGCAAAGCAATACTATGCTTAGTATAAAAAAAATGAAAGAAAAGCCAAATCAATAAAAAAAATTAGATAATATTCATCGGGGCTATGGACGCTTGATCGACAATGGAGCAAGGTCTAGATAAAATAAAAGAAGAGGTATATACAAAATTAAACTAATACCTAGGTGATTCGTATAATCTCTATCAGGGCTATGAATGCTTGGCTGGCAGTAGAGAAAGGTCTAGAAGAGATCAAGGTCATCTCCACTGGGGCTATGAATGATTGGCTGGTATTGAAGCAATGTAGAGGCACATTTTAATGAGTGGTACCCTATAGCCTAAATGCAAAACAAATGATGGAATCTGAATTATTTCAATAATACAAAATGAATCACAATTCACACACTAACTAGTGGAAAATGTTCCATTTGTTTTCATTTGAAGCTATTTACCCATTTTTCCTCAGATATTTCTACATGATGTTAATTTCTCTAATATTTTGGTTTTATTGGTTTTAGATCAGGTTCTTCATTTGAAATGCTTAGGAGCATTTCCAAATAGAGTCGCCATTTGTTGTGACTATTGCACAACTTACCTCAAATTTGGGGACCCACCTTTAATTTTATTTTTTGGGGGATTATTGTGTTCTTATAGTGATAATTTTGGTAAGTCCTTCCAAATGAGGTTGTAATATAGGTTCCAAGGTTTGGAGGTTGATTAGGGTCCCTCTTCAATATCTTTCAAAATGTTTAGTGTGTAGGTAATGCTTATAAGGTTTTAATAATTTTAATTTTTTGAAATTAAATAAATTCAAATGTTTGGATTAAACCACATTTAAATAAAAATAAAAATGATAAAAAAATGAATAAATGAATAAAATAAAACAAAAAATATTTCATTTTTATTATTTTCATTGCACGTCAATATTCCTTTTACATTAAGGATAAAATAAATATTGAAATACACACACACACATATCTATGTGTGCTTGCGTGTGTAATAAAAGGAGAGGTTTTATTTATTTTTAATTTTGGTTTAGTTATCTTTAGTTTGGGGTTTTTTTAATTTTCATTTTAGTTTTGGCTTAGTTTGTTTTTATTGTCTCTAAAGTTTAGCTTACGCAATTTTGTGTTATGGTAGGTTAAAAAATGGTGAGCACTGATTTCAAAGCTAGTTTTGGATGGATTTCAAGTCAACTGCCCATGTCATAGATGACATGGATTTAGGCAAGGTGACATGCGGGTGGAAAAACCTGAAGACACATGGAAAAATATGTGGATTGTGATTGAGGATGTAGACCGTGATTGGGAACTGTAGCACCCTAAAATTGATGCAATAAAACCTTAATAATTACACTTACTCTAGTAAATAATTCAAATTCAAATTTCAACCTCCAAAACTGCTCCCAAACCGTCGTTTAACCCGTTTCCTCCTTTCTCGTGCCATTTTTAGAGTTTGTTTTGACCGTTTGACGATATTGTCGTCGATCAGACGATATCGCCTCAAATCGAACGATTTCATTTGGGCTAGGATGTCTAGACGATCTTGTCCCAAAACTGATTTTTCACAATTAGTCTCTGTTCCAACGACGTCTCTAATTCGGGTAGAAGCATGTCTGCACCGTTAGAGACCTTCCCCGTTGGAGATCTCCCAAATAGGGATGATCTCCAACCTCCTAACCTCCCTCCTAAGCCTATTTAATCCTAGGCCCTCCCCTTAGCATCCCCATGGCTGAAATTCCCTGTAACTCGAATTCTACACGCACTAGACCATCTTAAATCACTATTTGCATTTGTATTTTTTCAAGTTTGTTTGCAGGAACTTCATTGTTTTTTAGTCGGAGCAAGCTCAGTTCATCTCAGACGATCTCGTACAATCTCGGACGATCTCGACCCAATTCGAGACGATTTCGACTACAGTTCACATTGGGGGCAATCAGTGCCCAGAGTTTGCATTTCTTCATCCTTTTTCTGCTGTATTATTCTACATTTAGTTAATTCTATGGTTATTCTTTATTATTCTGCATCTTGGAGTTCACCCATATAGCTTATATGCATAATAAAAGCATAAATTGTCATTTGATCGGTATAATGCATTCATGTTTTTTCTTATTATCATCATTTTAATGTTCTTACTATCATTTTATATCATTACCCTCTGTTATCATAGTTGCATTCTCTGTATTTTGCATCTATTTTTCTGTTTGCAAGTCTCTGAAAAATTCGTTTGACGAATTCGTCAGATCTCAGACGATCGTGTTAGATAGGAGACGATCCTGTCGAATTCCAGATGATCCTGACTACTTCAAAAATCAGAACCTTCATCAGACATCCAGATTAGGTATGGGTCTTTAATCCATATTGTTCTTTCTGTTTTTCTATCCAAATCTGTTTCTGTCTTCATTTAAATCTGCATTTCATATAGAATAGCTTAGACGCATTTTGGCCAAACCTAGGACTTGGATGATTAAAGCTAGAACTGAACACATCAAACACATTCCCAACCTAGGCATGGAAACTACCATTCAAATGTTTCTTGGTGAACCCACCATCCATCAAAAAATCACCATAATACACCTCCCCCAAGATGCGGGACCTTCGCAATGCCTCTCAGTCCGAGGTACCACACCATCCTTTTCCTATCCTCCTTCTAGGCACGGATCCTATAGCCTGAAGGTAGGGATGCAAAAATTTGGAGCGATACATTTTGGTGAACCCGACGTGAATGCATTTAAAACCTTTTGAAAACAAAAAATAAAACAACCAAAACATAGATGCATTTTAAATCATTTAAAACTAATAAGTTGCATATCATGTTTAGATGGTAGCTCCTAAGAAAAAATTAGCAGTTACTATAAATGTTGAAAACCAATTGGCAGCCATAGAAATAAATTATTTGCTTAGTGTGCCTGAAACAGATAGAAATCAACTTTTGTGGGATGAACTTGATAGAATACTAAGTGTCATTTCATCTAGGTCAACAAAACTTAAACAAATCAAGAGGCTTGTCCTAGATAGAATTTTGGATCCTCATCAACTCGTCTTTTATCATGAACTTTAGAGAGCCTGCCATAGATGGTTAGCTTATAGGAGAGCTCTTGTGTCTTCAAAATTGTTCACCTTTGAGGAATACCTCGAGAACGCAACCATTATACACCAGTTCCTAGGTCGTGTAGAAGACCAAGAGGTTGTTCTTACGGATAGGGAAATATGGAATAGAGTTCCTCGAGCTGTGTTATATCGAGAGTATTTCCACGAGCTTTACTTCTATCAACTAGAATCTGAGACAGATAATATCACTATAGCTCTTTTCATTAAATTTTTGAAAGAAAAATTTCAATTTGAAGAAGAACACTTCATGACTCTCGAAGAACTCGAGCCCATTAATGATATTTATAAATTGTTTATAGAAAACTAGATCATTACTTTCAGTATTAGTTCTTGCATTTATTGTGTTGTTTGTTATCTTTACAATATTATTACAAAAACAAGAAAAGCTAAAAAACATAACAAAAACCAAAACATTTCATTTTAAATATTGTAGTAGGTATATAATTAATATATACCTCTTAAGCTTGTTGCATATATATATATATATATATATATATATATATATATATATATATATATATATTTTTATATATATATATATATTTGCTGAAATCTAAATTAATCACAATGCCTAAACTGAGGAATGGTAAACAAACTGAAGGAGAAGAAGAAGATAGGTTAGAAGATAAAACTAGAAACCCAAATCTCCTTCTTGAGGATCCAAGTCCGGAAGGAGAAACTTTAGATCAACCAGAAGATGACCTAGGTGAAGACAATGAACAAGAAGAAAATGTTAAAGAGGATGGATCCTCATCCCCTAGAGTAGCTCCAGATGGAACTATTGCTTTTGACAACTTAGATCATTTCTGGAAAATTTTCAATAATAACATTGGCACTCTTAATATGGCAGTTCGTATTGATAAAGGGCAAATTAGTGACACTCAAGCAGCCATGGAACATATGTTTGATGTGCACACTAATCCCTTGTCTTTCATTGATCAATAAAGTGATAAGGCTAGACCATCCAATAGAGATATGGTCACTATGATTCAGAACATGCCAAAACAACAGGTTACCCAACCTCCTAAGGAACCTGTTATTGAGCCTAAAATAATTCCCACACAAAAGAAAACTTCCTTCATTGCTTTAATTCGCCAAACTATTGATCAATATGCTTCAAGTAAACAAAAACCTAAAATGAAGCCAAACACCAATTTTCAACAATCTAGAATACAACATAATACAACTTCAAAATTCCTTCATAACACCTTTCCTACCAACAATTTACACAATAGCAACATAGAATCTAATCTTCATGTCCCTCCATCATATGCTCACAAATCCCATATCAATGCCCTACCGAACCAATATGGTGGGCAAACTAGTAATCTGGAAGCCATGGTGAAACAGCTTAGCTTCGCGTATGGACTAGATAGACCCTTACCGTCCCTCGTACAATTATCGAGAGATATGTAGTCAACCTTTGGATCCCATAGTTGTAGCACAACCATACCCTAAGCATTTTCCCATGCCCATCCTGCCTATATATAAAGGAATCAAAGATCCCATAGAGCATCTTCGCATGTTTAGGATAGCATGTCATGATATATCACATGATGACTTGCTATTACTAAAAATGTTCCCAAAAATTTTAGGTGGAATGGCATTAGAGTGGTACTATCAATTGCCCACTCATTCTTTGAGAAACTTTGAAGAAATAGCTGAATCTTTTGTCCATCAATTTAGTGCCTACATCAAGAGGCATGTAACCATTAAATATTTATACAACTTAAAACAAGACAAGGATGAATGTTTTGCTGATTTCTTAGCTAGATGGAGGCAGTTGACAGGAAAACTGCACTTTGTGCTACCTTATAGGGAAATTTTGGACATTTTTATCAACTGCTACTTTAACTACCTTCGATAAGGCTATAGATTTAGCTCAAAGAGTAGAAGATGCCCTCATTAGGAGAGGCCAACTTAGGAAGAAAGATGATGAGAAAACCTCCAAAAATCAATATAAAAACAAGCAAGTCGTAGGTGACGGAGTCACTGACAGCAGAAATGTTGCTAATATCAATGCAACAAAAACAACAAAAAAAATTATATTGAAACCACCTGATAAACCTCCTTGAGAATTTACTAGATTGAATCAACCGTTATCAACTATTTTACCTCAATTACTCGAAAGAGGTTTGATCCAATTACCAGCTATCTGAGAACCTAATCCAACTATACCCGGATACAAAGCTGACTTACATTGTGATTTCCATAGAGGGCTTGGAAACTCTACCAATGCTTGTAAAAGGTTGAAACATAAAATACAGGATCTGATTGATAATAATGAAATGGAGGTGCAAGCCTTCCAACCTAAACAAAATGCTCCTAATAATCCTCAAAAGACCATTCCCCAAAATCAAAATCAAAATGCTAATCAATCATTAGACATATTTCAACACCCTTTACCAAGACATGGTAAAGAGGTGGCCAATCAAATCGAACATCATAATGTTCCTCCTCCTACCCGATATGTAGGAACTATTAGTGGACATTTACTTAATCATGATCCTCAAATATTTGACACAACTTTATCCATGGTTACGACCAGGCCCCTACATAATATTCAAACTCCAGATCCTAGTGATATAGAATCAGATACTAAAAGTGAAATAGACATCACTTCAAACCAATCGAATAGTTTTGAAAATGAATCAGAACCTATTCAACCCATCACAGATGCTATGGTTCCAGAAGAACCATTTCCTAGAAGAGTTACTACTCGACCCTCTTCTAATCAATTCCTCCCAAATGAAAAGCCATAAACGCTCAACCGAGACCAGTTCAACGTTTTCAATATAACATTGTAGGTACCATTGGAGATGTTACCCGACAACAGGCTCAAAATTCTCAACAAGAACCAAACCAGAATGATGGATCAGCTCCATTTGTTTTGAAAAATCCCAATAAAGGGAATCATGCTTCCAATGTTCAACTTAAACCCCCTTACAATATTAATGAGCAATTATCCAATACTATAGCCAAAATTTCCCTTTTGGATTTATTAAGATCTTCTCCTACCCATAGGGATGAGTTGATGCTTACATTAAGCCAAATGATGGTACCTCAAAATATTCAACTTCGAAGCCATGGCCAATACTATCATCACTCGAGAAGTTGATTGTATTGACTTTTGGGATAAAGATATCCCACAACACAGTTTACATAAGGATAATCCCTTATATATTACTGCTCTAATTGGAGATGTAGTTGTTAAAAGAGTCCTGATTGATAATGGTTCATCTCTAAACATTTGCACTTTTGACTTCTACCAACGATTTGGCTTTAGAAGTGATGAAATGAAGAAAACTAACATGATTATCAAATATTTCAATGACGAAACACAAGAAACGTGTGGAGTTATTACCATCCCATTGCAAGTTGGTCCTCGAACTCTAGATACCACCATGTTTATTGTAAATTGCCCCGCATCGTATAATATACTCTTGGGTCGTCCTTGGATCAATGCAATGCGAGCTGTCCCATCAACTTTACACCAATGTGTTAAATTCGAATTTAAAAATCAGTTGGTCACTATCCACGGTGATCCTAGACCCTTTGATATGTGTGCTTTGGCAAAACTTGTTGGAGTGCAATTTTGTCCTGCTCTGTCATCTACACATCCTAATTCTTATTTTTCATCTAAAACTATGAAACACACACCCATAGCTTCACCTATTTCCCCTCCGTTCATTTCACCCTCATATATAGATCAACAATATTCTAAACAAACCACTCTAGAACCTTAAAAAGATCTTCAATCTACAACCAATCCTTCATGTTCTATCCCTATAATTTCAAAACCTATAGACCCATCTCTTAACACTTCCACATTATCAACATCTATCATACCTTCCACATCTAAATATATAGGGAATGATCCTTCTACATCTTATGCTCTTTCTGATGAACTTTTACCAGATTTATCCACAATCTTAATATCAGAAAAAATAAATGCTTTCATGCAAGATTCAATTCTTTTAAATAACTTGTCGCCATCTCCTCATACTTTGGGCCTCCCACAACCTATGGGAAGTACTTTCCAAATCAGGAGTTGTGCCTTCATTTATAAAGGGTATGACTGGGGAAGAATCCCTCGAAATATCAAAACTCATCATGAGGGATATGCTCGATGTTATTTTACCAATGAATATATTAAAGCTAAACCCATAATGCTTAAAATGGGATATAAAGGGAAAGGCTTGGGACCTTTCCAAAATGGCATGAAAGAACCTTTCGAGGTAGAACCGTGGCCTGCCTACTGTGGTGTGGGCCTATTTCCTAGTAAGGGTCAACCATTTCCTTTTGAAGATGATGATCAACTCATATGTTATCAAGATTATTTGGATAGGCATGATGATTTGCCTCTAAAAAATTAGCCATTTACATGTAACATGCTATCCATAGCTTACCCTGAAATGATTGCTGTCTCTGATGAGGAGTTGGAAGGAGATATCTTCCACGATGTCTCCGTTGAAGAGATGTTACACAATGAATTTTATTTTGATGGTTCTATACCAACTATAGCCCAACTTGAGACCGCTAATCCTCAAGATGAATTATCCAACTTAACCTTACAAGAATTACAAGAATTGGGCATTTCACCCGCCCCACCTAATTTTGAAAGAGATCTACACATGGAAGTAGAAAATGTCATTAAAGTTAACATTGGAACTGAAGATAATCGTCACATAATCAATATTGGATCAGAATTAAGTCAAGAAAAACAAGAGCAATACATTGCATTCCTTAAAGAATATGAAGATGTCTTCGCTTGGACATATGAAGATATGCCAGGTCTAGACCCTTCTGTAGTCATGCATCACCTAGTAGTCCATCCAAATGCTAAACTTGTTAAACAAAAACTTGGAAAAATGCATCCCAAAGTGGCTTTGCTAGTCAAAGGGGAGTTAGAAAAACTCCTGAATGTTGTTTTTATACAAGCTATTTATTATGCTGAATGGATCTCAAATGTAGTTCCAATTACCAAGAAAGAAGCCACCAAAGTTAGGGTTTGCATAGATTTTAGAGATATTAACGCTGCATGCCCTAAAGATGATTTTCCTCTTCCAAACATGGATCAAATCATTGACTTTACTGTTGGAAGTGGGATGATATCCTTAATGGATGGATTCTCTGGTTATAATCAGATCAGGATAGCTCCTGAAGATCAGGCTAAAACAGCCTTTACTACCCCCTGGGGTACCTTTTGTTGGAAAGTGATACCATTCGGCTTAAAGAATGTAGGTGCAACCTATCAAAGAGCTATGACTTATATTTTTCATGATATGATGCATGATATCCTACATGATTATGTAGATGATATTATAACTCGCTCTATTAATGAAGATAATCATTTAGATGATTTGAGAAAAGTTTTTAATCGATTACGAGAATATCTTATTTGATTAAATCCAGCCAAATGCATATTCGGAGTTAAGTCCGATAAACTATTAGGGGTTTTAGTTTCTTTACGTGGTATCGAAATTGACCCTCTCAAGATTGTGGCTATCATTGATATGCTTGCACCTACTAATATATCTGAGTTACGAAGTTTACAAGGTAAGCTTCAAGCCATCCGTCGCTTCATCGATAAGTTGGCGGACAAAACAGGTCCCTTTCTTAAACTTCTTAAGAAGGATGTCCCTTTTAATTGGGACGACGAATGTAAAGATGCTTTTGAACTTCTCAAAAAATACCTCCTTAACCCACTTGTGCTTTCACCGCCTAGACCTGATCGCCCATTTCTCCTATATATTTCAGCTTCAGATTCTACCTTAGGAGCTATGTTAGCTCAGCTTGATGATGCAAGGAGAGAACGTGCTAATTATTATATTAGCCGAACCTTCATCAGTTATGAAAACCGCTGCACAACATTAGAAAAACTATGTCTAGCAGTCGTGTTTGCTACGCAAAAATTACGCCATTATATGCTTAGTCAAAAAACTTATGTCATTCCTAAATATGATCCCTTGAGGTATCTAATGAGTCGACTTTATTTATCAGGTCGCACAGCCAAGTGGGTTCTTGCTCTAAGCGAGTTTGATCTCACATTCATAGGACAAAATTATGTTAAGGATCAAATCATAGCAGATCAATTAGCTGCTACACCCTTAGAGTCTACCCATCCCCTCATCATTGAGTTTCCTGATGAATGCCTTCAATTAGAGGCAAACCATATTGAACAATGGTCCTTATACTTTGATGGATCCCGATGCATGAGTGGGGTTGGTGTGGGTATTATTTTAATATCCCCGCAAAAACATCTTATTCCTCTATCTTTCAAATTAACATTTGCTTGCACCAACAATACTGTTGAATATGAAGCTCTAATCCTTGGATTACGAGCTGCCTTGGCGCTAAAAATTAAACATCTGTTAGTTTTTGGTGATCCTCAACTTGTTATAAACCAAATTAATGAAGTTTATCAAACTAGAGATAATAAATTGCGCCCATATAAAGCCTATGTTTTACAATTAATGTCTCTATTTGATCAAGTTACCTTGGAAGCTATTCCTCGATCTTGCAACCGTGCAGCTGATGCTATGGCCGCAGCTGCATCTCTCCTACCCTTGGAGTTAGATGACGAATATGCCACTATCATTATTCGTTGACTCCAGGAACCCGCTTCAAATAAATCATGCTTAGAACCTTTGGATGTGTTTCTAGTCAATGAAACTACTCCTGAACCTTGGTATACAGATATATTTGATTTTCTCCAAAATGGGATTTTCCCTGCCAATTCTAATAGAAACCAGCATCGATTATTACGTGGACGAGCAAGTCGATTTGTAATAATTGGCAATACTTTATATAGGAGATCTTTTGAAGGTATCCTATTAAGATGTTTGAATTTAGAAGAATCCAAATCAGCCTTGAGTGAAGTCCACAATGGATCTTGTGGAGGACACTTCAGTGGTAGTGTCATTGCTAAAAAGCTCCTTAGGATAGGATACTTTTGGCCTACCATGGAGAATGACGCACATGATTATGTGCGCCATTGCGATAAGTGCCAAAAACATGCTGACCTTGTCCACGCGCCTACACAAGAACTGCAGGCGATTTCATCTCCTTGGCCCTTTTTCAAATGGGGTTTAGATATTATTGGCAAAATCAATCCTGTGTCATCTGATGGACACAAATTCATCATAACCGCCATCGAGTATTTCACGAAGTGGGTTGAAGCTATGCCTTTAGCTTCTTGCATTGGCACACAAGTCTCTAAATTTATTTTTAATCAAATCATTTGTAGGTTCGAAATTCCTACAAATCTCATCTCTGATAATGGAACTTGTTTCAAAAATAAAGATGTTAAAAAATTATGCTAAAAATATAAGATTCAACATCGTTGGTCCACTCCCTATTATCCTCAGGGTAATGGTCAAGTAGAAGCATCTAACAAAACCTTAATCAAAATTCTCAAAATTTTGGTCAATAAACCGGTCGTGATCGGCACATTCAGTTATATCCAACCTTGTGGGCCTATCGAACTAGTGTTCGAACCCCCACTGGAACTTCACCTTTTGTTTTGGTTTATGGTGCTGAAGCCGTTTTTCCCTTTGAATTAGAAGTTCCTTCTTTGGCTCTACTACTTCAAGATACCAAAGTAGGAGATGAATATCGAGCTGGCAGACTCAGTCAGCTAGAACTCCTAGATGAAAAACACATCAATGCTTTGGAGCACCTTCGTGCCTACCAAAACAAGCTTAAAAGATCATATGCTAAGAAAGTTCATCATCGATCCTTTGAGATCGGCGACCTTGTTTTAAAAGAAAATAAAAAAAATACTAATGCAACTAAATACCTAAAAGGTAAATTTGAGCCCAACTGGCTTGGACCATATATCATTACTGCTAAATTTGAATCAGGAGCATACAAATTAGCTACCTTAGATGGTAAATATTTAAAAGAACCTATGAATATTTTGCATCTTAAGTGATATTACGCATAAAATTTGTTCATTTCATCATTTGTACATATTTTGTATGTTGTCTCATTTTAAAAATAAAAAAATAAAAATAAATACAGAAGAAAGAGAGAGTCAACATTCTCAAACTTCTCAAAAAGTATTTGTATATATCTTCTTACAAATGTTGCAGTTATATGTTTCAGATTATTTTGGATAAATTAGCATTTATTTGGAATCCCTCACTTTCACAAACACAAAAATAAATATCTTGATTTTATCTGGCATGATTACTAATCTCTCTTATATCAAAGTCCACAAAATTCAATTAAATAAAGTTTGAGCACGAGAGAATTGATCTTGTTATTTACTTAAACCAAGCACATCCTTTCACAATAAAATGATTATATTTGTAATGTCCATGCTTTGCTACATAGTAGAAGTGGTTTCTTGAGCGAAAAGTTTCCCCTGCTATCCTATCATGCACATGGTCTAGAATCTTTGAGAATTGGCAAAAGGACAAGCTCACCCCTACCCAGAATAAAAATCCCTTGCTCTACAGCTAATCCGAGCAAGTATCCCTAGCATAGAACAAAAAGAAAAAGCAAAGTTCAAGAAAAAGAGAAAAAGAAAAATGTTATTTTATATCATTACAATAATGTTTCAAGCATTATCTCAAAAAAATCAAGCAAATAAAGCAAAAGAAAGCAAAAGCAAAAGCAATAAAATCCCTTTCCCTACCCTTTGAAAAGAAAAGAAGGGTTGATGAGTTTGAATCCCTAGAATTCTCAATTATTCGAAAACTGTGAGGTAAGCCCCATAACAGGTGGTTTGTGCCCAACCTACTTGGCCTTGGGTAAGTCCTAGCGTGGCGATATGTCTGTCACATTAGTGACCTTATTTTGTATAAACCTATGTTTGCTTATGGATTAGCTAGCTCTTGATAATCTAACTTACATAGTAGTCTGGTATGGTTATGTGCATATAAATCATGGTTAATGAACACTTATTTGGTTCATTCAAATAACTTGTATCATATTATCTTGCTCAAAACTGGTAAACAAACATAGCAATTGCACACACATTTTGTATTTGAGAGATTTTGTGTATCATTATGATAAATCAAGATTGGAAATGAACTCACATATGCACATGGGATTCCTTATAAATCTAACTTTTGTCTTTAAGATACTTTGAAATATTTTTTGCAAATTATTTGGAATAATTCATTTTCTTCTTTAAAGTACAGTTATTTTGTATAAAGACAACTATATGCATAATCAAAAAGATCAAAATTTCTTTCAAAACCATACAATCAAAACACATATATATATTGTCGACTTTCGCGACGACGGTATAGTTCCAAAACCAAAATTGGAATTTTATGCCTAGCGCAAGTCCTCATCTTCATATTTTCTGTTTATTAAAAATCAACCATGCAATAAAACTATCTCTTTTTGGATTTCATGATGATGGTATAAGTCTATACCTACATATTCTATGCCTAGCGCAAACCATTGTAACAATTTTTATTCCCCATTTATTTGAAAATCATGAAAACCATATGACTTAAATCATTCTATTATACAATTATGTTTTTTGACAAAAAAACATGCACATTATCACTATTTCATGTCATTATGTCAACCTTCAATTTTGCAATGATGGTATAATTCCTAGGGAATTATCCAAAAAATTTATCACACTTAGGAATTTATGCCTAGCAAAAATCATTTTAACATTATTTCATGCATACTATTTTTATGAACCTTTGAAAACAAACCATCATCATCATCATTTGCACCATTGCACCAAAGTCTTAAGACAGTCTCTTAAGCACTCTTTTACTTTTTAACAATATTTCTATACTGGGATTAGCTTGACGACCGAGTGAGCGGTGACTCCATGAAATGGTCTATAATAGCAACAATGTCCTTTGAAATTATTGTTAGAAGTCTCTTTTTATCTTTTATCACATCACATCACAAACAACCAATTTGTTACATCATATTATTTCATTTAAAATCTTATAGCATGACATCAAAATTATAATATTTCAAAATGACATAATTACATGAATCATCAAATCAATCAATCAAAACATTAAAGCATCATACAAACACCATAAGACAAGTCATATGATCAAAAAATATCTCATCTATATATATCACAAATATATATACATCATATCAAAACTAGATCGGTATGCCACAATCTATACCTCGGCATACTCAATCCTCTCTCAAAAATAATAAAAATTGTCTCAATCTGTACAGTGCAGTGCAATCTGTAGTATCTAGCCTTGAGAGCCCCTTGAGCTCTCAACCTCATCTCCTCCCCCACCCTGAGGTGGACGAGGTGGCCCCATCATAGTATGTGTGGTACTACGAGTCCTAGTCATGGATTAGGATGAAGTCCTTGACGACCCAATCCTGATCGGATCCGTGATGGTAGCCGGTAGTGGTAATATCTCCTCCTTTGGCACCATCTAGTGGTATAATGTCTGATAAAATGTGATTTGGGCAATAGCACATGCTAGCTCCCGAGTGCTTGCCCCTCTGCCCCGTGCTCTGAGGCATGCAATCTCATCTCTGAGCTGTGTCACCTCAGCTCGGTGGCGTGCAACCTCATCCTGCAATGTCTGCACTTATGCCTGGAGATGGACTGTCTCTGCTTGGAGAGTCATTGTCTCGCTGCTCTCCCCAGTGTCAACACCCTTGCACTTATCGGGCAATGGTTGCCTCTCTCTCTATGGAGAAGGGGGTCTCTCCTCCCTCCTCTCCTACTGTCATGGCCTCTACTGCACCTATGGTCTCCTCTACTCTCTCTTCCTACAACCCTAGGCCACCTCAATAGCCGCCTGGTGCTGCCTCCCCATTTGACGCACAACTGCATGAATTAGACCCTGAGCCCTTGTCATTCGAGGAGGGCAAATGCCTATGTACTAGGCATCATAGCCATTCGCACCCCTAGTGTCATCCCCATCCACTGGCTAAATGGGGACATCATCTACGTCCTAACTCCAGAAGCGCTGCATATTTGGAGCCCCATTAACTATAGTGTTATCCCGAATAGTCCGAGAAAACTCGTAATCCCTGAGAGATGGGATCCCCTGTTGTAGACCGAACTATCACAAAACTCGGTCATAGCGATGGAGCTCCACCTCTCCCCTCTCCATCCTCAGCCAGCAGACTTGCTTGATGCGAGCCAACTCTTGTTCGTCCTTGGCCTACCCTGGATGATCTCTCCAAGGCCTCCAGGTGATATGGTCTGGGACAAGGTCATCCAGTAGTCTCCAAGACATCAGCAGATCAATCCATTGTTGTGCCCCTCTCTAGAGCCACCAGTAGAAAACTCGAGGCCTCTCCCCATCAATCCTTGTCAAAGGAAGCCCTATCAGCCTCTGCACTGCAATGTGCTCCTAGAACCAAACCTGTAGTAGCATTGTCATAACCAGACATCGGCCACCCTTGTACACAACCCCATGCAGGATCCTGTACAATCGACATAGAACAAAGCTGCCCCAAGAAAACTTGTAGCCATGGTCTCTCATGTCACAGACCACATTTTCCAGTACCCATGGTACCCCGCATTTGCTCTAGTGGCACAGCAGAAATCCATCTACCACTTCGACCAAAACTTGTGTGAGTCTGGATGCCCCAGGCATCTGACGCAACGACTCGATATTCACTCCACCCTTCTCCAGGGTGAAGCTTGGATCACCACACAACCGCATCATAGCGTGGCCCTGATTGGCCATAGGAGTGATCAATCGTCCTTGTATGGGTATCCTAAAAATCATCCATACATCCTCCAATGTGGGAGTCATCTCCCCTATGGGTAACTGGAAACAGGAAGAACCTAGATACCACCTCTCTGCTAGGGCTGTCAGTAGCCCCATGCCTATAGAAACTTGTGGCATCTTTGCCACATGCTACAAGCCGACCTGTGCCAGTTGATCTCGTTCTGCCTGAGACAAGGTGGCCAAGTCATCTCTCAACCTGTCGTATTTCCATTCTCTGCTCTTTAGTAAACCTCTCTGCAACATAAAAAACACAATAAAAAAATCATTAATAAAAACTCAAGTGATTAATAATGCAAGTAAAATCAGGTTCAATTTCATACAAATGATGATATCGTCCACTATTGGACGATATCATCCCAAATTTGAGCAAAATCGTCTCCGATTTTGCAAGCCGAAATCATCCCTTATTTGACGAAATCGTCCCCCTTTCGCCGATTTCGCCCTTCGACGAAATCAACGAACTTGAGACGATTTCGTCGAAATCGGGACGATTTTGTCTCGACGACGTCGACGGCCCAAAAATGGCCGCGATGCTCAAAATTTATTTAAAATCAATCTAAAAAGCATGTAAATTCAACTTAAAGCATTCTAAACTAAGTTTAGACTCTTACCCGTAGCCCGCGTCGGACCTCTATTGATCTATGCGTTGTCTTGACCATTTTGCTTGCAGAGCTCTAAAAACTAGAAAAATGAACAGTAACAATGAATTAGGGTTTTACCCTATTTTTCTTAATTTTATTCAAAACACAATTAAAAACATTTTAAATTTTTTTGCTTTTTCACGTTTTTACCTCAAACGTTTGATTTGGGTAAAAACACGGAGGGGGCACCATAGTAAGCTGTTGTACGATTCGACCTAGAATCGTCGCCTAAAAATAAGAATAATTTTTTCTTTCTCATAGATCGAGAAGAACTCATATTTAATGCATTTTCTTTGGAAAATTCGCTAAAGAGGGGGCAAAATGTAGCACCCTAAAATTGGCACAGTAAAACCTTAATAATTACACTTACTCTAGTAAATAATTCAAATTCAAATTTCAACCTCCAAAACCACTCCCAAACCACCGTTTAACCCGTTTCCTCCTTTCCCGCGCCATTTTTAGAGTTTGTTTTGACCGTTTGACAATATCATTGCCGATCAAAAGATATCGCCTCAGATCGGACGATTTCGTCTGGGCTAGGACGTCCAAACGATCTGGTCCCAAAACTGATTTTTCATAATTAGTCTTTGTTCCAATGGCGTCTCTAATCTGGGCAGAAGCGTTTCTGCACCGTTAGAGACCCTCCCCATTGGAGATCTCCCAAATAGGGATGATCTCCAACCTCCTAACCTCCCTCCTAAGCCTATTTAATCCTAGGCCCTCCCCTTAGCATCCCCCTAGCTGAAATTCCCTGTAACTCGAATTCTACATGCACTAGACCATCTTAAATCACTGTTTGCATTTGTATTTTTCCAAGTTTGTTTGCAAGAACTTCATTTTTTTTAGCTTGATCAAGCTCAGTTCGTCTTAGATGATCTCGTACAATCTCGAATGATCTCGAACCAATTCGAGATGATTTCGACTGCAGTTCACATTGGGGGCAATCAGTGCCCAGAGTTTGCATTTCTTCATCCTTTTTCTATTGTATTATTTTGCATTTAGTTAATTATATGGTTATTATTTATTATTCTGCATCTTGGAGTTCACCCATATAGCTTATATGCATAATAAAAGCATAAATTGTCATTTGATCGGTATAATGCATTCGTGTTTTTGCTTATTATCATCATTTTAATGTTCTTACTGTCATTTTATATCATTACCCTCTGTTATCATAGTTGCATTCTCTGTATTTTGCATCTGTTTTTCTGTTTGCAGGTCTCTGACGAATTCGTCAGATCTCAGACAATCGTGTTAGATAGGAGACGATCCTATCGAATTTCAGATGATCCTGACTACTTCAAAAATTAGAACCTTCATTAGACATCCGGATCAGGTATGGGTCTTTAATCCATCTTGTTCTTTCTATTTTTCTATCCAAATCTGTTTCTGTCTTCATTTAAATCTGCATTTCATATAGAATAGCTTAGACGTATTTTGGCCAAACCTAGGACTTGGATGATTAAAACTAGAACTGAACACATCAAACACATTCCCAACCTAGGCGTGGAAACTTCCATTCAAACATTTTCTGGTGAACCCACCATCCATCGAAAAATCACCATAATACACCTCCCCCGAGAGGCGGGACCTTCGCAAGGCCTCTTAGTTTGAGGTATCGCGCCATCCTTTTCCTATCCTCCTTCCGGGCACGGATCCTATAGCCTGAAGGTAGGGATGCAAAAAATTTGGAGCGATACAGGAACCTTGCTGACTTGGCTGTGAGGTGGACCTAGACAGCTAGACATGGACCTAGACCCTGCCGATTGACATGAGTTTTGACATGGACGATGAAAGACATGGGATCGACTCAGCATGCATAGAATGAGTTGGCAATGAGGGCCATTTCAAAGGCTATGTTTAGGGCACTGATAGGGTTAAGGATACATGGACAAGGGATAAGTAAAACTGACATAATAAACCTTACCACCTAGGTTTGCAACATCCATTGGATAGGACTTTGGTCAAAAATCTTCTAATGGTTCATTGTAGATATCAATTTTTAACCAAAATGAACAACGAAGGCATTACGTTATCGAAGGAGTTTTAAAATGATGCAAGTAATGTAAGATCAATCATTAAAATGAGCAGGAAAACTGTTTCATGCATAGGTTGTAGGATGTTTTTAGAATATGTTGGCATGCTTGGGAATCATGGTGATTCTTCATGAAGACTAGAACAGATGACACCCTCAGGTTAAGTGGTGAAGACTAAGATATTTTTCATCTCCAGCCACGGTTACCGGTCTACCATAGTTAGCATCGTCGGATAGACTGTACAAAATTTTGATGAATACATAGTTGGCAACGAGCGTTTTTCATATAAATTAAGATTTGAAAAATACATGGTGAATCTGCTTATTAATTAAAATGGTAGCAAGTGTTCGATGAGATAATTTAAGGCCAAATAGGCTTATAGTGAATAATGTTTTTTGCTATCTTGGCATAATGAAGACAGATGGAAGAGATAACGGTTATGAACAAATAAGACTTGCTATTATGTGGGTTGACTTATCATGTGAAGGAAGAGGAAAAGAAATGTTGTAAAACATAGTGAGCAAAGACAAATTCAATAAGGTGAAAAGGAAAGGATTCTCCATAAAAAATTGTGAAACATAGAGTCTATGAAGAAATTTTAAAAGGCCATGGAAAATCAGGCACAAGGGTTTGAATTTTTGGAGCAAAAGCACAAGAGAAATATTGGAAGGTTGCCCAAGCTACTAACAACATTGGGTATCACATTGTATGTAGAAAAATAAGGTTTTGAAAAATAGGAGGGATTAGTTTTCAGTAGTTTTCTTTGATCATTTTCAGATTTCAATTTCATATTTTCTAGATTTTTTCATTTTTTCTAACCCTAGCTTCTATTATTTTTTTATCTTTCATTTTATTTTTATTAAAATTCTATCAAGCACTCAAAATCCTAACATGTTTATGATTTTCCACATTAATATTAGGGGTTTTGAAGTAGTTAGACATCCAAGTAATTGTGTTTCTTAAGGCTAATGTATTCAATTATTTGGATAAATTTTTTATTAAGGCATTCATTTTAAGATTCCAAAGCATTTTTATTTGCACTCCACAGGTTATATTATTTTTAGATTAGCTTAACAGAGTTCATTTTTTAAAAAGGAATCAAGACTTCATACCTTTTTAGCACTTATTTTATCAACTAAGGGACAAGATAAAATCAATTTGCATTCATGGGAGGGATCTACTAACTCCAATTTCACATTAAGGCAAAGATAAAATGAAGTGGTTTTCCACAACACTTGCTAATAGCAAAATTTTAATCTGAGATAAAAGGAATATGCTAACAACAAGTACTAACTACAATTTCACATTAAACTTAAGATAAAAGGAAATAGTCTTGGCACAGGGATTCATGGGTAAATCACTTTGAAAAATTTTTAGAAACCTAAAAAGTGTCATGTAGGGGAATTGGACCATATGAATGATATTGGACCATTCCAATACAAAGCAGTGGTTCTAACCACTCAATTTGGGTAGAGTTAGCCTACTTAGCCTTAGTCGTAGTTGACAGTCATAGCTGATAGAGCTAGCTATGCCTCAGAGCCATGGCTATCCCTGAAACTATTTTGAACTCTCGAGCCAAGCCAAATGTCATTACAACAGTCATGGCCATAGTTTTTCAAGCGGTTTCAAGCGAGGAAGCATCTGGAACCTTCCTTCCAAATGTACCAACCTCCTGGTTCTTGATCTTGGCTTATCCATGAAGCTAGACCAAGGACTTGAGAAGGCTATAAGATCCCCCTCCAAATTGGGGAAAATTTTGGAAGAGTTTTGAATTGATCATAGCAAAACTCCATTGAATTGTGGAGTCACTAGAAAACCCTTGAGGAGTGCTTACTTGCTGCCAATTTGGAAATCATGGTGGCATTCAAAGCTATGGAGGATTTAAGATTCTAAAGAGATCAATAATCCTAATTGAGCCTCTTCCACAACCAATTCAAAGAATTCACATCACAAATTTATGCAAGAACATACAAACGACCCTTGATCATCAATTCCACAGAGGAAATTGAAGATCCAAGCCATGATTACAAGAGCAAGAATACTTTCAACTCAGCCATGGCTATCAACCATGGCTAACAGTGCCAACAACACCTCAGACCCATGGTGAGGGTTTGATCTTTGATTTCCTCCATTTTAGTAGTAGATTTCCATTTCCAGATATGTAAATAGCTTAATCTAGCGTAGATTAACATTGTAGTAGATATTTGACTAGTTAATTTAGGAATTAGGGATAGATTTGCTTCCATTTTCCTTGCATTTATCAGTCTAGACTAGTTTCATTGAATTTGATGCATTTCAATTTTTAATAGTTAATTAGGCTTCCTACTTGCTAGATTTCCTATTTTCTTTACAAGCTCTATAGAAATTTAGATATTTTATGCACATATTTACTAGTTTACATGCTTTTTTGCTATATTTTTCATCATTTATGCAATTGCCCATTAAGTGTCTCATCAAGAGAGGTCTCCTTTTCTATTAACACCTTTTATGTTGTTTCTTGAATGTAGGTTTATAGGATTTGGGAATTTCAAAGGATTTGAGAATTTCAAGGTGTTCTTGGCAACATATTCCTCCAATCGCATGAGAAGAAGGCAATATTTGGCCTTGAGTAGTTTGTGTCCATTATGAAGAGTTTGCATATTGCACCATCCCCTTTGAGGGGCATTCAAAATTGTATCAATTGTATCAAGGATTTGGGTATCCCTAAGAGGGACGTATCTGTAATCGTGATTTAACAAATTTTTAATAAAAGAAACCTTAATTTTTGTCCATATTATGATGCTTTAATACTTGATGTTAATTGATGCACTTGTTAGGTGTATGTTTTTTATATCGTGACAGATGGTGATCACGGTAGAAACCCACAAATTACGCTATAGATGACTAACTTTTTGTATTTTTTTGTTGAAAATATCCACCATGGTTAACAGCCATGGTGAGAAGTCTCACCTGTGCTTGACAGCCATAGTGAATAGTCTCATCTGTGCTTGACAGTTGTGGCTAACAAAGAATAAAAAAATAGCAGACATCTGAATCTACATCAAACTTGGATCTTAGGTAGGAGACAATTCTATGTGTTTTAGTGTCTATCTATGTTTTATTTTATTGAATGTAGTAGATGAAGTTGGTCTAAGTAGAAAACATAGAGAAATATTAAAAGTAAAATTTAGATTCTCTTAGGTTTTCTTCCAGTCGTTGCTAGAAAAAATGAACTTCTAATTGCAATCCACCCTAGTCTCCAGCATTCTAGGTTATGTTTGTAGAGTTTCCTTGCTTGGGGTCCAATTAGTGGCTAATTTTATCATGTAAATACATTCTCTAAATCTCATTTAGTCAAATACATGCATATTTCTAAATATGAAATGCTTTTACTCTAGGCATGTAGGAATGATCATGTTTGCTTGGTGATGAATTTTCTCTCATACATAAGTTAAAATGAACACACACACACCATGGAACACTTAAATTCTAGTGAGGTGGAATTCACACCCATCCACTAGTAGAGTTCAACAACGATGGCAGTTATTTCCACCCGTTGGCTCAAATCCCGTGAACCTTGTTCTTTGACCAATACCGACTCCAAGATCTGTCCTAACCATGCAAAATAACATGCATTCCTCTTCGAAGGGGTGTATTGATGCACATGGGATGCTGGATGAGGATCGATAGGACCTATGTTCCCTACCCGGGTGTGGATTTCATCTCCACATTTTGGGGGGTTTACATGACCATGAATTTCATTGTTGGTTGTTGAGCTGCGAGTATACAAGTGAAAACCTTAAACTATTTGAGCATCACATCAATAATTTCAAACACGATGAGAATAGTTTATATTTTAAACAAATCTCAAATACATCAAACCAGTTAGGGATCACAAAAAAGTTTAAAAGAGATAATCATCCTTGTCTGCTTTGTTTGCTTTAAACTCTACATACGAGATAATACATATCATGGTTAGAACACGAAGAGGTCGATCTTAGTGTAGAATAGAGGTCAAATATGAAGCTCCACCTACTGCACAACACAACACGTCAAACCCTTAATCACAAGATCTTCCTAAATTATGTTCGATGAGCATTATATGGGATAACTCTACGCATAGGGGTTCTCATCAGAATACCCCACCTAGAGGGGGTAATATACACTCCTCGCAAGATAGAGCCAAGCATGGGACATCCCAACATGGGATAGTTAAGCATGGGAGCATATATTGTGATCGTACACCTCATGGATCTACTGGATACACTAAAGAGTACATCATGGAGGAAGGAGCTACAACCAAGTTGGTTCCCATTCATACTCAACCTAAGGGTGGCTCTAGGCCCCCACCAGTTCAATATAGAAAAATAGAAAATCCACCCATTCAGGGGTAGGAAGAGAGGGTTGCTTTATATCAGAGGCCCATTCAAACTCCAAATAATAATGAACTTACTAAGCTCACAATTGACACAACTAGACTTGGAAATAATGGAACTCCACTAGATAAACCATGGAAGACAAGACAGCTTGAGGGTCTTTATAGAGTCCTAGCACAATTAGGGTATAAACCATCAAATTCTCACTCTCATTTTGTGATTTATCATAGTGAGAAAACACAAAGGACTATCAAAGAACTTGGATAATGATCTAAGCATTCTCATAATATACGTGCCCCATAAACCTACACGAGCATAGATTATAGATAACAGTAGAATGCAAATACCGTCTACATAGACAAAGGCACGAGCATGCCAAATAAATCCATTAGGGACACACTAAAAAAGATACCCGAATAGAGAAGATACACCATAGACCATATACACTGATCTTATAGATCGATCATAAAAACTGGTGTCAGAAAAATGGCAGCAAATTATCCAAGATCAATTGGAAGACATACGCATAGAGCGTGAATGCCTCAAAAACGAGGATACTCAGAGATAGAGGTTGCTAAGGTAACATATTTTTGAGAAACACATGCATGAGTAATGCATCCTTGATCAAAAGGAGTGTGCTAAGATAGAGTATTTATTGGCTCAAAGTGAATACATAGAGCGCACTCACAGATGAGCTACTTCGTAGCCCGATTTGTGCCCTGAGCACATTAAAGCTCGTACTTGCCACATGACCCAAAATACAATGCAACACCAAGTGCTTGAACATCATGGGTGTACGTAGTATAAAGTAGCAAGAGACAACCAAGAATAGGAATATCCTAAAATCTTCTTAGTCGACGTGGAGGATGATCCTAGTCCCCCATATCGATCGAAGAAGAATCTGCATCCCAAGGCTCCTCAAGGACCTATTAGAGAAGAGGATATTTTATCTTCGAAGGTCTACAAGGCCTTGGTAGACAAGGTTCAAGCAATAGATAAATAAGGGAAAACTTATCAAAAGCCTATCTTGAAAAAATACATAATGACCCTTTATGCCCTTCAGTGCCCATTCTAGTGTATCCCAATCCCTTCGAGATGCCAAAGCTGGAGAAATTTCAAGGAGAGAAATATGCTCAGGAACATGTTACGAGATTTATGGAATGTGCTTTCAGATAGAAAGAAATGATTCTCTATTTCTGAGAACCTTCATCACAAACCTTTCAGGCCCTACCCGAGAGTGGTTCAACCAACTTAAGAGGTACAACATAACCAACTTTGAACAACTAGCCAATATGTTTCTTGAATGCTTCTCCTTTGGCATTAAGAAGAAGGTAAACCTATCCGATCTGGTTGCTTTAATGCAACATGATGATGATTCGATCATGGATTATGGGAAAATATAAAGAAAGTTAATGGTAAAGTTTTTATTTTCCATTCTGACCACAACTAACTTGGATGTTTACAAAGAGTTGTACGAAGCACATCTCGTTACTACTGCAATTACAACAATATCAAATATTTGAGGAGGCCTTGGCACAAGCCAAGGTAATTGAGGACATCAAGTTATAGGAGGGTAACTTGAAGCTCTGGAACAAGAAGGAATGGAACAAGAAACACCCAACATCAAAATCAATAGGCCAAGCTAACCCATGTGAACTAAGTGGTGTTAAACATTCAAAAAGGGGGTAAAGGGTAACAATAGAATTATTAGGCCCAACCTCCTCTTGCATGATATGAACAATGCAATAGTAACAAGAAGGTTAAGAATAAAGATCAACATCCTCCTCACTAGTTCACACCTTTTTCGGAGTCGATGACATCGATATTTCATCAATTATGCGAGGCTAAGACCAACAACTTACCAAAGATCAAATTGGAATACCCTAATCAACCCAAACCAAAGGGGCATAGGGATGATCTTTATTATGCTTTCTACATGATGAAAGGGTATGACATCAAAGGGTGTTATAGCTTCAAACATGTGGTGCAAAATATGATAAAAAAAGGTGAGCTGATTATGGACAACCCTCAGGCTTCGGATAACCAAAATATGGGGATCTTCAAGAACCCCTTTCCAAATCATGAGCTATCGAGGAACAATGTTGGTCATGTGAATCAGGTGTAGGTGGAACCACCAACTCAAGGATTCGTAGGTATGGTCAATGTTATCACAAGAAAAGTGAGGTATGAGCGACCAAATTCACATCTAGCTCTAATTAAAGTTCAAGTTGTGCTCCCTCAAAGACCGATGTAAAATATTCTAGGCGCACCAACTAGGCTAGTGGTGACCATCAAGATTAGGCTAGTTCAAATCCTACAGACAACTCCAAAAAAGTTATCAATATATGAACTGATACAAAAATATCCTAAGCATAGGGATACACCCATGGACATTCTAAGGTCTATCAAAATTTAGTCCTAGGACCCTAAAGCATTTATGAATTTTGTGGGACATGTGCAATAGTGTAGTGAGCCGATGATTCAATTTAATGATCATGAGATTAAAATGGTCTCTACTACTATAGTGGTAAGACCCCAAGGTCTTACTATAAAATTATTAACAAATTAATGTAAATGTAATCGTAGGCCACTCAAAGGGCGCTCCCTTGTAATTGCTTTACCATTATAGGGGTCTCCCTCCTTTAGATTTTATATTCTTATTCTTATTCTTGGATGATTTGATATGGATGGCCAACCTAATATATATATCTACCCTAAAGCTATGTTGGTGAAGAGACATGACGGTTCACGTATGAAGAGACGTGATGGTTCATGTTATGAAGGGTTGTGATGGTTCACTTTATAAGTTAATAATATAATAATTAAATGATTAATAATACTAACTAATACTAACTAATAATGTTAGGATTGAGGATCCTAACATGCCACCCTCATTAAAAAGAGCTTTGTCCTCAAAGCTTAAGGTGAGGAGCTTTATATTTTGTTTTCCAAGAAATATTTGCATAAGTTCTTGGACTATTTTAATGGCATCCTTTCATAGGTAGGGATATCGATAAGGATGAAGCATTAGCGGGGGGTTGCCAAGAACAATAGTAGAATATTCCTTAGAAAAATCATGATGACGATGGGAGGGAAACCCTTGGGGTTCCTCAAATACTTCAAAATGATGCATCAAAAGTGATGGTAATGATTTCATATCATTTTTTGGTTCCTTGGTAGATCCAATGGAGAAGGAGTGTGTAGTCACTCTACGTTGGTTCCGAATAGGTTTGGTCATATGGCAATAACTCACTATTGGTGAGGAAGGTATGTGCAGGTCTTGTAGAGTGCATGTTGGGCTAGCATTGATCACTTTGGTTATGTCTACCTCATCCTTGCTTGGTACATCAATCACTTCTTGCACATTAACCTCATTGTCTTCATTGTAGTGAGTAGGTGCACTTGTCACTTCAGACACAACTACCTCATTTGCTTGCTCTATGGAGAGACAGGAATCAACTTCCTTCAATAAATACAATGTTAGTATAGCACATCTATGGTGGGTTCCAAATTGTTCATCACAATTATCACAGAGTCCTTTTTCTCGTCGTTCCTTCATCTCCTCAAAGCTAATATGTTTAATTTGTAAAGTTCGGTTAGATTTGGGGGTTGTGTAAGTGCTTTGTGCCCTTCCACTATGCATAGGTTTGGGAGAAATGTAAGCGGTCGACAATTTTTCCATAAGTGGTTTCCCTAATCATTGTTGTGCATTGATTTTATCTTCATCTAATTTTACCAATCCATAGGTCTGCATCATGGTATAGGGATTGAACCTGGTCACCTCCATTATAATTTCCTCCTTCAATCCACTAATGAAGCTATTGACGAGAATTGATTCATCCAACCCTGTGTTGTGTTTGGTGATATCCTCAAACCGATTTTGATACTCATGCACAAAATTTATTTGACAAAGTTCCTTGAGCAAATCCCACATGGTTGGGTCCCACATGGCTCTGATACCAAAAGGTAAGACCCCAAGGTATTACTATAAAATTATTAATAAATTAATGTAAATGTAATCATAGGCCACTCAAAGGGGGCTCCCTTGTAATTGCTTTACCACTATATGGGGCTCCCTCCTTTAGAATTTATATTCTTATTCTTATTCTTGGATGATTTGATATGGATGGCCAACATAATATATATATCTACCCTAAAGCTACGTTGGCGAAGAGATATGATGGTTCACGTATGAAGAGATGTGATGGTTCATGTTATGAAAGGTTATGATGGTTCACTTTATAAGTTAATAATATAATAATTAAATGATTAATAATACTAACTAATACTAACTAATAATGTTAGGATTGAGGATCCTAACATGCCACCCTCATTAAAAAGAGCTTTGTCCTCAAAGCTTAAGGTGAGGAGCTTTATCTTTTGTTTTCCAATAAATATTTACGTAAGTTCTTGGACTCTTTTAATGGCATCCTTTCATAGGTAGGGATATCGAGAAGGATGAAGCATCAGCGAGGGGTTGCCAAGAACAATAGTAGAATATTCCTTAGGAAAATCATGATGATGATGGGAGGGAAACCCTTGGGGTTCCTCAAATACTTCAAAATGATGCATCAAAAGTGATGTTAATGATTTCATATCATTTTTTGGTTCCTTGGTAGATCCAATGGAGAAGGAGTGTGTAGTCACTCTACGTTGGTTCTGAATAGGTTTGGTCATATGGCAATAACTCACTATTGGTGAGGAAGGTATGTGCAGGTCTTGTAGAGTGCATGTTGGACTAGCATTGATCACTTTGGGTATGTCTACCTCATCCTTGCTTGGTACATCAATCACTTCTTGCACATTAACCTCATTGTCTTCATTGTAGTGAGTAGGTGCACTTGTCACTTCGGACACAACTACCTCATCTACTTGCTCTATGGAGAGACAGGGATCAACTTCCTTCAATAAATACAATGTTAGTATAGCACATCTATGGTGGGTTCCAAATTGTTCATCACAATTATCACAAAGTCCTTTTGCTTGTCGTTCCTTCATCTCCTCAAAGCTAATATGTTTAATTTGTAAAGTTCGGCTAGATTTGGGGGTTGTGTAAGTGCTTTGTGCCCTTCCACTATGCATAGGTTTGGGAGCAATGTAAGCGGTCGACGATTTTTCCATAAGTGTTTTCCCTAATCGTTGTTGTGCATTGATTTTATCTTCAGCTAATTTTGCCAATCCATAGGTCTGCATCATGGTATAGGGATTGAACATTGTCACCTCCATTATAATTTCCTCTTTCAATCCACTAATGAAGCTATTGATGAGAATTGATTCATCCAACCCAGTGTTGTGTTTGGTGATATCCTAAAACTGATTTTGATACTCACGCACAAAATTTATTTGACAAAGTTCCTTGAGCAAATCCCACATGGTTGGGTCCCACATGGCTCTGATACCAAATGGTAAGACCCCAAGGTATTACTATAAAATTATTAATAAATTAATGTAAATGTAATCATAGGCCACTCAAAGGGGGCTCCCTTGTAATTGCTTTACCACTATAGGGGGCTCCCTCCTTTAGAATTTATATTCTTATTCTTATTCTTGGATGATTTGATATGGATGGCCAACATAATATATATATCTACCCTAAAGCTACGTTGGTGAAGAGATATGATGGTTCATGTATGAAGAGACGTGATGGTTCATGTTATGAAGGGTTGTGATGGTTCACTTTATAAGTTAATAATATAATAATTAAATGATTAATAATACTAACTAATACTAACTAATAATGTTAGGATTGAGGATCCTAACAATAGAGGACCCGCCACTACATATAATCAACCACACACCATTTAAATAGGTTTTTATTGAAACATGATCAGCAATGAACATAATTACTACCAAGGCGTTGGCATATCTAAAGTTGCAAAAATCATATGTTGTACCTTCTACCTTCACCTTGAGAGCATTTAATGATACACTATGCTCAACGCTAGGTACTATAGTTATTCTGATTCAGGTTGGACTAAAGACCATCCTCTTGGAGAGGCCTTGGATTAGAGAAATGTGCAATGCAGTATAAAATCCTCTTGGAGAGGCCTTGGATTAGAGAAATGTGTTACATTCCCTCAATTTTACATCAATGTATTAAATATATACATGAGGAATAAGTTTACATGGTTCCTTCCTATGAGGAGCCATTTAAATATATGAACTGAGGAGATTTTCCTAGAGATTTCATTCTCCCTTCAATGCACCTAGATATACGACCAACATCGCCCATTAAAAATCAAGGAGGTAAACTAAAAGAGGAATGACAACTTTGACAAAGGCTAAAGCATCCGCGATGCTTAGGAATGACAATAAACTTAAGGTAGTTATGGGAAAAAAAAGAGCCAGAGCAAGTGCCTAAAGTAGCAACTATCAAGGTTTCTAGTCCCATGGATGAAGGGGATGCTCAAGATCAAGTCGAGGAGGTACCTCAACCTGCCTCACCTGCTTCTTCAGTAGGGTCATCCACACCGTAGGTGACCATACATTTGGTTAATCTTGGGCTAGTGGAGTATATAGTACAAAATGTGACATTCACACCATTTATTGAGACTGCATAGGACATGGGTCGATATCAAGCCCATTGCTTTCCCATAAAAATGGTGGTATCACTAGGGGTATCACCTAACCAAAAAAATTTCATCTATGGAGGTCTTGACCAACTTGCAAATCGCATGCCCATAGACGAGGATGATGAAGAACCATTCTTCATGAATATTCATTATTTTTCTAACTCTGAGTTCACCTTGTGCTACTTAGAATATTACCATTGGTATGGTTAGAGTCTAGGCTTATTCGAGCAAGAGCACCAATCTCCCTATGAACCACAATATCAGTTGCCAACTGATAGGTTCAGGTTATGCTACCATGTCAGAGGATATAATGAGCTTTTAGCAACATCTCTTGATTGTTTGAACCTCATTTTGGGGGATAATGTGGATTGGAATCCTTATCACCCTAACCCTTCCTACATACATAGGGGTAATAGGCTAGTGATCTATGTCTCTATTGAACCATCTGAGATCTATCATGATAACATTGTGGTAGGGGTCAATCCAGTAGATAGTCCAAGAGCTGACTTGGACACTAAAATTCATGAAGCTACTGACAACACTAGTATGTAGATCCAAAATCTAGGTATAGCAATAGATGCTGAATCAAAAGTTACTTCTAAGAAAGTGTAGGCAAAATCTATTGTAGAAAGTAATGGACCAGAATGTGATTCTGGAATAGATGATAATGAGGAGTCCTTAAATAATGAACAATGTGAGGATGAAGCTATGTTGGCCTACTTAGGCCCTCTATATTTACGTCATCTATTACCCATGGAGACAATGGACGAGAATGAGGGATCCCTCATTGATGATAGTGGCTATGAGGAGTGTGCCTACCTTGGGCCTCATCTTGTTAATCGTCCAATTCATGTCGGTCGGGGTGGACTCATATATGATAGCGATGATAAGGATGAGACTAAGAGAGCATATCTTGGGCCTCACTATTTATGACATCATCATGAACCTGTTGACATCAATGATATGTATCAGAGAGTCTATCCTGGCCCACGCCTCAAAGGGAGACCACCTAACTTAGATAAAAAATATCATATAGTCTTCCCTAATTCGTCGACATTCATGCAACTCCTTGAGCCAAGTGATCCCATTTTATAGTCTGTTTAGAGACCAGATCTAGAGATACCCATACCCCTAAGCCACATCTTGGGTATGTGAATAGCATAGATAACATAGAATTACACACATGTGGTCTTGGATATCTAATCCATTCCATAAACATGATCTCCATTGATATGACTAGTCCACTTTGTAACCCAACCGATCCTTCTAAACCATTGTTTCTTAATTTAGATGTTATTGATTGGGATCACGTTGATTCACCACTAGAGCCTAAATATTTCTTCCCTAATGAAGAAATGTTGCAACCATTCCATTTTATGCCAGGTTGTGCACATGATGTTTATCACACTAAGGATAATTCCAATATGGAACCTTTAAACCCAACTGATGACATCCACTTGATTCCTATGCCTCACCAGCTTGAGGAGGGATCACATATGTTAGTAGAGGAAACCTTCAATGTGGATATCAGTGATGATACCACTAATCCTAAGAAGGTTAATTTTGGAGATAGTCTATCTCCTAATGAGCATGCCAACCTCATCCCTCTATTGAAAGAGAGACCTGATCTCTTTGCTTGGACATACAAGGATATGTCAGGACTAGATCCAAAAATGGTTACTCATAACCTTTTGCTAGACCCCTCTAAAAGGCTTGTCAAGAAAAATATCAAGAAGATGCATCCAACCATTGATTTAATGGTTAAAGATGAGTTGCAAAAGTTGTTGGATGTAGAGTTCATTATCTTCATCGACTATCTAGAATGGGTATCAAACATGGTACCTGTAGGAAAACCTGATGGAAGAATCCATATTTGTATGGATGTTAGAGAATTTAACAAGGCAACACCAAAGGATTAATTCCCATTGCCCAACATAGATACTCTTTTATACACAACTGCAAGTCATGAGATGCTCTCCCTTATGGACGATTTTTCTAGTTACAATCAAATTTGGATTAAAGCTGAATACCAGCATAAAAATGCGTTCACAATGCCATGGGGAACATTTTGTTATAAAGTTATACCATTCATCCTTAAAAAATTTGGTGTCACATATCAGCGAGCCATGACATACATTTTCTATGAATACATGCACAAAATCCTAGAATATTATATCAATGACTTAATTACAAAGTCATTGCTGCATTTAGAGCATGTAGAGGTCCTGAGGAAGGTCTTCGATCAACTGATAGAGCATAATGTTATGTTGAATCCCAAGAAGTGCATATTTGGCATAACTTCAGGAAAGCTCTTGGGATTCATCATTTCAAAATGAGGAATCGAAGTTGACCTAGTGAAGTTCAAAGCCATATTAGAAATGCATTCTTCCACAAATATCAAATAACTAAGAAGCCTACAGGACAAAGTAGCATCCATAAAGCAATTTATTGCACAATTATTAGATAAATGTTGAACCATGAATCAATTGCTACACAAGGGGTCCCATTCAATTGGGATGAGGACTATCAAGCAACCTTCACTAAAATTAAACAATACTTGGCAATGCTACCAGTGCTAGCTCCACCAAGACCAAAAGTGCCTTTCTTGCTATATATTGGATATTGACTTTGCATTGGGAACTATGTTGACCCAAAAGAACATGTAAGACAAAGAGGAAGCGATATATTACATCAGTCACACCTTGGTGAGTTATGAGCTGGGGTATGCATACATGGAGAAGTTGTGTTTAGTAGTGTATCGCTCCAAATTTTTTGCATCCCTACCTTCAAGCTATTGGATCCGTGCCCAAAAGGAGGATGGGAAAAGGATGGTGCGGTACCTCGGACTGAGAGGACTTTGCGAAGGTCCCGCATCTCAAGTGAGGTGTATTTTGATGATTTTTCGACGGATGGTGGGTTCACCAGGAAACATTTAAGGGCAGTTTCCATGCCTAGGTTTGGAATGTGTTTTAATGTGTTCATTTTTAACTTTAAGCATTCATATCCTAGGTTTGGCCAAATGAATCTAGATTAATCTACATGAAAATGCAAATTCAATGAATACAGAAAACAAATTTAAAGACATAAAACAGAGAATTTACAGAGTACAAATGAGGAATACCTGATCCGAATGTCTGGTGATGATTATGATGTTTGAAGCAGTCAGGATCGTCTGGAATTCGACAAAATCGTCTGAGATCTGACAAAATCATCTGAGATCTGATGAATTCATCAAACGAATTCATCAGAGACCTGCAAGCAAAAAAACATATACAAAATACAACGAATACTACTATGCTAACAGAGGGAAACAACACCAAATGACTGTATGAATACTAAGTAATAGTTATGAATAGAAATTCAAGCAAATTACGATATTTTAATGACAAATCATGATCTTAGTATGCAATATAAGCTAAATGGGTGAACTCCAAATACAAAATAACATGAACACTGAATAAACTATCTAATTTGCAGAATAAAATAGCAGAGAGAAGGTTGAGAAATGCAAACTTCAGGCACTGATTGCCTCAATATGGACTACAGTCGAGATCGTCTCGCATTAGTACAAAATCGCCTCGAATTCGACAGGTTTGTCTCCGATCTGAACAGGTTCGTTGGCGACGATGGGTGCTGGCTCCAGCTGAAAAATAGTGATGTACCTACAAAAAAATTGTTATGGGACCAGTGCAAATGAAAAATCGAGATGGTTTAGTGTAGATGGAGTTAAATTGCAGATAATTTTAGCCAGGGGGGTACTAAGGGAATAGTTTAGGATTAAATAGGCTTAGGGGAGTAGTTAGGAGGTTGGAGATCATCCCAATTTGGGAGATCTCCAACGGGGGAGGGTCCCAACGACGTAGACACGCTTTTGCCCAGATTGGAGACCCGTTGGAACAGAAGCTAACTTTGCAAAATCAGTTTTGCGACAAGATCATCTGGACATCCTAGTCTAGACGAAATCGTCAAATCTGGGGCGATATCGTCTGATCGGCGACGATATCGTCAAACAGTCAAAACAACCTCTAAAAATGGCATGAAAAAGGGGGAAACGGATTTCCCAGCGGTTAACGGGGGAGGTTAAATTTGAATTTTAAATTATTTACTAAGGTGAATGTAATTATTGTAATTTTACTGTGCCAATTTTAGGGTGCTACATTTTGCCCCCTTTTTAGCGAATTTTTCGAAGAAAATACGTTAAATATGAGTTCTTCTCGATCTACAAGAAAGCAAAAATTATTCCCATTTTTAGGCGACGATTCTTGGTCGAATCATACGACAGCTTACTATGGTGCCCCCTCCGTGTTTTTACCCAAATCGAACGTTTGAGGTAAAAACACGAAAAAGCAAAAAATTATTTTTAAATAAAATTAAGAAAAATAGGGTAAAACCCTAATTCATTTTTTACTATTCATTTTTCTGGTTTTTGGAGCTCTGAAGCAAAAATGGTGGAGAGGATGCACAGATCGACAGAGGTCCGACGCGGTCTACGGGTAAGAGTCTAGACTTAACTAGGATGCTTTAATTTAACTTTACATGCTTTGTAGGTAATTTTTAGATGATTTTTGAGCATCGCGACCGTTTTTGGGCCATCGACATCGTCGGGACGAAATCGTACCGATTTCGACAAAATTGTCCCAATTTTGGCAATTTCGGCCAAGGGCGAAATCGTCGAAAGGGGGACGATTTCGTCAAATTAGGGACGATTTCGAACTGCGAAATTGGAGATGATTATACTCAAATATGGGATGATATCGTCCAATAGTGGGTGATATCATCAATTGCACAAAATTGAATTTTTAACTTGCATTATTGTTTATTGATTAATGATTGTTTATTGTTTTGTTGTTTATGTTTGCAGAGAGGATTACTAAAGAGTAGGGAATGGAAATACGGAGGGTTGAGAGATGACTTGGCCGCTCTCACATAGGCAGAGTGGGATCAGCTGGCACAAGCCGACTTACTACATGTGGCAGAAATGCCACAGGTGTCTACAGAAATGGGGCTACTGACGGCCCTAGCAGAGAGGTGGTATCCGGGATCTTCATGTTTTCGGCTACCTACAGGGGAGATGACTCCCACTTTGGAGGATGTATGGAGGATTCTGAGAGTCCCCATACAAGGACGGCTCATTACTCCTGTGGCCAATCAGGGCCACGCTATGGGACGACTGTGCGGTGACCCGAGCTTCGCCCTAGAGAAGGGCGGATTTAATATCGAGGCACTACGCCAGATGCTTGGGGCATCTACACTCACACGAGTTCTAGCTAAAGTAGTTGGTGGACTTCTGCTATGCCACCAGAGCGGGTGTAGGGTGCCATGGATGCTCGCAGATGTGATCTGCGATATGCGAGACCACGGCTACAGGTTTGCTTGGGGCAGTTTTGTTTTATGTCGATTGTACAGGATCCTGTATGGGGTCATGTATAAGGGCGGCCAATGTCTGGTTATGACATCGCTACTACAGGTTTGGTGTTGGGAGCACATTGTGGTGTAGAGGCTAGTAGGGCTTCCTCTAACAGGGGTAGACAGGGAGAGGCCCCGAGTCTTCTACTGGTGGCTTCGGAGAGGGGCACAATGATGGATAGATCTGTCGATGTCCCGGAGGCTATTGGATGACCTAGTCCCGGACCAGATCACTTGGAGGCCATGGAGGGAGCATCCAGGGTGGGCCGAGGATGGACAGGAGTTGGCTCGTGTTAGGCGAGTTTGCTGGCTGCGAATGGAGAGGGGAGAGGTGGAGCTCCATAGGTACGACCGAGTTTTGAGATAGTTCGGTCTGCAGTAGGGGATACCATCTCTGAGGGACTATGAGTTTTCTCGGACTGTTCGGGATAACACTACGGTTAACGGGGCTCCCGACATGCAACGATTCTGGAGCCAGGACACGGATGATGCCCCCATCCAGCCAGTGGATGGGGACAACGTAGGAGTAGCCGATGGCTACGATGCCTAGTACATAGGCATTTCCCCTCCTCGAATGACGAGGGCACAGGGTCCGATCCACGCAGTTGTGCGTCAGATAGGGAGGCGGTGCCAGGCGACGATGGAGACAGCCCAGGGTCACGGCAGGAGAGAGGTGAGGAGGCCACAGGCATAGGAGCGATCGTGATAGAGAGAGAGGGAGAGGAGGGAGGTGAGACCCCCATCTCCATAGAGGCCACCATCACCCGATAAGGGCAAGGGTGTGGACACAGGAGAGAGTAGCAAGATGGCTACTCTTTGGGCAGAGAGAGATCATCTGCAGACCCAAGTGTCAATGCTACAGGATGAGGCTGCACGCCACCGGGCTGAGGTGTCACAGCTGCGGGATGAGATTGCACGCCTCAGGGCACAGGGCGGAGGGGCGAGATCTGGAGAGCTGACACGAGCTATCGCCCAGTTGACCTTTTACCAGACATTATACTTCCAGCTGGTGCCGGAGGCAGATAGACTACCCCTGCCAGCCAACATTGCAGATCCGATCAGGATCGGGTCGTTGAGGACCTCATCCCGATCGAGGACTAGGACTACACATATGGCAATGGGGCCACCTCGTCCACCTCAGGGCGGGGGAGGAGATGAGGCAAAGAGCTCGAGGGGCTCTCAAGGCTAGAGGGCGAGATTGACATTGTATTATATATATATTTTTGTTTGATAGAGGATTGAGTATGCCGAGGTACAGATTGTGGCATACCAATCTAGTTTTGATGATGTACATATATTTGTGATATATATAGATGAGATATTTTTGATCATATGACTTGTCTTATGTATTTTTATGATGCTTTTAATGTTTTGATTGATTGATTTGATAATTGGATGTAATTATGTCATTGGGAATATAATTTGAATGTCATGCATGTAATATTTTAAATGAAATAATCTGATGTAACAAATTGATTTGTTGTAATGAAATGTAAAAATAAAAAGAGACTTCTAACAATAATTTCAAAGGACATTGTTGCTATTATAGACCATTTCATGGAGTCGCTACTCACTCGATCGTCAAGCTAGTCCCATTTATAGAAATATTGTTAAAAAGTAAAAGAGTGCTTAAGAAACTGTCTTAAGACTTTGGTGCAATAGTGCAAATGGTGATGATGATGGTTTGTTTTGCAGATTTCATAAAAAATATTGTGCATGAAATAATGTTTTTTTTTTTTTTAAATGATTTTTGCTAGGCATAAATTCCTAAGTATGATAAATTTTTTTTTTTTGGATAATTCTTTAGGAATTATACCATCATTGCAAAATTGTAGGTTGACATAATGACATTAAATAATAAAAATGGGTTTGCTTTTTAAAAGCATAATTTGTGTAACATAATAAATTAAGTCATATGGTTTTCATGATTTTTAATAAATGGGGAATAAAAATTGTTACAATGGTTTGCGCTAGGCATAGAATATGTAGGTATAGACTTATACCATCATCACGAAAATCCAAAAAAGATAGTTTTATTGCATGGTTGATTTTTGATGAACAGAAAATATGAAAATGAGGACTTGCGCTAGGCATAAAATTCCAATTTTGGTTTTGAAACTATACCATCGTCGCGAAAGTCAACCAGATATATATGTATATGTTTTGATTGTATATTTTGAAAGAAATTTTTTATTTTTGTATTATATAGTGGTCTTTGTTCTAAACAAATGTACTTGATTTATTCCCAAACAAGTTGCAAAAATAATATTTCAAAGGATTTTGAAGACAAAAGTTAGATTTATAAGGAATCCCATGTGCATATGTGAATTCATTTCCAATCTTGACTTATCATAATGATACATAAAATCTCTCAAATACAAATGTGTGTGCAATTGCATTGTTCATTTACCAGTTTTGAGCAAGATAATATGATGTAAGTGATTTGAAGAAACCAAATAAGTGTTCATTAATCATGATGTAGATGCATATAACCATGCTAGACTACTAGGTAGGTCGGATTATCAAGAGCTAGCTAATCCATAAGAAGACATAGGTCTGTACAAAAGAAGGTCGCTAATGTGACAGACATATCACCACGCTAGGAGTTACCCAAGGCCAAGCATGTTGGGCAAAAACCACCTGTTATGGGGCGTACCTCACAGTTTTCGAATAATTGAGAATTCCAGGGATTCAAGCTCATCAACCCTTCTTTTCTTTTCAAAGGGTAGGGAAAGGGATTTTATTGCTTTCTTGCTTTCTTTTGAACTTTGCTTATTTTTCTTTTTGTATTTATTTTGTATTTTTGCTTGATAATGCTTGGAATATTACTGTAATGATATATAAAAGAACATTTTTCTTTTCTCTTTTTCTTGAACTTTTCTTTTATGTTTATTTTATTTTTCTTTGCTAGGGATACTTGCTCGGATTAGCTATAGAGCAAGGGATTTTTATTCTGGGTAGGGGTGAGCTTGTCCTTTTTCCAATTCTCAAAGATTCTAGACCATGTGCATGATAGGATAGCAGGGGAAACTTTTTGCTCAAGAAATCACTTCTACTATGTAGCAAAACATGGAAATTACAAATATAATCATTTTATTGTGAAAATATGTGCTTGGTTTAAGTAAATAACAAGATCAATTCTCTATGCTCAAATTTTATTTAATTGAATTTTGTGGACTTTGATATAAGAGGGATTAGTAATCATGCCAGATAAAATCAAGATATTTATTTGTGTGAGTGTGCAAGTGAGGGATTCCAAATAAATGCTAATTTATCCAAAATAATTTGAAACATACAACTGCAATGATTGTAAGAAAATATATATATAAATGATTTTTGAGAAATTTTTGAGAATATTGACTCTCTCTTTCTTCTTTATTTTATTTTGGTTTCGAAAGAGTCAAGCATATAGCTGTTTTTATATTTTTATTCTTTATTTTTGTTTTTGAGAAAAAAAAGTAACAAGTGTTATAAATATATGCAACAAATAGTTTTGAAGATTTTGGAGATTTATGAATGTTTGTGGTGTTTTTGAATAAATTGAAAGAAATACAAGATAGTGATTTTGAACAAATATATACATGGATGAAATGACCAAGTTTATGCATAGTAACGTTTAAGATGCAAAATATTCATGGGTTCTTTAAGTTCTTTACCATCTAAGGTAGATAATTTGTATGCTCCTGATGCAAATTTAGCAGTAATAATGTATGGTCCAAGCCAATTGGGCTCAAATTTACCTTTAAGGTCCTTGGTTGCATTTGTATTTTTTTGAAGATTTTGAGGATTTTGATTTTTTTTTTTTTTTTTTAATTTTGATTTTAATTTATGAATTGAAATTGGTGGTATATACAAGATGATCTATATACACTATACAAGGTTATTTGAGTATAGCATGTCTAAGGTTGCTTCAAAATCAAAGGAGGTTTTGAAGGATAATCTGGTTGAGGTGAAGGTAAGAATAGAAGGTGGTGAATAAAAGGTAATGATAACAACAACTTTGTTATAATGTAGAATAATGTAGCAAAATATTTGACTTTTATATGTGGAAAATTAATCATGTTACAAAATAAAATATCAAAAATATAAGAAAGTTCTTCATCACTATATTCCAAATCTTGATAAGATGGAGGGAGTATATGTGAAAGATATGCATGAGTGTTATTTGGTAAACAAATATGATCATATATGGATAAAAAGTGATGGATAAGAAATAATTGTGACAATGGAGGATGTATAGAACTTGATGTTTCAATCGTTAAATATTCTTCAAATGGTGTTGGGTCACCATGTATGGTAACACTTTTATTTACAATTTCAAACTTCAAACATTGGTGAAGAGTGGAAGGGAAAACCCTCATCGTATGAATCCAAGGACTCTGGAGAAATAGGTTGTAAGGTGAAGGACAATATCCTACATAGAATAAAATATCCAGGATCTTGGATCCAATATTAAAGGAAAGAATTATAGTACCTTGAGCTTCTTGAATTTCATTGTTAAAAGATTTTATAAGAACATTTGATTCATTAATATCTTCTTCCTTTGTTTTGAGTTTTTGAAATAATTGATAAGTGCATAAATTAAGAGAGGAGTCATTATCTACCATGATAGTTTTAACAGGTGTTTCTTTACTAGATCCGATAATGTAAAGATAAAAGTCTTCTTGTGGAGTAGAGGAAGGAATCTCCTCATCATAGAATGAAATATGGTTAGCCTCAAGAGGGTTTACACCATTAATTATGTTCTTAGAGAAAATATGATGAGGAACAAATTGTTGGCTAGGTATCTTGAACAAAATTTCTTTGTGATAAATTTGTAATACTTCTAAAAGGGATATCTTTGCTTGAGGATTAATCACTTGTTTTTGGTTATCAAAGTGGATTTCAGATTGAGATTTTGATTCTAAATATGAGCTTTCTATGCTTACATTCCATTTTGTATCATTCTCTAGAGTCAAAGATAGTTTTGAAGGTTGGTCAAATGAGGAATCCATATCTTGAATATCAGATTGAGTTGATTGAACTTGAGGTTGCTCATTTGTAGTTTTTGTTACAATATTAATAATATCATCATGAAGGGACACATTAACATGCAATATTTGATTGGTTTCTTGTTGTTGATAATTGAATAGGGGTTCTTAGGAGATCCCCATGTCTTGATTGATTATTGGTATTTGTTGTGTAGGAGTTTGATTGTTTATTGGAGGTTTATCATCAGTTGTAGATTGTAATTCCTTTATATTAAAAAGACCCTTATCAATCAAATATTGAATTGCACATCTTAAATCTTTACAATTTTGTGTCATATGTCCATCTACTCTATGATATTCACAATGTAGCTCAGGTTTAAATCAATCTGCTATGGTATCAGGTTGTCTTATGGAAGGGAGTTCAATATTATTTGTATCAAGTAAATGCTTGAGAATTATATACATTGGTTGATTGAGCTTAGTAAATTTACGCGATGAATGTTCTTGAGAGGTTTTTGATAAATGCCTTAGAAATTTCATCATAAAAGGACCTAATGGTTTCTCACCTCTACTTTCTTTATTATGGGTAGAATGATTATAGGAATATTGCGATGTAGGAGGTGAGTGCATGGTAGAATTGGAAGAATAAGTATTTTCTTGTTGAAATGGATGTGTTGTATTGAAAGAAGAATATTGAAATGGTGGTGGAGGATTGTATGTGGATTGATAGACATAATATGGATATATGGGAGAATAGATAATATCATTATGAAGAGGATTGGCAAAGGGATTGTCCTGGTGAGGTAAGGATGAAAAATGAGAAAAGTGTGATGGAGGTGGTGTTGAATAGGGATGAGGTTGGTCATAATCAACAAATGTATTTGGCTGAATTCTTCCAACATTACTGATGGGCTCATATGGATTTGAGTAAAAACTCATGGTTTTTTTAGTACTTCTAAAAGTAATATTTAATATCTACTATTTAGAATTGAATCTAAAACATACAAGCTTCAAATGATGATTTTTTTTATATTTTGTTTTGTTTTGTTTTTGTTTTTCTTGTATACATATATATTTTTTTGTTTTTGTTTTCAAAAGGTTTACAATACATTCACGTCGGGTTCACAAAAATGTATCGCTCCAAATTTTTCGCATCCCTACCTTCAGGCTATTGGATCCGTGCCCGAAAGGAGGATGGGAAAAGGATGGTGCGGTACCTCGGACTGAGAGGACTTTGTGAAGGTCCCGCCTCTCAAGGGAGGTGTATTTTGATGATTTTTCGATGGATGGTGGGTTCACCAGGAAACATTTAAGGGTAGTTTCCATGCCTAGGTTTGGAATGTGTTTTAATGTGTTCGTTTTTAACTTTAAGCATTCATATCCTAGGTTTGGCAAAATGAATCTAGATTAATCTACATGAAAATGCAAATTCAATGAATACAAAAAATAGATTTAAAGACATAAAACAGAGAATTTACAGAGTACAAATGAGAAATACCTGATCCGGATGTCTGGTGATGATTCTGATGTTTGAAGCAGTCAGGATCGTCTGAAATTCGACAGAATCGTCTGAGATCTGATAGAATCGTCTGAGATCTGACATAATCGTCTGAGATCTGACGAATTCGTTAGAGACCTGCAAGAAAAAAAAATAGATACAAAATACAACAAATACTACTATGCTAACAGAGGAAAACAACACCAAATGATTGTATGAATACTGAGTAATAGTTATGAATAGAAATTCAAGCAAATTATGATATTCTAATGAAAAATCATGATCTTAGTATGCAATCTAAGCTAAATGGGTGAACTCCAAATGCAAAATAACATGAACACTGAATAAACTATCTAATTTGCAGAATAAAATAGTAGAGAGAAGATTGAGAAACGTAAACTTTAGGCACTGATTGCCTCAATATGGACTGCAGTCGAGATCGTCTCGCATCAGTACGAAATCGCCTCAAATTCGACAGGTTCATCTTCGATCTGAATAGGTTCGTCGACGACGATGGGTGCTGGCTTCGACTGAAAAACAGTGATGTACCTACAAAAAAATTGTTATGGGACCAGTGCAAATGAAAAATCGGGATGGTTTAGCGTAGATGGAGTTAAATTGTAGATAATTTCAGCCAGGGGGGTACTAAGGGAATAGTTTAGGATTAAATAGGCTTAAGGGAGTAGTTAGGAGGTTGGAGATCATCCCAATTTGGGAGATCTCCAACGAGGGAGGGTCCCAATGGTGCAGACACGCTTCTGCCCAGATTGGAGACCCGTTGGAACAGAAGCTAACTTTGCAAAATCAGTTTTGCGATAAGATCGTCTGGACGTCCTAGTCCAGACAAAATCGTCAAATCTGGGGTGATATCTTCTGATCGGCGACGATATTGTCAAACGGTCAAAACAACCTCTAAAAATGGCATGAAAAAGGGGGAAACAGATTTCTCGATGGTTAACGGGCGGTTTGGGAGGTTAAATTTGAATTTTAAATTATTTACTAAGGTGAATGTAATTATTGTAATTTTATTGCGCCAATTTTAGGGTGCTACAAGTAGTGGTGTTTGCAATGAAGAAGTTGCATCATTACATGCTAAGTCATATGACATATGTGATATCCAAACAAAATCCTTTGTAGTATATGATGAGCAAGACATATCATAATACACCTACTATAAAGTGTATCATGATATTGGCAGAATTTGATTTGGAATTCATAAACCAAATTTCCATCAAAGGATAGGTCATAGCTGATCAGCTGATAGAGGCACATCTCAAATATAGTAGGCCTCTTATCATAGAGCTTCCTAATGATGCAATATTTGAGTTATTGAAGTATCCCAAACCTAAAGAACCAGATAAAAAGCTGACATGACTTTGTTCTTTGATGGTTTGAAGTGTGAGGCAGGGGGTGATGCAAGAATTATCTTCTTCATGCAACAATGTGCTCCAATGCCCTTGTCATTTAAGCTAGAATTTCCTTGTATCAATAATAAAGATGAATATGAAGCCCTAATATTGGGCCTCCAAACAACTATCACCATGAATAGTAAAAGGTTAAACATCTTTGGCGACTCCCTTCTCATTGTCAATCAGGTGAAGGGACATTTTCAATGTAGGTGTCCCATACTAAAAGCTTATAAGGATCTTGCTGACACTTATCTAGCCCATATAGAGTGGTATGACATCAAGGCAATCCCTTGTTCACCGAACAAGTTCGTAGACACTATGGCATCTTTGGGATCTTTAATTCCTTAGAATCAATCTTTTGATTTTACTACCATTCATGTAAATATGCTATCGCATGCTGCGATGCAACGTGAGTCTTTTGATAACAAGGAATCACTCAACATGATTCATATAGAACCAAACCATGACTGGTTATATAAATCTAGAGACTTTCCCAACAAGGTGCCTTGTGGGTCTTTGATCTCGCAAGGTCCTACAGGGAATGGCACCACCATTCACCACAAGGTTGTATCCCAGTCTACATTCATGCAAATTTAAAAGCTAGGGGAACAAGTCATCTTATCAGTTGAGGTAGAAGCTTATTAGGATTGGATGTCACAATTACATGACTTCCTTAAGCTTGGTTTAATCCCTCAAGGATTTTTGCATGTCGTGAAGCACACATTTAGATAGAAAACGATAAAGTATGTCTTGCTAGGAGATATCTTGTACCATTGAAGCTACGATGGAGTTCTCCTTCGTTGTCTTGAGCCCAAAGAATTGGGTTGGGCAATTTTTTAGGCTCATGACGGTACATGCAGTGGTCATTTCAATGGCATGGCCATCATCAAGCGCATCCTTCAAATGGGGTATTATTGGCCAACTATGGAGAAGGATTGCATTGCATATGTCAAGAAATATGTCAAATTTTAGCATCATGCTAATCTTACACACTTGCCATAATAGGCCTTATAGCCCATTCAAGCGGCTTGGCCATTTGCTCAGTGGGATTTGGATCTAATCAGTAAGATATCTCTCCTATCATAGAGTCAGTATACATGTATCATAACGACTACTGAGTATTTTACAAAGTGGGTGGAAGCAATCCATCTAACAACAACAACTAGAGCATGTATTGTAGAGTTCATACTTCATAATATCATAAATCATTTTGGGATACCATCCAAGATAATCTCAGATAATGGAATATCATTCAAGAATAAAACTGTCAGGGCTTTGATGTTCATGTACAATATACAACACAATTTTGTGACTGCATACTATTCATATGCAAACGGGTAAGTTGAGGCTTCAAACAAGATAGTGGTAGCCATTTTAAAAAATATAGTACAAGAAAACCACAAATATTGGTACATCCAACTACCCCTTGCATTATGGGCTTACAAGACTAGTATACGGATGCCCACTAGGGAAACACCATTTTTGCTAGTATATGGCATTGAGGCCATTATGCCCTTAGAGTTAGAAATTCCAACACTACGTGTCACATTGAAATAGTTCATAGATTATGACACTGTAATACAAGCTCACCTCGATCAACTGATGCTTCTTGATGAACGTTGCATGAATGCCCTTGAGCATCTCTAAGTTGATCAAGAATGCCTAAAAAAAGCTTATAACATTAAATTCCAATTGAGATACTTTAAAGTTGGTGATCTTGTGCTGAAGGAGAACCAAAAAACTCAAAACTTTTGCTGCACTTGTGAGATAAATTTATGACTAACTGGTTAGGTCCATATATCATATCAAAGTATATTGGACTTGGAAAGTATCACCTAACATCGATTGAAGGGGTTGAAGAGCCTGAACCTCTCAACATACTTAATCTTAAGGTGTTCCATACATAATAATTCAAAAAATATGGAAAATTTCAAAATCCATAAAAATCAAAAAGCAATAAAAGCTAAAAATATTGCAAAATATTCAAAAATTCAAAAAACATTGCATTATACATTTTCATTTTTCACATGTAGTCATTTGATTGCATTACATTTAGGCATTTCCATCCATTGCACTTGCATTAGGATAGGTTGTGTGCAATCTTACAAATGACACCACATTTGTATTTCAATCATGCATCTATGCATCATCATCATCCATCACCCTTGTGAGTAATTGTTTTTTTCAACACAACCCCTCCTGTTGCTATGAAGAACATACTAGGGTTTTTCGATCATTCAGTGGTCTTCTCAAAATTTTATAAAAATATTGTTTTGCTTTTGAGGATGAGGTCTAGTTTTGGTAGCACTTAGCATATCAAAATCCCATCACTAATCTAACACATTAACAATTATAATTAGGGAAAGGAAGGATGAACACTGCAAAGTGTTCCTAGCCACCATAAGTAAAAGGTTTTGTTACTTGCTCATTTGTGAGGCGCAATGGTCTAGAGTACTGGTCATTGGCAAAAGGACAAGTTCCCCCCTACCTGAATAAATCCCTTGCTTACATCAAAAGGAGCAAAAATTCCAGAGTCAAATCCAATCCCTTGCTCATCAAAAAAAAAACAATACAAAATAAACAATGATTTTTGTCACTATATATGAGCAAGTATCCCAATAAATTGAAGAAAAAAAGTGGGTGAGCTTGAATCCATGGAATGGTCAATAATCGAAAGCCATAGAGTGATACCCAATATATAAATGGGTTGAATTAATCTCGTTTGACATTGTGGTAGGTCTAGAAATTCACAAATGAGCTAGCTTTAGGTGCCCTGTATTGCTTAGAGGTCTAGTCCAACTAAGTCCAAACCTAGGATTGGGTGAGCATATGGTGATACTCATTACAGTAATGGGTTGAATGAATCATGTCTGGCAATGAGATAGTCTTATATATCATATAATATATTCATTTGCACACACAGGGATAATGAATAGCTTGGTCTTTCATAGCAAAAACTCTATCTTTCAGAAGTCTAGTATATTCATTATACAACTTTTGATATTTTATGATATTTTATTTATTAAAGGTTGTTCATAACATAGAATAGATACCATATGGATATCAGCAATGATATTTAGACGACCACTAACTATTTTGTGCATATATTTTAACTTACAAAAACTTATGAAGAGAAAAAATACATCATATCATATTACATATGGGTGTCTAATTTATTAAGTCTTATGATAATATTTATCAGTCACATTCATGATTGTTATACATTCTATGGTGTTGTCCATTGGTTTGTAAACTCATATTGTATTTATTCCTTATGTTTTAAGTGATTAAAGCATACATGTTCATTTACATTAGAGCACATCATATAAATCATGCATTGCATACATTGCATTCATTATATCATAATATCATAAATTAAATGCATACAAGTACATTAAATTAAAATGCATTTTAACATCTAAAATTGCATCCATATGCATACATCATAGTATTCCATTTACACATCTAGATCAAAATATCTAGTAATACATCCATTAATTAGCTAGTGCATGTCATCCATACATCACATCATATAGCATCAAATCAACATAAAATATAATCATTGCATCCATATGCATCTCATAAACATAAAACATAAAATAAATGTACACATATAATGAGTCATAAATCAATTTCATATCATATAAATATATGTGTCAAATATAGAGTACATAGGTGTAGCTCTAAAATTCTCGCACTCATTTCCTTCAGGCTAATAGATCCACACCTTGAAGAAAAATGGGAGAATGATAGGTCTACACCTCGAAGAGAGACACTTGAGTTCGTGTCTTCTTTGGTGATATTTTGATGAATTGTTTAAGGTTCACCAGGAAACATTTCTTGGTAGTTTCCATGCCTATGTTTTTTGAGTTTTTTTGATGTGTTCCTTTTAAGTTCTCACAACCACCTAGTTTTGGCCAATGCAACTAAACTATGCTAAATGCAATTCAATTTTCAATAAATACAACAAAGAGCCATAAATAGAGGAGAATCTAATGCAAATACATATTTTTGAAGAAATTTGACACTCTTACTCGGTCCAAAAGTCTGATGAAGATTCTAATTTTTTTTTTAGGTGAGATCATATGCAATAGATCAAGATTGTATACTTCTAGTCAAGATCTTACGTACTATCTATGATCTTACCATCTGATCAATGATCAAAAGATCTGATCATAGTATAAACCTGCAGTTTCATGAATAGAGTGCAAAAAATAGAAAGCTATGATATGCTACATAATTTATTAGATAGAAATCAAATTATGTATGATCTATTGAATGCCTTAATACAAATATCTAACATGTATATGCCTTAAGCTATAATAAATATACAAGTGAATGCAATTTGGTGAACTCCAAGGATGAAAATGATTAAATCTAATATTATATGCAATGGAAAATGATAAATCAAATGATAAATATGCAAATGAGAGGTTAAGAAATGCAAACCAACACTTGGAGTTGCCCCCAAGTGATATGTAAGTGAGATCATAACTAAAAAACAATATTGTACACAAAACAGAGCTGATCGTATCCTCTGATCGCTGATCGTATCATCCGATCCCTGATCGTATCTTCTGATCTTGTAGAAAATAGAAAAACAACTAGGACTAATGCAAAAATTATAGTGATTTTAATGCAAAAATTATGTCGAGGAGTCCAAATAAATTTGAGGAGAGGGATACCTGATTAAATAGGCTGAACTAGTAGGGAAAAATTGGCTAAAAATAGAATAGGTTGCAACTCCTTCCAAGCTTGGACTGATCGGCGGATTCGATCCTGTGACTACTACATGGTTGTACAGGTAAAGACAAAAAGCATTATAACTTATTTGTCATTTTTCCAATCAGAGTTTTCTATTTTGGACAAGATCGTACGTATAATCACAGGAATCATACGCACGATCATAAGTACGATCTTGGAGATCGTACGTATGATCTCATCAATTTAACCCAATCTTGCCAAAAAAGCATAAAAATTGAGGCAACAAGTTAAAAAGTTGTTTGAATTAATTTTTGAATATTTGTCTTTAATGCAAATTTTAATGGGTAAAATTTAGGGTGTTACATTTTCCCCCTCTTTAGCGCATTTTTGAAAAAAATGCGTTAAAGAAAAGAATGGCATGCTTTACAAGAAAGCAATAATCTATTGCAAAAAAAGTTTAAAATTTGAAGTTTTATTGGGAACTGCATTAGGTGTGATACCCCCTTTGAGTTTTTATGTCAAATCCTTTGTTTGGAGAAAAACTCAATTTTTTTTGCATTAAGGGTAAAATAAGTATAAATAGAAAAGGGGTTAAAACTCAATTCATTTGTCATTTGTCTTTTGTTGCTTTGGAGCTCTGGAGAAAACATGGCAGACATTTCTCATCGTGCCAATTTGGTCCAAGAAGGAGACGAAGCTCTTAGGGTAAGTATTTTTCTTTCTTTTAGCTTAGATTTTTCATGTTTTCTCTTTAATTTGATTTAATTTTGAATTTTTAGGGCACGACTACCGTCATGCAACCCTAATTGTTAAATCATAACTATTTCGCAAGATCGTAGTGATTTTTCTATATCGTATCATATGATATCGACTAAATCAATCTGATCGAGGTCAATATCAGATTGATTTCAATGATATCGTAGAGTATGATATCATAGAAATTGATACGATATCATTCGCTTTGATATGATTTTGCACTTTTGATCCAACCAAATGCTTTTAGATCTGATCACTGATTAAATTGTTGTTACTTTATTTTTATTGACAGATGGCAGAACTAAAGAATAGGGAGTGGAGATATGATGTTCTCCAGGAATATTTGGATGCTCTCTCAGTTGATGAGAGAACATTCTTAGAGACGGTGGGGTTGAAGCATGTGGTAGAGATACCACAAATTCTAGTGGATATGAGATTGTTGATGGCTTTGGAAGAAATATTGTACCTAGAGTCATCATGCTTCAGACTACTGACATGCGAGATGACTCCCACACTAGAGGATATTTGGAGGATTTTGAGGATATCAATGAGGGGTGCTCACATAGTTGCATCTAGAAAACAAGGCCAAACATTGAGAAGATTGACAGGAGACTGCAACTTCTTATTAAATAAGAGTAGGGTTAGCATTGATAGGCTTGGGGAGATAGAGGGAGTCTCTCATTTGATATTTTTGTTGAGTGGCATCGTGGGAGACCTTATACTATGTCACCTCAGTGGATACCACCTGTTATAGACCTTTGTAGAGGTGATCTATGATATGCATGATCAAAGCATACCATTTTCCTAGGGTCCATTCCTTCTCTACAGGTTGTATAGATTTTTGCACAGAGTGGTCTAGAAAGGATGGAAGGCACTAGTTTTTACATAGTTTCTATAGGTGTCATGCTAGGAGCACATAGCTGTTAGATGACCTGCAAGACTTCCTCTAACTTGAGTAGGAGATGGCGAGCCCAAAGTAGAGGAGGATAGATCGAGGATCTTCTATTAGCCTCTAAGAGGGGGCATCGAGGATGGGTTGGCCTCGATGTAATGAGGTGGATTATTGATGAGCTACTGGTAGAGGAAATTAGGTGGATGTCCTAAAGAGAGCTATCAAGGTGGGGGGAGGATGATTTTGAGTTGGCTCACATCAGATTAACCATTTTGTTATGGATGGACTAGAGAGAGGTGGAGTTGCATCGCGTGGACTAGGTGCAATGACAATTTGGGCTATGGTAGGATATTCCTCAGTATAGGAATATCACTTTTGCTAGATCTATTTGGGACCTTACCAATATCAATGGGGCTCCCAACATGGCACCATTTTTGTATTCGTAGCCTAATGATGAGCTAGTACAGACAATGGTTGGAGATGATGTTGAGGTTACAAATAGGTATTGAAAGTGGTACACTGACATTAGACCTATCCGATTGATACTATGGAGGAGCATAATGTAGTAGGCAGCTAAGCGGTGTTTTAAGCAGTAATGTGCAAACAACTAGTAGCAATAGTCTGAGACACAAGTATCCTCGAGGAGACAGGGTCCTCGTACTAGGGATGGACATCAGAGTCAAATGAGGATATGGAGGATATCTAAGGAGGAGAGGAAAGCTTCTTCTCAATGGATTGTGGATGACAGGATGGATGAGGAGTATGTAGCATCTCCTTAGCAGGAGTTTGTACCTGAGTTACCTAAGAAGGGCAAGAGGATTATGGAGGAGAGGGAGAGCAATGAGATGGTTGCTCTATGGGTAGAGGCGACTAGTTTGAGGGAGGAGAATTCCTCCCAAAAGACTAAGATTGAGTTTCTAGAGGTACAAGATGCAGGGTTTGAGGAGTAGGATTCAGGATCTAGAGGCAAAGCTCACACAAGCATGGGCTCAGTCAACTTAGGGAGTTGTGGCTCCAGCTCCTACGTCTTCTCAGACTACTCATTCTAGGAGGAGCAACATAGGGGATGAGCTAGTGAATTCTATACAACAAACGACATTTTACTAGACCTTATACTTTCTGGCAGTTCTTGTAGAGTAGAGACAGGCTATGCCTCCTAAGATTACGGGTCCTATTCGCATAGGATCCTCATATCGCTCTACTACTAGGGTGACTTCCTCTAGGATGATGATAGTAGGAGGATAGTTTCGACCACCACCACCCCCTAGCAGAGAGGATGATGCTATGATCTCTAGAGGCTCAAGAGGAGTCTAGGGTGGGCTTACTTAGACACATTTTTGTACTATATCCTTAGTGACTAAGTATACCAATTTTTGAGGATTGTGGCATACCAGTCCAACTCTATTTTGTATATAGACTTTCAAGATATATATATATATATATATATATATATATATATATATATATATATATAAGATCCTCTTGTTCTATGTGACTTTATATGATTTAATTGCATTTGATTGAATTTTTATGATGTTTAGATTAATTATAATCATGCTTTTAATTTTAAATATTTTGATCAATGCTTAAAATGAAAGAAAATAATTTGAATTTTTGTAGATATGTTTTTGGAAAGATGGTTTTGTATGATGATGAAATAAATAGATTAGCAATGTTCCTCGAAGGATGTTGTGTTGTTATATGATCATTGGTGGAGATCAGTATTCGCTAGGTCATGAAACGAATCTTGTTGTAAGGAATTTTGTATTGCTAATAATAGAAATATTTTTGTGGTGTCAAGCATAATATTGAGGCTTATAATGATAAAAGAATATGTTTGATTTTGTTTTTGAGAAAATTTAATTTTTAAGAAATATTTTGATAAGGATTATTGTTTGTCAAAATAATGTGATTTAAGCATGAAAATTTGGTAAGGATGACTTGCGCTAGGCATAAAATTCTTAGTGTGAAAATTTTGACACTAGTTACTAAGAATTGTACCATCATCGTGAAGTTAAAAATGCGATGCATGATAATATAAAATTGTTTATTCTTAAAATATAAATTGATATGAAAAAAATCATCGTATCACATATTTAAGAAGGTTGACAAATATGAAATGTTTTAGACCTAAAAATTCAAAAATATGACTTGCGCTAGGCATAGAATTCCTAGTGTGAAAAATTGAGAAGAATAATTCCTAGGAATTATACCATCATCACAAAGTCATGAATGCAATGCATGATAAATGATTTTGGACTACAAGTTATTTTTGGAATAAATAGTTTTTTAGAGATTTCAAAATTTTTTGAAATATAAATGATAAACTAATGTTGTCTAAAAAATTTCAAAGGAATATTTTAACTTATTTCTAAGACAAAATCAAATTTTAACTTATTTCTACACCAGTGTGTGATAAGTGAGTTCATTATCCATCTTGCTTTGACACAATGATACAAAATCTCTCAAGGATAAAATGTGTGTGCTTGTGAATTTTAATTTACCAATTTTGAGTAAGGTAAATATACAAGCGAACTTTTATGAACCAATGTGTGTGCAAGTGAAATGTTCATTAACCATGATTTTGTGCATGCCATTGTACTAAACTACTATGTAAGTCAAGTTACTAAAAGCTAGCTAATCCACAAGCGGATATTGGTCTATACAAAAGAAGGTCGCTAATGTGATAGACATGTCACCACGCAAAAGGGATTACCCAAGGCCAAGCAGGTTGGGCACAAACCACCTGTTATGGGGCTTACCTCATGGTTTTCGAATAATTAAGGAATTCTAGGGATTCAAGCTCACTACCCTCTTCTTTTCTTTTGATTTTTGAAATAAGGATTCTTGTCCATTTTTTTTTTTGTAGATAAGATACTACAGCATTAATACCGGGTTTTACAGGTTGACCCAAAACCTTTTACAAAAATCATTCCAGGGTTATTGATGAACATGTCGTTACTAAGGATCCTATATATGCAAAATATACATGCCGCAAAAGCCATTACGTCTAGTAAGACACATAGCCTGTTATCAAAAAGAAACTTCCCATACAAAATTTTGGGTATACCCTGAGAAAACACACCTACATCATAATTACAAAAAAAGAAATAGACACAGATCCCTTCCTTGAAACAGTGGAGAAAAAAAAGCTGCAGACACACATAGCAGAGTACTAAAAAAAACTCCCACAAGCTCTTTATTGATAGTTACTTTTAATAATTCTTTGGTAATTGCTTTATTTCGTATATGACATGCTTTGGGACCACATCCCGTCTTGGCAAATCAGCCTTGGAGAAGTGAACCTACTGGCTAGATTTATGGCGGTGGCTATCTAGTGGTCCACGTGGCTTTGGTTTGAAGTCTTATATTATCATTTCTTTCCTGCCCTGTGATTATCAACCAACCTCAAATTACTAAGACGACTAGGAGCCATGTTATCTAACATGTGATTGTCCCCATTAGACTTTGTGGTATTTCTAAGCAGCATCCACCAAGACTGATAGCTCGGATAATTTTTATTGTGAGTCCATTTCAAAAAAGAGATGGGAATACTCATAGCCTTCAAACTTACAGTGCCTTCCCTATTGGTAAATTCGACTATCATTCTTGGAATTCTTGTTGAATAAGCTCCTCTACTTTGCTCGGGACACCATGTTCCCATTTGAAAAGTCTTTCACCATTGACACCCAAATTGGCCAGCTTGTCAGCAACTTTTTTAGCTTCCCGAAAGACATGTTGGGCTTTTCTGTCCTATCTTCCCTAGAAAATTATCCTAGACTCTTCAAAAATTGTTTTAATCCTCCAAGGAGGTGTTTTCCAATTATTGAGGAGATTTATAACATGCATAGATTCTCTTTCTATGATCAAATTGCCTTCTAAGTCTTGAGTCATTTGAAGGCCTCTCTACATAAGTCTAGATTTAGCTTCGTTTTTCGTCCTTGTTACCAAATATTCAAAAAATGCAAGCATCACATTCCCATTATGATCTTGCACAATACTGCTAGCACCTGCTCTGCTAGGATTTTCCTTAGTCGCTCCATCAAAATTAAGCTTAAACCAACCTGTAGGAGGTAGGGACCACTTAACATTGGCTTTGGGGTTGAGTACCCTAGGCACAAACTCATCTAACAAGGTTAAGCTTAAATATTGAGCAATCATGGTCTCCTACAAATGAGTTTTACGGCTATCAAAATGGATAAGGTTCACATTCTCATTGGCAAAGGATAGGATCCTAGAAATGATAGTTTGATGATCATGGATAGACTCATTAAAGACTCTATGGTTCCTTTCTAACCACACCTGCCAAAGACTATGGATAACTCTAGGATTCTCATTGAAGGCCTAAAAAACCCCACTTAGGACAGTCAAGGAAAAATGGCACTCAAGGAAAATGTGATAAATGGTCTCCCAATTAACCCTATACAGATAACAATGATTAGTGATACAAATACCTTTACGCATCATATTATCAATGGTTAGAATTCTTCCTTGGATAACCAACCATGAAAAGACTACAATTTTTGGAATTAATTTTTTATCCAAACTAAGTCCTTTTGGAGGACAAAATCCTCGTCATCAAGCAGAAGCTTGTAAGCTGATTTAACAGTGAACTGCCTATTCTCCGTAGCAGCCCAAGTCACTTGATATTCCTTGGGTCTCATGGGGATAAACTATTGCCCGAGAATGTTACAAAGATCATTTTATTTCACTTGAAATCCTTGAATCCTTATTTTTTTCCACTTCATTCTACCTTTGTCCTCAACCATATAATCAAAGACTTTTCTACCAATGAGTTCTTCCATGATATATTTGATTCGGGCTAAGTTAGGATATTGTTCAGTGGTTCGTCCTTAGCCCACCTATCATTCCAGTAATTTATCCTCTCACCATTGCCTAAAACCCATCTTAAACCTTTTTTGATGATTTCCTTACAATTGAGAATTGCTTTCCAAAAAGCAGAACCTCTGATTGGAACTGAGTCACTTAGAAATTCCATATTTTGAAGATACTTTCGTTTGATGATAGTTGTCCATTCATTTTCTTCACCAGAAATGAGGTGCCACGCCTACTTAGCTAGTAAAGCTAAATTCATATGAGCAATTCTCCTCATACCTAAGCCCCCATTTTCCCTGGGTCTACACACTTTGGTCCATCCTACAAGGTGTATCCTTTTTTTCTCCTCTGATCTAGTCCATAAAAATTCTTTTTGGAGTTTCTCAATTTTTTGGAAAACCTTCACAAGGGCTTTGAAAATGGAGAGGAAATAGACTAGAATGCTCTGAAGAGAGGCCTTTGTGAGGGTCAGCTTTCCTTATTGAGATAGAAGATGACATTTCCATCCAACAAGTTTTTTTTAATTCTTTCAATAACCCTATCCCACATTGACTCTCTTAGAGAACCAATGAAAAGAGGGAGACCAAGATACGAAGTGGGGAGGTTTGCTATATCACACCCTAAAATTTATGTAATCCTTCCTTACCTCTGAATGGAGGTGTTCAAGAAATATAACTTGCTTTTACTGAAATTAACTTTCTGACCAACAGCGTCCTCGTAGAGTTGTAGGATGTATTTAATTATTTTTACCTCAACCATCGATGCCTTAGTCAATGTAATGGTATCATCGATAAATTGTTTGTGAGAAAAAATCCTAGTGAGATATGCTGCCTTGATTCATGATATTATCCTTGAATTGCAAGCATTTTTTATGGTTCTACCTAAAGCTTCTACCACAATGATGAATAACATGGGGCTGATAGGGTCCCCCTGTCGAATTCCTCTACAACTTTGAAAGTAACCAGAATCAAGAACCATGCTTTAGAAATGCATTATTTGATCAAATTAACCCATTGGTGGTGAAAACCAAACTTAATGAGGACAACAATAAGAAAGTCCCAATTTAGCCTATCAAATGCTTTGTTCATATCAAGCTTGAGGGCAAAAATAGACCTGTTAGTATTATGAGTAGAGTGCAAAGCTTCATGAACTATGATAACTCCATCCAATATTGACCTGCCCTGGATAGAGATTCCCTAGAATGGATCTATGATGTGGGGTAGAACATCTCTCATTCTATTTGCAATGGATTTAGTTAGGATCTTATAAGAAACATTGCACAGACTAATTGGCCTGAAGTCAGCCATAGATTCAGGGGTTTGCTTCTTAGGAATTAGAGAAATAAAAGTAGAGTTGAGACATTTTGGGATATGATTGCTTGCTTGGAATTCTCTGATAGCAAAAATTACATCCTCACTTATGATGTCCCAAAAATCTTGATAGAAACAAGGGGGAAAGCCATCGGGTCCCGGGGCTTTGTCTAGCTCCATGCTAAACAAGGCTTCCTTAATTTCCTCATCAAAAAAGGGAGCTAGAAGCTTAAGGTTTATATCCTCATTTATTATGCTAGGAATGGATTGCAAGAGAATATATTTGGCCTCCTCATTGCACTACGATTCCTGACCAAGGATAGAATTGAAATAAGTTACTACCTCCTTTCTAATTTCTATTAAGTCCTGAGTAATAGAACCATCTGCTTTTTTTTTTAATTTTTATCTTGTTATTGCTTCTGTTTCTAAGCGTGGTGACGTGAAAAAAATTAGAATTTGAATATCCATATTTCAACCAAAGAGCCCTTGATTTTTGCCTCCAATATATTTCCTCACAGGCCAAAATGTTATGAAACTCTGCTAGTTTTATCCATTCCTCCTGCCTAGTAGTTTCATCAGCATCACCATGTTGAATCCTCTGATCAATTATCTTCAAAATTTCAACAACCTATTTTTTATTTTCAAAGATGTTCCCAAATACCTCTTTGTTCCATTTTCAAAGCTTTTCCTTAAAAAACTTTAATTTTCCAGAAAGTTTAAAAGCTGCACTACCCCTAACAGGCTACTGCCACCGCTGAATTAAGTTATCTCTAAAACTGGAATGTTTGATCCACATAGATTGAAATCTAAAAGGTTTCTTGAAGGATAGAGAGTTAGGGATCTCCAAAAAAATGGAATTATGATCAGAGGTAATTTTAGGAAGGGCTTGCAGGGTAGAATCACTGAACAAAGTTGCAGCCTCTTTTGATATAAAAAACTTGTCAAGTATTTCTTGAATGAGATGACACCCTATCCGCAGATTGCTCTAAGTATAATTCATTCCTCTAAGTTTTACATCCATCAACATGTTGGAGTTCACAAAGTCATTGAAATCATCCATGCTCCTGATAGGTGGTCCATTTCCATCCATTTTGTCTGAAGGGTAAAGATGAGTGTTAAAATCCACAGCCAGAATCCAGGGGATATTATGGAAGATTTCACTTAGATTGCCTAAGTACTCCCATAGTAGAGCTCTCCCTTGAATTGAAGTCGGGGCATAAATATTTGAAAGGATCCACGACCTGATGTTGTTTATTTCCTTAAATAAAACACTAAGAACCCTGTCATATTTCTGAATAATGGTGCCTTCTACTATCTAAGGATACCACAAAGTCATAAGGCCTCTAGAAGCTCCTTTGGCTGATTTGCAAACCATCTCCCCTTGATTCCAATTTTTTTTTCTACTTTTTTTGATTGAATCTCATCAGTTTTTGTTTCTTGCAACATGATAATAGTTGGATTCACTTGATTTCTTATTGCATCGACTTCCCTGTGTTTGGGCAGGTCCATTGAGGCCTCTCACGTTCCATGAGAGGAACTTCATTTAGATTATTTGGTATTTCTTCCTCTCCCCCTCCCTTGAGGGGGTTTTCATAATTTGTTGTCTTCAAAACCCGAAATAACCTGTTGAAACAAGGTTCTCTATTTTCCATTGGCAATGTCATTATCAGTTTAAATTTTTTTATGCTCAACATTTGATATTCTCCCTCTTCTTTTTTCACTACAAAAATCTATAGGATACTTCATATTGCTCCTGGTTTGTTTAGGACTAAAGCGGGGGAGGTAATTTGTTGTAGAGCCATACTGCCATATTCCTCAGTCTGAAGAGTTTCACATATCTCCACCCCTACATCCAAATCTTCTCCTTTTTTCTTGTATTCCCCTGGTCTGTGGGACGGTCTCTCAGTAGGATTCACCTGGCTCCTAGTGATGATGTTAGGGAGATGGTATTTTTTATTTTCCAATGCCTCAAATTTATTCCTAAGTTCTTCAGCATTAGGGTTTGGCTTTGGGATACCCACTGGGCTTGAAGTATTTTCAGCATTGGGGTTTAAGGATCCCGAATTGGATGGGGATTCTAGAGATCAAGCATTAGGGTTTGGCTTTGTGATGCCCATGGGGCTTACAATAATTTTAACATTAGGGCTTGAGGATACTAACTTGGATGGGGATTCTAGGGAGTTAGAAAGGTTAGACTGAAGGTTCTAAGCTTCCATGTATTTCGATAATACTCCTACTCCCATATTGGATAGAATTGAAAATTTATTTGAAACTAGAGGATTGGAACTTACCTGAGTATTTTGGTTGCCAACAACCTATTGTTTTCATTTGTCTTGTTGGGACCCTGTACCCTCTCTTTTCTTTTTTTGGTAGACATAGTTTGCCTGATTGAAATCGCCTCTACCAGGGAAACTCCTCAAATTTCCTTTGTCTAGCATTCCCTGCTTCTGCTTTTCTCTATTCATTGCCAAGTTAGGGCACTGATTGCATAGATGTCCTTGATTTTTGCATTCTACACAGAATGTCGATCTGTTCTCGTATTCTACCAGTTGTTTTTGATAGTATTCTCCATACTCTAGCTCCACAAACCTTGGCAATTAATTATCCAAATTAGCATTTACACAGATTCGTGCATGAGTCATCCTTGTCCTAGCCAAGGTCACATGGTCAATGGATATTAGGTCCCCTATAGTTCTGGCTATGACCTGCAGCCAATATTCATTGAATAACTGGGCAGGTAGACTCAGGAGATGAACCCAAATAGGGGTAATGTTAATATTTTGCTTTTCAGGGTCAAAATCTTCACCCCATAATTTGAGAAAAAGGTTCCTTTTGCCCAAAAACCAAGGACCTCCTGTTAAAATACGGTTAGCATCCTCCATATTGTTAAAACGGATAATGAAGAACCCTCAAGTTAGAGCTACCAACTCCAAGATGCCTACCGGTCACCATTTACCCGTCGCCCAAGCCCTGATAGTCTCCATGTCCGGTCTACCTCCCAAAAACTTGCCTACTAGGGAGAATTCTTCCATTAAAATAAAAGGGCTCATGGAACTTGTCGGGGCAAAAATTTTATTATTTACTGGAACTAGGGGTGGAAGAGATAGAACCTCCTTTATTTTTTCTCTAAGAGTCTTAGGAAAAGATAGCCACTTCTTGGGCCCCGCATTGTCCTTCGTATATTTTTTGTCGGGGTCTTTTTGAGGAGGGTCGGGCCCCCGCGTGATGGCCACCTCCAAATCTTCTGCAGCCTGACTACCTTCCTCTGGATCCTCGCTTGATCCATGCTTGAGGTTCCCACCCACCCCTTCCTTACCTGCTCTACCTCTACCACCTTGGCTAAGATTCCTACCCAGAAAATTCAAACCCTCACTCCCGTTGCACCTGCTAAACCTCAGCTCACTCATTCCCGAATTGAAAGTTATGAATTTTTTCCTCTTTTTTCAGCAACCCCAAAAACCCCACCAAAAGCCCAACTTGCAACAGTTGTAATTCCTTGAGGTAGGACAACACCATATAATACTCCTTATTGATTCTTGTCCATTTTTTAACAAGGGTATTTTCTTGCTTTTTCTTTTCTTTTCTTTTTCTTTTTCTTTTTCTTTTTATTTTTTGTTTTCTTTTTCTTTTCTTTGAGGATACTTGCCCAGATTAGGCGTAGAGCAAGGGATTTTATTCGGGAAGGGGGAGCTTTGTCCTTTTGCCAATTCTCAGTATTCTAGACCATGCACATAATAGGATAGCAAGGGAAACTTTTTGCTTAAGGAACTAAGACTACTATGTAGTATTCTTTTCGAATTTTATAAAAAATCATATTTAAGATGTGAGAATGTGTTCTTGGTTCAAGAAGTAGCAAGATCATTTCCCAAAACTCAAAATTTATTTAATGAAGTAATAGTGTTTTTTGATACAAGAGATATTTATAATCAAAGTGATGAAATCAAAATTATGAAAGATGTAAATTAAGTGCATGGTTCAAGATAACTTTTGAATTTTATCTAAAATAAAATAAAATATAACTTGAATTTTGGAAAACAACACACACTGATGCAAAGAATAAGATTTTAACAATTTGAAATATTTTTGGAAATTTTTATGTTTTCTTGATTTTTTTGGTGTTTTGATAATATGAGAATTGCAAACTAAATGATGAAGAAGTTATTTACAAGTATGTACAAAAATGGAATTTTTGTTTTATGCATAATATCTTTTGAGATGCATGATATTCATTGGCTCCTTAAGATATTTTCCTTCCAAGGTGGCCAAGCGATATGCACCTGATCCAAATTTAGCAGTGATGACAAATGGTCCAAGCCAATTAGGTTGAAATTTACCTTTTAAATATTTTCTAGCATTTGTATTTTTTTTATTTTCTTTGAGTACTAAATCACCAATTTCAAAAGATCGACTATGAACTTTCTTGGCATATGATCTTTTGAGTTTGTCTTGGTAAGAGTGAAGATGCTCTAGGGCATGAATACACTTTTCATCTAGAAGTTCCAACTGACTTAGCCTGCCAACACGATATTCATCCCCTACTTCAGCATCCTGAAGTAGGAGAGCTAGAGAAGGAACTTCTAACTCAAATGGAAAAATAGCTTCAACACCATAAACCAAGATAAAAGGTGAGGCACCTGTAGGAGTACGAACACTAGTTCGATAGGCCCACAAGGTAGGATATAATTGCATGTGTCAGTCATGACCTGATTTATTAACCAATATTTTTAGGATTTTGATTAAGGTTTTATTTGAAGCTTCAACTTGGCCATTTCCTTGTGGATAATAAGGAGTAGACCATCGATGTTGAATTTTATATTTTTGACATAATTTCTTAATATATTTGTTCTTAAAGCATGTTCCATTATCTGAGATGAGAGTTGATGGAATTCCAAATCTACATATGATTTGATTAAAGATAAACTTAGAAACTTGGACTCTTGTGCAAGAAGCTAATGGCATAGCTTCTACCCACTTTGTGAAATATTCTTTTGTTGTTATTATAAATTTATGACCATCAGATGAAATAGGATTAATTTTACCAATAATGTCTAAACCCCATTTAGAGAAGGGCCAAGGAGATGAAATAGCTTGAAGTTCTTGAGTAGGAGCGTGAACAAGGTCTGCATGTATTTGACACTTGTCACAATGATGCACATAATCATTAGCATCCTTTTCCATGGAAGGCCAAAAATACCCCATTCGAAGGAGTTTCTTAGCAATGGCACTTCCACTAAAGTGTCCTCCACAGGATCCATCATGGGCTTCACTTAAGGCTTTCTTAGACTCTTCTAGATTAAGACATCTTAATAGGATACCTTCAAAGGATATTTTGTATAGGGTATTACCAACAATTACAAAGTAAACAACTCGCTTACATAATAACCTACGTTGGTTTCTATCTAATCCTTCTGGGAAGGTTCCATTTTGGAGAAAATTAAAGACATCTATATACCAAGGTTCTGGGGTTGTTTCATTAATCAGAAACACATCTAATGGTTCTAGACATGACTTAGAGGAAGTGGGATCTTGGAGTTGGTGAATAATGATAGTAGCATACTCATCATCCAACTCCAAAGGTAACAAAGAAGCAGTTGCAGCCATGGCATCAATGACATGGTTGCTAGTGCGAGGGATGGCTTCTAAAGTTACTTTCTCAAACAATGAAATAAGCTTAAGAACATACTCCTTATAAGGGTGGAGCTTCTCATATCATGTTTGATAAAATTCATTGATTTGATTTATCACAAGCTGAGAATCTCCAAAGACTAATAATATTTTAATTTTTAAGGCTAAAGTGGCTCGTAACCCAAGGATTAGAGCCTCATACTCTGCAGTATTATTAGTACAAGAAAATTGTAATTTGAAAGACAAAGGAATAAGGTGCTTTTGTGGAGATATTAATATAATACTAGCACCTGCACCACTCATGCATCTAGCTCCATCAAAATACAAAGACCATGACTCAGATAGATCTTCTTCTAAGTTAAGGCACTCATCAAGAAATTCTATGGTTATAGGGTGAGTAGACTCTAAAGGTGCAACAACTAACTGATCAGCTATAACTTGGCCTTTAATAGATTTTTGGCCGATAAATGTAAGTTCAAACTCACTCAGAGCAAGAACCCACTTAGTTGTGCGCCCTAACAAGTAAGGTCTACTCATCAAGTACCTTAATGGATCAGACTTAGCAATAACAAATGTTTTTTGACTAAGCATATAATGACGCAACTTTTGCGTAGAAAACACAACTACCAAACAAAGTTTTTCTAATGGAGTATAACGGGTTTCATAACTTATTAATGTTCTGCTTATATAATATGTGGCTCGTTCTTTCTTTTCATCATCAATTTGAGCCAACATAGCTCCAAGTGCAAGTTCCGAAGCAGAAATATATAAAATAAATGGACAATCAGGTCTAGGAGGAACAAGCATTGGAGGAGTAAGAAGATACTATTTAAGACTCTCAAAAGCTTCCTGACATTCCTTATCCCATTGGAATGGGATGTTTTTCTTAAGTAATTTAAGAAAAGGTCATGTTTTATCCACCAACTTGTCAATGAAGTGATGGATAGACTATAATTTACCTTGTAAACTTCTTAATTCTGATATATTTTTAGGTGGTGGCATATCAAGGATAGCTTTAATTTTGAGAGGATCTATTTCTATACCATGCATAGAAACAATAACCCCTAACAATTTTCTTGATTTAACTCCAAATACACATTTGTCTAGATTTAATCGAATCAAATATTCTCTTAATCTATCAAACACTTTTCTTAAATCATTGATATGCTCTTCCTCTTTAGCTGAACGAGCTATAATATCATCTACATAATCATGTAGAATATCATACATCATATCATGAAAGATATATGTCATAGCTCTTTGATATGTTGATCCTGCATTCTTTAAACCAAAAGGTATTACTTTCCAATAAAAGGTACCCCAAGGTGTAATAAAAGTTGTTTTGGGTTGGTCTTCAGGAGCTATTCTGATTTGGTTGTATCCTGAAAAACCATCCATGAGGGATAACATCCCACTCTCAGCTGTAAAATCTATGATTTGATCCATATTAGGGAGAGGAAAATCATCCTTAGGGCATGCATCATTAATGTCTCTAAAATCAGTACAAACCCTAACTTTAGTGGCTTATTTTTTGGCTACTGGAACAACATTTGATATCCACTCAGCATAATCAATAGCTTGGATAAAAATTACATTCAAAAGTTTTTCTAACTCATTTTTAACTAGTAGTGCTACTTTGGGATGCATTTTCCTAAGCTTTTGCTTTACAAGTTTTGCATCAGGGCGCACTACTAGATGGTGCATGACCACAAAAGGATCTAGGCCTGGCATATCTACATATGTCCAAGCAAAAACATCAGCATACTCTGTGAGAAATGCTATATATTCTTTCTGTCTTTCTTCACTTAATTCTGCTCCAATTTTGACCATGCGAGGGTTTTCCTCTATCCCAATGTTAACTTGTAAAATATTTTCTACCACAATATTTGATTCTCTTTCAAAGTTGGGTGGTGCTGGTGACACCCCCATTTCTTGTAATTCCTCTAAGGTTAATTTTGATAACTCTTCTTGAGGGGTAGTTGCTTCTACATGGGCTATAGATGGTATAGACCCATCGAAGAAGAATTTATTCTTCAAAACTTCATCAAGAGAAATATCATGAAATATATCTCCCTCTAAATATTCATCTGGTTCAACAATCATGTCTGGGTATGCTATTGATAACATATTACAAGAATATATCCTTCTACTTGGTTTAAAAAATTCTTTTTGTGCTAAATATTCTTGATATGTTATAAGGTGATCATCATCCTCAAATGGGAATGGTTGGGTTTTTGTAGGAATGTAGCCAATACCACATCAGGCAGGCCATTCTTCAACTTCTAAAGGCTCTTGTATTCCATTTTCAAGAGGTCCTAAACCTTTACCTCTGTAACCCATGTCACACATCATTTGTTTTGATTTTATATATCCATTAGAAAAGTAACATTTAGCAAAACCATTTTGATCAATTGTGACACTCACAATATTAATTTTGCCATAATCATACCCTACGTAGACAAAGGCACAACTCCCAACATGATAGATACTTCCCAAATTTCGTGGCAAGCCCATCATTCGGGGAGATGGCGGTAACTTAGCTAACACTAGGGAATCTTGAGTGGCAAAATTATTATTTTTTTCTGAAGTTGTGAGTATCGAAGATAAATCTGGCAATACTTCATCCGAAGTAGGATATGAAGTAGAGGGACTATCTTCTTTAGTTGTAGATTTAGATGGTGTAGTTTTAGATGATGAAGGTGGATTAGGATGTGTTGATGACATAGCAGGACAAAATGGAACTCCTATTGGTTCTGCCATGGCACACATGTCAAATGGTCTAGGATCACCATGGATAGTAACTAGTTGATTTTTAAATTCAAACTTAACACATTGATGTAATGTAGAGGGTACCGCTCGCATTGCGTTGATCCAAGGTCGACCCAAAAGTATGTTATACGATGCAGGACAATGTACAACAAACACGGTCGTATCCAAAATCCTTGGACCAACTTGCAATGGAATCGATAACACTCCACATGTTTCTTGAGTTTCATCATTAAATGCTTTAATAATCATTTTAGTCCTTTTTAGATCTTCATTTCTAAATCCAAATATTTGGAAAAAGTCATATGTGCATATGTTTAATGATGATCCATTATCAATTAAAACTCTTTTGACACCTACATCCCCAATTAATGTTGTGATGTATAGAGGATTATCTCTATACATGCTTTGAGGAGGAATATCCTTATCTAAAAAATCTATGTAATTTGTTCCATGAGAGATTACAACATTAACCACAACATCAGGTTCTATATTTTGCGGTACCATAATTTTACTTAAGGTACTCATTAGTTCTTCTCTATGGATAGATGAAGTTCTCAAAAGATCCAAAAGAGAGATTCTAGTTGTGATATTTGCTAGTTGTTCATTAATATCATAAGGAGGTTTCTATTGTGAACTTGATATATTATTTCCTTTTGTTGGTGCCTTTAATACAAATGGAGTTGTTTTCTCATTTTGAGTTTGAGTTTGTGGTTGAGAATTTTGATTTTGGATTTGTTGTCTAGTAATGGCTCCAATAGTACCCACAACATTATTATTTTGCAAATAACCAAAATGAGGTCTAGCATTTTTTGCTTGTTCATTTGTAAGCATTTGTTGAGATGATGGTCGAATGGTCATTCTCCTAGGGAATGGTTCTTCTGGAACTGATGAATCTGTAATGGGAGTAATTCGATCTGATTCATATTCAAAACTATTTGAGGCAATGTCTAGTTCACTTCCTGTTTCACTTTTTGTGTCACTTTTAGTATCTTCTGAAGATGAAGATTGAAAATATTGTATTGGTCTAGTTGTGACTACAGATAAAGTAGGTACATAGGAGGTTTGCAAATATTGTTGTGGCAAAAATTTGCTAATGGTTCCCACATACCGAGTTGGAGGAGGAACATTATGATGTTCTACTTGATTTACTGCCTCTTTACCATGCTTGGGTAAAGGATGTTGAAAAATATCTAGGTTTTGATTTGCATTTTGATTTGTTTGTTTTTGGGTATTATTTTGGGTATTATTGTTTGCAGGAAATTGTTGTACTTCCATATTACCTTTATCAATCAAATATTGTATCATATGCTTTAACCTTTTACAAGAATTTGTAGAATGTCCATCTACTTGGTGAAAATTACAATGTAAATCAGCCCTATATCCAGCTGTAGTGGTATCTGGTTGTCTTACCTCAGGTAACCGTATCAAACCTTGTTCCAATAATTGAGGTAAAATCATAGTTAAGGGTTGATTTAATCTTGTGAATTCTCTTGGTGGCTTATCAGGGATTTTCAATACAAATTTCTTTACAATTTTAGCAAGGTTAACATTTGAGTTGTTTCTGCTATCAGTAACTCCATCACCCACTACTTGCTTATTCTTATATTGGTTTTTAGAAGTTTTGTCCTCATATTTCTTCTTAAATTGTCCTCTTCTAATGAGGGCATATTCTACCCTCCTAGCTAGATCAATGGCTTGATCAAAGGAGGTTATTGTAGTAGTAGAAAGCTCATAAGATAGTTGTTCTTGCAAATTACCAATAAATATGTCCAACATTTCATGATGAGGTAATGCAAAATGTAGTTTGCCTAAGAGTTGTCTCCACTTAGTCAAGAATTCAACAAAACTCTCATATTTACCTTGTTTCAAATTGTATAAATCCTTAATGGTCACATGCCTCTCTATATAGGCACTAAATTGGTGGACAAACATCTCTGCTGTCTCTTCAAAGTTCCTTAAATAATTTGTAGGTAGTTGATAATACCATTCTAGAGCCATGCCTCCGAGACTTTTAGGGAATATTTTTAGCAACAACAAGTCATCATGAGAAATATCATGACATGTTGTCCTAAACATGTGAAGATGCTCAATAGGATCTTCGGTTCCTTTATATATCGGGAGGACAGGCATAGGGAAATATTTTGGGTATGGTTGGGCAACCACAATAGGATCCAAGGGTTGGCTACACATCTCTCTATAACTATATGAGGGATGGTAGGGATCTATTTGATCTAGTCTTGAAGCTAATTGTTTAACTATGTCTTCAAGGCCTTGTGGTTGTCCACCAAATTGATTTTGTTGCACCATGTTGTTGTGTCTTTGATGATAAGTTGGTGTTGTTGTATAAGGATTTCCAATTGAAATACTATTGTGCAAAGTGTTGGTAGGAAGAGTATTTTGAAGTTGAACTTTCTGTTGATGATTGGTATTTTGCACTTGTTTAGCTTTTTGTTGGTTTGATATTTTTTGATTAAGAGCTTGAGAGAAGATGGAAGAGAATGGTTGTTTTTGTTGTTTAGGATTTGTTTTGGTGTTGCTAGCAACAATTTTGGATGATTGTGCCATTGGTTTTTGAACATTTTGATTTAAAGGTATCATGTTTTGATTAGATGGTCCTGCTTGATCATTATCTTGGTCTATTGAATTCATGTATGATAATGGATTTGTATGTATCTAAAAAGTAGCTTCTAAGGCTGATTCCATAGCACCTTCTCCTGAATTATCAATTTGTACTGCTTGATTAAACTCTTCTATGTGGTTTTTTATAAATTGGGTAAATTGTTCAAGAGACTCGAATTTAACATTTCCTTTTTCATCTAATGTAGGTTTATCAGGATCTTCTATTTCATCTTCTCCATTATCACCTTCATCTTCTGAAGGTACATAATCTTCAATGAGTACCCTATCATCAATGTTTTCTTGGTCTTGTTCATCAGACTCTATTTGTTTACCATTTCTCAAAACTTTAGGTATTTTGGTTTTAGGATTTTTATCTTGCAGATATATATGCTATATATATGCTTAAATTTTTGGGGTATATATGTTATATATATACCTAAATAAATATGCAAATATGTAAATATATATTATATTTTTGGTTTTTTATTTTTTTAAAAAAAAAAAAAAAAATAAATTATAATATATCTAAATATTATATATCTTAGTCTTCTTAAAAAATTTATAGGATATCATTAATGGGTTCAAGTTCCTCTGGTGACATATAGTGTTCTTCCTCAAACTAAAAGTTGGCTTTCAAAAACTTAACAAAGTGGGCTATGGTGATATTATCAACTTCAAGATCTTGACCATAAAAGTAGATTTCATGACAATATTCATGATAATGTACTGCCCTAGGAGTTTTGTAAAATCTTGTCCTATTGTCCAAGACTATTTCTTGATCTTCTACGTGTGCTAAAAACCTGTGTACTATTATAGCATTTTCAAGGTAATCATCAAAGGTGTAAACAGTTGAAGAGATGCTTGCTCTTTTATCCGTCAACCACCTCTCACACGCCCTTTGAATATCAAAGTAGCGAGAAGCGATTTTAGGATCCAGGATTCTAGCTAGGTCAAACCTTATAATTTGATTAAGTCTTGGTTCATAGGATTTTATGATGTCTAATCTTCTCCAGAGTTCAGTCCACTATTCTTCGGATGGGAGACTTGAGTTTTCAACTATTTGAGAAATTTCTTGTGTGGATAATAATGCCCTAACATTTATGAGTACAACTCTTCTTATGTTGTGGTCTAACATTTATGGAATTCACTTAAAATGTGCAAATTTGACTAATGACCTTGTTTGATTTTTGTTTTGTTTTGTTTTTATGTTTTTGTAATTTTTATGCTTTTTTATGTTTTATAAATCAGAAATATGTCTATGTTTTTCACGTCGAGTTCACCAAAGAATGTAGCTCTAAAATTCTTGCACTCCTTTCCTTTAGGCTAATGGATCCATGCCTCGAAGGGGAATGGGAGAATGATAGGTCTACACCTCGAAGAGAGACACTTGAGTTCGTGTCTTCTTTGATGATTTTTTGATGAATTGTTTAGGGTTCACTAGGAAACATTTCTTGGTAGTTTCCATGCCTAGGTTTTGGAGTTTGTTTGATGTGTTCCTTTTAAATTCTCACAATCACCTAGTTTTGGCCAATATGCAACTAAACTATGCTAAATGCAATTCAATTTTCAATGAATACAACAAACAAAATAAATAGAGGAAAATCTAATGCAAATGCTTATTTTTGAAGTAATTTGAAACTCTTACTCATATCCGAAAGTCTGATGAAGATTCTAATTTTTTGTTGCAAGTAAGATCGTATGCAGTAGGTCAAGATCATATGCTTTTGGTCAAGATCATACGTACGATCTGTGATCGTACCATCCGATCAGTGATCGAAAGATCTGATCACAGTAGAAACCTGTAGTTTCATGAATAGAGTGCAAAAATAGAAAACTAGGATATGCTACAGACTTTACTAGATAGAAATCAAATTATGTATGATCTATTGAATGCCTTAATACAAATATCTAACATGTATATGCCTTAAGCTATATGAAATATGCAAGTGAATGCAATTTGGTGAACTCTAGGGATGAAAATGATTAAATCTAATATTATATGCAATGGAAAATGATAAATCAGATGATAAATATGCAAATGAGAGGTTAAGAAATGCAAACCAACACTTGGAGTTACCCCCAAGTGATCTGTAAGCGAGATCATAACCAAATAGTAAGATCGTACATAGAACAAGGCTGATTGTATCCTCCGATCCCTGATCGTATCCTTCGATCCTATAAAAAATAGAAAAATAACTAGGACTAATGCAAAAATTATAGTGATTTGAATGCAAAAATTATGTTGAGGAGTCAGGAGAAATTTGAGGGGAGGGATGCCTGATTAAATAGGCTGAACTAGTAGGGAAAAATAGGCTAAAAATAGAATAGGTTGCAACTCCTTCCAAGCTAGGACTGATCGATGGATCCGATCCCATAACTGTCGCACGGTTGCACAGGTAAAGATAAAAAGTATTGTAACTTATTTGTCATTTTGCCAATTTGAGTTTTTCTATTTTGGACAAGATCGTACATATGATCATAGAGATCGTACGCACGATCGTATGTACGATCGTAGAGATCTTACACACAATCATACGTACAATCACAGATATCATACGCACGATCATACGTATGATCTTGAAGATCATTGGTGAAGATCAATAAACAAGAAATAAACCATGCACAAGTGTTTTTCCTTTGATCATGTCAGAAACAAGAATTTTTATTACTTTATCCAAAGAATAGGATACAAAAGAAAAGAGCCCTTTTAAAATTTTGAAATTTCCCTCTAATACCTTGTTTTCCCCTTTTCCCTCCTAAAACAATGCATTTGAAATTTAAATTTCAAAGGTAAACTTGCCAGGGTCATAACTTCACGCTGGTTGACCCGATTGACTATTGCAACATATTTTTTGAAAGGGCATGAGATGAACTAATGAAGGGCAAGCATTTACACTAAGGCCTATGTCTAACTAAAAATCCTCAAATTTGGCCTCTAAGGCCTTCAAAATTCACCTATAAGTTTTACTAGTTTTACAAAATTAAACAATTACAATTTTTTTTTTTGGGTGATGCAAGATCACTCTTACACCACTGGATGCTCCTGCATCAATCATACATACGATCTCATTAGTTTAATTTGATCTCACCAGGAAAGTGAAAAAATTGAGGCAACAAGTTAAAAATTTGTTTGAATTAATTTTTGAATATTTTTGTCTTTAATGAAAATTATTATGGGTCAAATTTAGGGTGTTACAACAGATATGTGTCCAAAATGATCGTAGGCTACAACTATGTAGGTCCTCAGACCTTACACTCAAAAATGGTAGAAAAATCTGATAATATCTATACTAACAATGGCCTACACCCCCTGCTTGAGAGGCTCCCCCACCATCTCCACCCTCCTTGTGAGTCCACCTGGAGCTAGAACCTGTGGACCTCTCTGACTTGTGAGTCCTATGACTGGGCCATGCTGATGACTACCCTATCTCCTATGTCTTGGTCTGTTGTGTCCTTGTAGTAGTAATACTCTTAGGCACTTCACCCCCAAGAAATCTGATATCTCCCTCTAAGAGAGAGATGCGGGCCACATCTAATGAGTGCTATGTATTAGCCTCTTGAATGAGGCCATGCAATCTCTGAATCTCTGACCTACATACAAACCTATCAATACTAGTATAGCTAGAGTGGTAGGAGCAACCTAAGAATTCAAGGATCCTCCCCTTGTAGATCATATCAAGTATTGTTGTGTGGTCACAACATCTAGTTGATCCTGGAGAAGATTACGTTGTCTAGTGATATTTTGTATCTCAATGTCGATGATAGCAATCTATTCCTAGAGATATGTCCTATCCTCCTCAAATACCTTCCACTATACCTATCCATATGCCATATGATCCTATGATATCCTTAAATATACCTGCATGGTAGCCACGGATGTGTCCCTCTCTAGGATTTGAGCCCCTACAGTCTACAACCATGAATCCAAGCTAACCACCTAGGCTCGAAGCTATGATATCTCATCATCGAGCTCCTCCTGACCCTCCTCCTTGGCCTAGGACTCCTCCTCTACTACTAGATCCTCACCCCAACCACCCTCTATCCTCTGGAATACTCATCATCCATGAGGATCTGTTGCATCTACTGCCACCCCATCTCTAGATTTGTCTAGAGGGCCACCATCCTGCCATAACTTGGTAGTCCACCAAACATCATAATATGCTATGGTCTCAACATCTACAAGCCTTGAATCTTACCAAGCATTATTCTCATCCCCCAATGAAGTCATAGGAGGCCAAGCTAAGTATCTCTTTGCCTTAAGGCTAAGGTAAATAGTTGGCTCATCTAGGATATCCTAGTAGATCTCAAACTACCTAGCGATATGTGAGTAATAGAAAAACTCATGTATCTCAAGCTTGTACCTAAGGACTCATCTCTCGCATTGTGCCCACCTAAGATAGATGTCTGCCTCCTCCTATGCAAGACAATCCATGTAGGGTCCCCATAGTATATGCTTTACCTACATTCTAGTCAGCTGATCTAAGTAGTGCTTGAGATCTCCTACTCGGGACCTACACCTGAAGCCCTCGACCTCCGTAGGCTAGTAGGTGGTATAGAACTGGTGCTCCCTATCAATGTCTTCGATCTGCAGTGGTAGTCCTTTAGGGTTAACAATATGTTGATGTGCTCCCACACCCATACATGAAGCAGTATACTACAACAAACTCCTATGCGGCTCTTTTGTGTGATCCGATATAGCTCATCGTAGATCTATGCAAGTAGAGCACTCCCCCAGGATATAATCAATGACTCTCGAGTGATGCTCGCTAGTAGTTCATATATCCTAGCTAGGAGGTTCCAAAAGAACCTCACTCTAGAAGTTTTGGGTAGCACAATACGTATGATCAAATGCATCAGTACAACCACTCTCTGGGACAAGACATTCTTACGGTACCATTACTCAATGTGCACACTGCCATGGTTAAATTCCACATGTGCCTCATTGCTCTTGGTGTAGAATATCCTCTTAAAGAATTCATCCTTCACCATGGTGGGTGAAGATGTGATAGCCCCACCATCAATGGGAATACGAAATATGCGGTATACATCCTCTAAGGTCACTATGATTTCACCTATGGGTAGGTGAAAGGTGTTGGTCTGCGTGGCCTAGTGGTGGGCCATGGCAGTAATATAGACCTGGTCATCTTGGATAGATAGTAATCGCAACACGTAGCCAAAGCCTATAGCTCTAAACCAATATCGCTCAGCATCAATCAAGCTATAATGGATTTGGCGAAGGATATCAAACTCCCTTGCTCTAGCAGTTAATCTTTGAAGGGAGCAATAATAAAATCATTCAAAATTCTAAAAAACATCAAAAAATGTACTTAAAAAATGCAAAAAAAATCAAAAACCTTTCTAGGAGGCAAATACAAGCATAAAAGTATACAACACATTCACAAAAATCAAAGCCTCACTTCAAAAAAATCAAAAATATCAATTAAATCAATTAAAATAGCAAAAAAAATTAGAAAAGTTAAATTTTTTTCTAAGGTTTCTTAACCACGACTTCGACCCGTGGCCAGCGACAATGGTCATTTTTCTAACCATTGTAATTTGAACTCAGCCGCGACCTCCAATTTGCCAATTGGAAACTGCAGCTGCCACCCGAGGCTATGGGAAAGACCTTTTTTGGGGTCATTTCCTATCCCATGCAACCTCGAAACCTAAAAAATTTAACCCACCCCCTAAGCTACCCTAGTCTAAACCTAGCTAGGGTGAGGTTCATTGCCAACAATTTAGTGAGTTCATTTAGCTCATTAATTAATTTGGTTCATTTTAAATTGGTAAGTCAATGAGTGAGTTTCGGAGGGCTACCTTCGTAGCATCGGCTCTACCACTGGAGGATACCTCTGATTGGTCAGCCATCGGATTTGGGTTGGCATTTCGGTAGCATTCCATGTCAAGTCTTTAATATCACCCCTCAGAGCTCTCTTGGTAGTTGTAGCAAATTGGAAAATAATGAATTAAAAATGATATATTTTTATTTTATATTTCTGATTTTGCCCTCAACATGGCTGGTAATCGTCGATGCAGAATTAGGGTTTTCTGACCATGGGTCTGAGATGCGGCTAAGGAAATTACCAACATTGGTTGCGACTAACAAGCGTGGTTAGCATCCAGACATAGATACCCTCAAACTTTTACCATGAGGGGCTTAAAAATGTAAAATCAAAAATATCTAATGGTGTAGAACCTTCAAAATTTTTAGAAAATAACAAAAAAATTCATATAATTTAGAATTTTAAATGTGCCTTGTATTTAGTTATTTATTCTATACACTTGGCGGTTGTAGTGACTTGCGATCCATGCAATTCGATAAGATGAATAAGTCATCATAAGGACATTTGGGACAAAAACAGTCATCATTTGAATTGAGATGCTTCATCTAGTACATCATTCCACATGCGCATGGAACGACATTAAAAGGACATCACATGCTACGATGGAGAACCAATGATTATCTATTCCTAGCGTTAAAATTTCAATCTCGAAGAAGGCCACAATGGTCAGAAAACCCCACGAAAGCGAATATTTATCTTAATTCTTCTATGATATTTTTAGTAGATCATCGAACATAGTGATTCAACACAAGCCTAATTGGAATTGCTATCATTTTGATTTCCTAAGAAGGCCATTATGGATGGACTACTCCATAGGATAAAGATATACAATTACTCTTAATGATTGAACTCACGGTTGAATTAGGCCTTTCCAAGGAATATCAAAGTTCAAAAGTCTTCAATTGTTCAAATCAATCATGTTGGTCAAGCGACTCATCGCTTCATTAAGTTTCCTATCCTCATCAACTCGTCGCTTGATGGGGTAGTCATAATATCAATAATCATAATCGAATTCAATAAGAGATTACTCAATATTATAAAATTGTGTTCATCTTATGAATCATTGCCAATAACTATCATAATCTTACCCTTTGTTGGGACAAAAAACAACTATGATAGTTAAGTTAGTAGCTCTCCACCTATCAGAATGATTGTAGCTCTGACTACCTGATCACCGTGTAGATTGTAAAAGCTTTGTAATTTAAGCCTCGCCTCAGTTGGAAGCAATGATTCTAATATGTGTGTCCTTTTGTAGGACTGAGCATCTAATGTTGATTAGATCAATGATCATCATTCGACCTACAATATGGTTTTAGGAGGTCTATTTTTGCTCAGTGTTCTTCATTCTCACAATGCATACCAAAATGGATATCTGTAGACTCATAAAATATGTTATTTTTAGGGGACTACTCATATGGTCATCCTAACAAACTATATAAATGAATTTGGACCATTCCAAGACAAAGCAGTGGTTCTAACCATTCAATTTATGCATAGTTAGCCTACTCAACCTTTGCTACGGTTGACACTTGTGGCTAATAGAGCTAGCTGCATCTCAAAGCTACGACTAGCCCTGAAACTATTTTGAACTCCTAAGCCAAGCCAAATGCCATTATAATGGCCATGGCAATGATTTTTCAAGTGGTTTCAAGCAAGGAAGCATCCAGAACCTTCTTCCCAACTATCCCAACCTCCTGGTTCTTTATCTTGACTTCTCCATGAAGCTATACCAAGGACTTGAGAAGGCTATAAGACCCCCTCCAAATTGGGTAAAAGTCTAGAAGAGTTTTGAATTGATCATAGCGAAGCTCTGTAGAATTGTGGAGTCACTACCAAACCCTTGAGTAGTGCTTACTTGTTACCAATTTGGAAATCATAATGGCATTTAAATCTATGGAGGATTAAAGAGTCTAAGGAGATCAATCATCCTAACTGAGCCTCTTCCATATTCAATTCAAAGAATTCACATCGCAAATCCGTGCAAGAACACACAAGCGACCCTTGATCATGAATTCCATGGAGGAAATTGAAGATCCAAGCCCTGATTACAAGAGTAAGAATAATTTTGGCTTAGCCATGGCTAACAATACTAGATACACCTCAAACCCACAATGAAGGTTTGATCTTTGATTTCCTTAATTTTAGTAGTAGATTTCCATTTCCAAATATGTAAATAGCTTAATCTAGCATAGATTAATATTGTAGCAGATATTTGAGATATTAATTTAGGAATTAGGGATAGATTTGCTTCCATTTTTCTTACATTTATCGATCTAGACTAGTTTCATTGAATTTGATGCCTTTCAAATTTTAATGGTTAATTAGGCTTCCTAATTGCTAGATTTCCTATTTCCTTTACAAGCTCTATAGCAATTTAGAGATTTCATGCACATATTTACTAGTTTACATGCTTTCTTGCTATATTTTTTATCATTTATGTAATTTCCCATTAAGTGCCTCATCAAGAGAGGTCTCCTTTGCTATTAACCCCTTTTATCTTGTTTCTTGAATGTAGGTTTACAATATCTGAGCATTTCAAGGCGTTCTTGGCAACATATTCCTCCAATCGCGTGAGAAGAAGGCAATATTTGGCCTTGAGAATTTTTTATCCGTTATAAAGAGTCTATGTATTGCACCATCCCCTTTAAGAGGCCTTCAAAATTGTATCAATTGTATCAAGGATTTGGGTATCCATAAGAGGGACATATCTGTAATCGGGATTTGACAAAGTTTTAATAAAATAAACCTTACTTTCTTGTTAAATTAATTGTTGTCCATATTTTGATGTTTTAATGCTTGATGTTAATTTATGCACTAGTTAGGTGTATGCTTTTTATATCATGACAAAATCAAAGATAAAATGAATTAGGATCAATTTCAAGCACTCATTCATCATTTATTTCTACACATAAGGGAAATCAAGCCCTTTAATTGATATAAAATATTGCAAACGACTTTAACCACAAGCCCCTTGTTAACAGTTACTTGCAAATCACTAAGGTATTCTAAGCATAAATTTACACATTTTCACAAACATACAAGCACACATTAAGTAAAAAGAACCTTGAAGAAATCTCAATTTCTTTGCAAGAAAGGATTTTCCAACAAAATACTGACTGTGAGTATCATTTTGCAATTCGGTAAAATTATCACTTAGAAGAATTGACACTAGAAGGAGGGCCTCTTGAATGATTTATGTTATTGCTACTTTGAATGCTAACTTGTTCATTGTTACTTGAAAGGCTATTTTGAAGATATTGGTTTGGACTAACGAGGTTTTGTTGACAAGTGATTGTATTTATTATCTAGGAATTACTTTAATTAATAAAGCATTTATGCTAACCATTTGTGAGGAAATTTCTTATTATTATGGTTTAATTGATGCATTTTTAACAAATATTTGTTATTTTTAGTGTTATGTTGGAACCTGAAGGTATCATTACTAGGTCTAAGGTTATATAAGATATCTTCCAAAGCCTATATCCTACTAAGAGACACAAAATATCCAAGAGTGAAGCAATTGGTATTCCATCTAGTGGGGTTTTAGTTGGATCACCTATTTTCCCTGTTATTACTATTGTTCCTTTAGTCACCCCACAACCTAATCCAATGGTTGCAAATATTGCTCAGTATGGGATGCACAACAATCCTTTGAAAATTGCTGGAGTTGCCCACGACTTACCCAAGAACATAGAGAAATTTCTACCCAAATACAAGCATGATGGCACAAGACTTGCAGAGGACCACATTCAGGCCTATAAGGACACCTTAATTAGATTGCAATTCGAACGTGAAGATGTGGCTTGTAGATTATTTCCATTGAGCCTAGATGACCTGACATATGATTGCTACATCAGTCTACCTACTGGCTCTCTTACTTCTTGGCCCCAGTTAGAAACCACTTATGTAAATCAATTTAGGTTGCCCTTAGATCCTGCCATAATTTATAATCAATTTGTAATGTGTAAAATGGGACCTAATGAACCAATAAGAATGTTTAACACCAAATTTTAAAAGCTCTATATGATATTGACTGGTCACTTTGTTGTTACTATCGATGTTGCTCTTTAGATATACTTTGGGGCATTAGATCCCTTGAATGCCATGTTTTCTAGGAGAAATCCTTTGGTCACTACTCTTGCCTTAGCATACACAGAGGCCATGACTATCGATCAATAGTTGATGCCATAGGGCTATGGGATAGGACAATTACCTATGGTAGGGTAGCTTGGGGCTTACAATCAGATCCCTATGATAAACCAGGCTTTGTCATAGTATATTCTAATGTTGAACACTCTGCCCTACAATCAAATTTTCCCTACCATACCGACTTACCCTGTAACATCCTCGCTAATTGTAATCATTTTATTTTGGAATAATGTGATACTATGTTAAGTTATGTGGTGCAGGTGCAGGTTTCTGAGCGATAGCGGTATTCTAGATGAGGATAACACCCACCCCATGGCAAATCTAGAGATTGATTGCATCAGGTAAGGTGGGAGATGATGTTTGTGCCATGTGCACCTTGGTCGTGGGTACATGTAAGCCCACCAAAAATAATTTCATATAGATCATGTTTACCTGTTATTGCATATTATGCATGGGATGTTGGTTGAAGTTCTTGCATTTTGAAAAATAATAATATCAAATAACAAATATAAATTACTATATATGATAAATTAAATTAAATATATATGTATTACAAGAGATACAACATTATTTTTTTTTTTTTTTTTTTTTTTTTTTTTGAATTGACATGGTGGAATCGGTAGTCGCCACGAATCCGAGCAGGCTGTCCAGCTTTTTATGGCTGCCACAGTATTCTACGTTGTCCACCCCAGAAGATGCCACACACATCTTCGCGTAGTCCGCCCCTATAACCACCATGCCACAATCATTTTAAACCTTTTACGTTGTTGAAAGCACCAGGAAAGGGACAAGCGTTCAATCCGATGAAGATACAACATTATTAAATAAGTAGTAAAATAAAAATAAAATAAAAAGATATACAAATAAAAATAATAAATAATATATAATAAAGAATTATATATTTTAAGGAATAAAAGTAAATAATTATAAAAAGGGAACTTTTAAACTATAAGCCACGACATTTAAACATGGCAAAACTAACTCTCATATAATATTAGAAGTAAAGATGGATTTTAAAGAAACTAAATAAGCTATAATAATACTTAAACCTCAAGATGATGCCACCATATGGTGGATGAGCAAACATCTGTCCATACTATGTGTCATCATTAGAAACAAAAGAAAAATTATAAATGAAAGATAAACGGGTTTGGGGGAGGTGGTGGTCTTGGAGCATTCATGGGTTGTGGTGTTAACTGATTCTCTCTAGTGAAAGGCTTAGATTATTGTAGAGGAGGAGCTTGGGAAGCTCTGCACGGCTTCGATCTGTTAAGTAAGTAACATGGAATGAATTGCTTAGTTGTTTGGTTCATGAGCCTGTATGAGAGCTATGGTTTTTCTTTAATTTACTGCATTAATGTTCGTATGGTTGATTTTGCTTTTGCTTAGCGGTTAGATTCATGAGCCTGTATGAGAGCTATAGTTTTTCTTTAATTTACTGCATTGCTATTCGTATGGCTGATATTCGATTTTAAAGAAATATAAATAAAAAGAAGGAAATGGGCTACAAGAGTTATCCATGAACCAATATAGGTACAACAAAAAATGAATAGTGTGTTTAGGCATATAGGTAGCATTCTGCATATAGGACTGCATCCATGAGAGGCCAAGTCTGACCCATGCCATCCTTTAATCTCGAGCTCTACTTTTGAGTAAAGACGATATGGAAGATATGCTTGCCTATCTTATGTTGCATGTGTATCTGGACTTGGTGCGCGTCGTGGGAACCTCTAAAACGCCATGAACGAAGCTGGTGTTTATAGCATTTTTGTATATGGAAATTCTAAATTAAGAATTTTTCCATGAGATGAAGCTGAAGATGGCCACATAATTGTAAGCTGTGTATACATTTTAGGGACAAAATTATTCTCTAAGAAATCTTAGTATAGGAAAAATAACGTTACTGGCGGTTGAAGTTATACTATGCTTCATAAAGTATTGATGATTTTTGTTTAAATTCTTGCTTTGTGTAAGTATGAGATAGATGTATTATGAAGTCATGATACAAGTTTAAATTTTTTACAGATTAGATATGTTGTGAGTTGGTAAATGGATTTAAAAGCAAATGTTATCTTTTGATAAATGAACATTTGGTACGCATTTTCTTAAGTGTATTCCAGCTATGTTTATCTTTTAAAAGAAATAATTTTATATACCGCTGTGGACGAAGAATTTCTTCCAGTGACTTTAAATTGGTGGTTTCATTAACCAATAGTAGTATAGGGTAAAACAACTTGTAGAGCCTAAGAAGAAATTTGGCGAGTAGTCTTGTTAAACATGTTAAAAAAAATACATTTGACCAACTTGACGACAGTAGCTTGGAATAGCGTGAATTTAGGAAATGGGAGACTATTTTCAAATTGTGTATTGCTCTTTTTTTTGACTAGCCTTAGCATGGTAAAATAAAAAAGAAACTTAGGCGATGGTTCTCAGTTCTAAGATTTGAAGCGTCTAGGAAGCCAGTCGTGGAACCATAAGTCACTGCGCCCAACTGTATTATGTGTTTTCCTTATGAGTATAAGTCATACTTTGTATGAGGGGCGGGTGAAATGGTCCAAGAAACTGGTAACTTCATTGTTGGTGGTGGGTCAATTGAGGCCCTCAATGTTTGACAGAGTTTTCCCTGGCATGAAGGAGGACACAGCCGAGTACGACATTTCGAATACGAAATGCTTGACGATGGGCATGAGAAAGCGGAGCAAGAAATTCGGTGGATTCATAACCGATAGTCAGGCCGGTTAAAATTTCTAGCTGTAAGCGTAGCCCTAGTTTTGGTCATATTAATATTTACACATAAGCGATTTCGAAGACCACACCATTTATGTGGGTTGTGTGTAAGGGAATCACGTTGATCTTTGTCTATGGAAAGGACTGACATGTAGTTATAATCAACTGTTTTTTATGAACCAAGTTTTAAAGAAGCTCCTAGGGTATGCCCCGACAGTAATGGTTGGCTATTGAAAGACCTTTCTAGGTTTGTGATAGGCCTCTTGGTGGAGCATAACAGTTCTAACTATGCAACATTAGACACAGAAACAAGCATGCCTTGACGACAGTCCGTCCTTGCAGCAGACGAAGGATTTGTTTGCTAGTTTGGGTAGCAGGTGTGGATAGGTGGAATGTTCACAAATTTGAAGGGATTTTTACACATGAGAACAAAAAATTGTGAGGGGATGAAGGAATACAGAGAGGAGTTCTTAAAATAGGGTACAAATTATTTTGTGGAGTGATATGCAGGGTTCTACCACAGAGAGTGAAGGTGCCTAAGACACGAGAGGCAAGTGCTTGATAGCGGGTGGCCCCATTTTTTGATAAAACACGTTCAGGTGGTGCAGTGGAGGTGTCAAAAGCAGTGGAGGTGTCAAAAGAGACTAGCGAAAGTGATGACCAGATTCTCTGTTGATGCAGGAAGCCCCTTCTTGACATTGGCAATATGGCAGACATTGGCAATATGGCAGACATCGGAGCCCTCCTCTGAAACAGGGGTGGCGGTGCCGAAATTCATCTTCTTCGACACGGCAATGGTTTTAGAGTTTTTAGGCTGCTTGCTCACTGGAGTTTCAGGCTTCTTGGAGTTATTATGTTTTTTAGAGTTTTTAGGCTGCTTGCTCACTGGAGTTTCAGGCTTCTTGGAGTTATTGTGTTTTTCTGAAGATTGCTTTGCCAGATTGGAAAAGGAGTTGGAGTTATTGTGTTTTTTTGAAGATTGCTTTGCCAGATTAGAAAAGGAGAGTGTCCAGAGGCGTTGTTGTTGCTCCTGTAAACCTATTTTCAAATTATGGAAAGGCATTTATGAAGGTAATACATAAAAGAGTTATCGAAAACTTGTTGCATGAGGGAGACCAGATGGACAGAGAAAACGAGTGTTTCAGGCGAAGAATCTGGTTTTGCGTGCAACTTTTTTTATTTTGGGAGAAATTGTGGCCGGTCATTGGAGTTGCCAAGGAGAGTGATTGAGGGTAGGGTTAGAATGATGGAGGATATGATAGAATTGGACTATTCCCCAGATCCAATGATAGACGTTCCTATATTCCCTGCAGAAAGTTTTTTGATAGCTGAGTGGAAGTCACAGAGGGAGAATGGCCATTTAATTGAAACTAACTTTAGTCAGGGATCAAAAAGTAACACAAATGAGGACCTGTTTCTAGATGGGACAGAGATCCTCTCTCAGCTGTGCGATGGTGATTCAGGCTTTATGGCAGTCCGATCTTGGGAGATCTCCTCGAAGAAAAGCTTCCAGGACATAGGTGATGGTAAGTTCGACCCTTTTCTAGATATCGGCCTCTTGGAAGGGATCATGGCAAGAAAAAAATGTCCAGGTAGGGAAAATGAGGAGGAACCATTAATTACAAACAAATTAAACAATACCAATAAAAGGCAGAAAAAGTGTGTTAAGACTAAAAAGGAGAAAGTAAATTTGGTTTTAGGCGAGGATATACTGCTAGACAGGGTTCTAGAAATGGAAGGAAAAAATCTAACAGGATACTCAAAAAAAACTCTATCTCAGTGGGTAGAAATGGAATGGAGTCCAGCAATAGGTTATTCTCCGAGTTTCTATATTCTGGTAAGAGGATGGTTAGCTTTTTCATTCATATCAAAAGAGGATGCAAATAAAATATTGTAGAGAAGATGGTTTTGGGACTCATATGCTCTGTATTTAAAATGGTGGTCCCCTTGTTTTGACCCAAGAAGTGAGTCCAAATCAATTCAGCCTATATGGGTCAAGTTACCAGGTTTACCATTGGAGCTATGGACATGTAGGATATTGAAGGAAATAGGTAATCAGCTAGGATCATGTGTGGATATTGATCAAGGGTGCCTGAGTGGCTCCTCTCAAACTATTACAAGGATACTAGTGGAGCTGGACCTTCGGGAAGGTCTCCCGGAGACAATTGAGATCAGAATTGGGAAGTGGCATTATGACCAAATTCTTGATTATGTGAAGATACCTTTCCATTGTGCTAGATGTCATGTCTATGGTCATTTAGTAGCATAATGTGGACTAAAATTCATAGAAAGGGAGGGAGGAAGAGTTTTAAATAAAATCACAACCCTGGAGGGAGAGTGGATGGTTTAGACAATCACTTGGAGGGATTCAATAGTAGACATTTAGGTCAGGTTCAAACTCCTGTAGATGAAAATTATGGTCAGGAGAATGGTATAAGCAATGTTGCAGATGATCCCCATATCTCCAATGCTCAGAACAAAGGAGATAGAAGAGACTCAATCTTAGATTAGAGGGAGGAAACACATGTTCAGGCAAACACAAGGGAGGCAAATACCTCATTGAGACCACAGGTGGCAACCCATTTACATAGCAGTCCTCCCAGTTTTATAAATTATAACTCTGATTTAAGAACAAACCTTGTTGAAGAGCTATTACCACCTTCCAGGATAGGCCTATGGGGTCTGATAAACAAAAGGTTTCTGCAAAGAGAAGTGGTATCTAGAAAGAAGATATGAATATCCAACATCCTAGTAATAAGGGGTCTCTTAGCATTCCAATTTTTTCTTCATTAACAAAGTCTGCATCTCTACTTTCATATTCTTCTAAAGGAAGAGAGTCTTTAAAGGGGTCTTAATTATTTTCTCAGATCACACAAATCGGCAGCTTTCTTTGAGAAGGGGGAAATCGCAGGAGGACTTAGCTTGGATGTGGTTAACTCACATGCCTTAGGGAGGAAATCAAACATTCAACTAGCAAAGGATCAAGCTTTGAGGGAAGTAAATACAGGGAAACAAAAATCAATCATAGGGGCACTTAGAGCAGGCAAAACCCCAGAACCAGTTAAATAATGTTAATCCTCTCTCAAAATATTCGGGGTCTAGGCAGTGCCTCAAAAAAGACTGCACTAAGGAGGTTAATGCAACTTCATCTTCTAGATATTCTATTTCTTCAAGAGACTATGGGAGTGGGTGTGAAAGTGGAAAGCATTCTCCACACCCTTATAAAGGACTGGGAATTCTTCTCTTTGGACTCCGAGGGCAGATCAGGTGGCCTTGTTCTGGGGTGGAAGAAGAGGAATTTCAAGTTTATAAAATCTGCTTTTCTTACATTAGGAATAGGAGTGGAGCTCTTATCTATGGAATTGGGGAAATCCTTTGTGTTGGTAAACATTTATGGCCCTTATGAAAATAAAATTCATTACTGGGATACCCTATTTGCCAATAACTTTCTGCAGCATGGGAATCTTATCCTAGGAGGTGATCTAAATTTCACTTTGAATAGTGCTGAGATATGGGGGACAGCAACAAGAAGTGACCCTCAAGCTGGGTTTTTTAAACACAAATTTGAATTGGCAGACTTAGTAAATGTTGAACCAATCAAAATTACATCTACATGGAGCAACAATAAAGCAGGTGAGGATTATGTGGCAAAAATATTGGATCGATTCTGTCTCTGATTCCCTGCTAATGGATGGGGAGAAAATCAGAACCTGGGTGGACCCTTATGGCATCTCAGACCATTTTCCTATTTTGCTCCAAATAGGTAACCCGGATAGGAAACCTCCAAGCCCTTTCAAATTCAATTCAACTTGGCTGCAGGACAAATATTTTCAGAATCTAGTTAAAGAAGAATGGAACTCTTATGATGAAAACTTGGGAAGTTCAGCCTACTCTCAAATGAAAAAAATCCTGAAGAAAGTTAAAATAGTTGTTTCTAAATGGGTTCATAATAAGTATAGGCAACAAATGCAAGAACTCCTTCTATTAGAACAATAGATTGTTGTTTCTTATGAGAGTAAATGAGGTCGGTCTTTCAGAGGATTCCAAATCAACCATAAGAGCATTGGAAGGAAAAAAGAGTAATATCTTGCTAGCTCAAGAAGCCCAATGGAGGCTTAAAAGTAAAGCTATTTGGCTGGATTTAGGGGATGAAAACACCAAATTCTTTCAAAATTTTGCAAATCACAGGAAAAATATTAACACCATCTGGGAATTTCCCAATGGAGAGGGGTCAAAAGCTAGGTCCTTCAAAGACCTCGTAGCTCTTGGCATAAAACATTTCAAGCACTTGTTTAAAGATCCCAAAAGGGTAAACTTGGCTGAGATCTTAAAACATACAACTTTCTTTCCAAGTTTTGCAGATGAGGCTACTAATGAAATTATTCTTGAGAAAGTGTCATTGGAGGAATTAAAATAAGTGCTTTCATCCTTTCAGAAGGACAAAAGTCTTGGGCCAGATGGTTGGGGGTAGAATTCTTCTTGGGTTTCTTTGACTTAATTGGGAAAGACTTGATTAGAGTTATTGAAGAAACTAAAGCTTCAAGGAATATCCCAGTGGATTTCAACTCAACCTTCATCCCTTTGATTCCAAAGGACTCTCCAACTTCTTTCGATGACTTCAGACATATTTTCTTGTGCAACTACCTCTATAATTATTGCCAAAATTATTGCCTTGAGGTTAAAAAGAGTTTTTTCTGATTCCATCTCCAGTGAGCAATTCGGGTTTCTAAATGGGAGGCAAATCCACGACGTTGTAGGAGTGGCCCAAGAAGGGCTGCATACTATAAAAACAAAAAGACTTCTTGCTATAGTCGTAAAACTGGATCTTTCTAAAGCTTTTGACAGGGTTAATTGGTTGTATCTGAGGATCATGCTTCTTCACATTGGGTTCAACCTTCGAGTTGTAAATTGGATCATCGGATGTGTGACAATTTCCCTATTTTGCTCCAAATAGGCAACCCGGATAGGAAACCTCCAAGCCCTTTCAAATTCAATTCAACTTGGCTGCAGGACAAAGATTTTCAGAATCTGTTAAAGAAAAATGGAACTCTTATGATGAAAACTTGGGAAGTTCAGCTCTGCTCTCAAATGACAAAAAGCTCGAAGAAAGTTAAAATAGTTGTTTCTAAATGGGCTCATAATAAGTATAGGCAACAAATGCAGGAACTCCTTCTATTAGAACAACAGATTATGAGAGAGTGAATGAGGTCAGTCTTTCAGAGGATTCCAAATCAACCATAAGAGCATTGGAAGGAAAAAAGAGTAATATCTTGCTAGCTCAAGAAGCCCAATGGAGGCTTAAAAGTAAAGCTATTTGGCTAGATTTAGGGGACGAAAAAACCAAATTCTTTCAAAATTTTGCAAATCACAGGAAAAATATTAACACCATCTTGGAATTGCCCAATGGAGAGGGGTCAAAAGCTATGTCCTTCAAAGACCTCATAGCTCTTGGCATAAAATATTTCAAGCACTTGTTTAAAGATCCCTAAAGGGTAAACTTGGTTGAGATCTTAAAACATACAACCTTCTTTCCAAGTTTTGCAGATGAGGATACTAATGAAATTATTCTTGAGAAAGTGTCATTGGAGGAATTAAAAGAAGTGCTTTCATCCTTTCAAAAGGACAAAAGTCCTGGGCCAGATGGTTGGGGGTAGAATTCTTCTTGGGTTTCTTTGACTTAATTGGGGAAGACCTGATTAGAGTTATTGAAGAAACTAAATCTTCAGGGAATATCCTAGTGGATTTCAACTCAACCTTCATCACTTTGATTCTAAATAAGGACTCTCCAACTTTTTTCGATGACTTCAGACCTATTTCCTTGTGCAACTGCCTCTATAAAATTATTGCCAAAATTATTACCTTGAGGTTAAAAAGATTTTTTTCTGATTCCATCTCCAGTGAGCAATTCGGGTTTCTAAATGGGAGGCAAATCCATGACATTGTAGGAGTGGCCCAAGAAGGGCTGCATACTATAAAAACAAAAAGACTTCCTGCTATAGTCATAAAACTGGATCTTTCTAAAGCTTTTGATAGGGTTAATTGGTTGTATATGAGGATCATGTTTCTTCACATTGGGTTCAACCTTCAAGTTGTAAATTGGATCATCGGATGTGTGACCAATTCCCTATTTTGCTCCAAATAGGCAACCCTGATAGGAAACCTCCAAGCCCTTTCAAATTCAATTCAACTTGGCTGCAGGACAAAGATTTTCAGAATCTAGTTAAAGAAGAATGGAACTCTTATGATGAAAACTTGGGAAGTTCAGCCTACTCTCAAATGACAAAAAGCCTGAAGAAAGTTAAAATAGTTGTTTCTAAATGGGCTCATAATAAGTATAGGCAAAAAATGCAGGAACTCCTTCTATTAGAACAACAGATTGTTGTTTCTTATGAGAGAGTGAATGAGATCGGTCTTTCAAAGGATTCCAAATCAACCATCAGAGCATTGGAAGGAAAAAAGAGTAATATCTTGCTAGCTCAAGAAGCGCAATGGAGGCTTAAAAGTAAAGCTATTTGGATGGATTTAGGGGACGAAAACATCAAATTCTTTCAAAATTTTGCAAATCACAGGAAAAATATTAACACCATCTGGGAATTGCCCAATGGAGAGGGGTCAAAAGCTAGGTCCTTCAAAGACCTCGTAGCTCTTGGCATAAAACATTTCAAGCACTTGTTTAAAGATCCCAAAAGGGTAAACTTGGCTGAGATCTTAAAACATACAACCTTATTTCCAAGTTTTGCAGATGAGGCTACTAATGAAATGATTCTTGAGAAAGTTTCATTGGAGGAATTAAAAGAAGTGCTTTCATCCTTTCAGAAGGACAAAAGTCCTGGGCTAGATGATTGGGGGTAGAATTCTTCTTGGGTTTCTTTGAATTAATTGGGGAAGACCTGATTAGAGTTATTGAAGAAACTAAAGCTTCAGGGAATATCCCAGTGGATTTCAACTCAATATTCATCGCTTTGATTCCAAAGAAGGACTCTCCAACTTCTTTTGATGACTTCAGACCTATTTCCTTGTGCAACTGCATCTATAAAATTATTGCCAAAATTATTTCCTTGAGGTTAAAAAGAGTTTTTCTGATTCCATCTCCAGTGAGCAATTCGGGTTTCTAAATGGGAGGCAAATCCACGACGTTGTAGGAGTGGCCCAAGAAAGGCTGCATACTATAAAAACAAAAAGACTTCTTGCTATAGTCGTAAAACTGGATCTTTATAAAGATTTTGACAGGGTTAATTGGTTGTATCTGAGGATCATGCTTCTTCACATTGGGTTCAACATTTGAGTTGTAAATTGGATCATTGGATGTGTGACCATTTCCCTATTTTGCTCCAAATAGGCAACCCAGATAGGAAACCTCCAAGCCCTTTCAAATTCAATTCAACTTAGCTGCAGGACAAATATTTTTAGAATCTAGTTAAAGAAGAATGGAACTCTTATGATGAAAACTTGGGAATTTTAGCCTGCTCTCAAATGACAAAAAGCCTGAAGAAAGTTAAAATAGCTGTTTCTAAATGGGCTCATAATAAGTATAGGCAAAAAATGCAGGAACTCTTTCTATTATAACAACAGATTGTTGTTTCTTATGAGAGAGTGAATGAGGTCGATCTTTCAGAGGATTCCAAATAAACCATCAGAGCATTGGAAGGAAAAAAGAGTAATATCTTGCTAGCTCAATAAGCCCAATGGAGGCTTAAAAGTAAATCTATTTGGCTGGATTTAGGGGACGAAACACCAAATTCTTTCAAAATTTTGCAAATCACAAGAAAAATATTAACACCATCTGGGAATTTCCCAATGGAGAGGGGTCAAAAGCTAGGTCCTTCAAAGACCTCGCAGCTCTTGGCATAAAACATTTCAAGCACTTGTTTAAAGATCCCAAAAGGGTAAACTTGGCTGAGATATTAAAACATACAACCTTTTTTTTAATTTTTGCAGATGAGGCTACTAATGAAATGATTCTTGAGAAAGTGTCATTGGAGGAATTAAAAGAAGTGCTTTCATCCTTTCAGAAGGACAAAAGTCTTGGGCCAAAAGTCCTTTCTTCTTGGACTTTTCTTCTTGGGTTTCTTTGACTTAATTGGGGAAGACCTAATTAGAGTTATTGAAGAAACTAAAGCTTTAGGGAATATCCCAGTGGATTTCAACTCAACCTTCATCACTTTGATTCCAAAGAAGGACTCTCCAACTCCTTTCAATGACTTCAGACCTATTTTCTTGTGCAACTGCCTCTATAAAATTATTGCCAAAATTATTGCCTTGAGGTTAAAAAAAGTTTTTTTGTATTCCATCTCCAGTGAGCAATTCGGGTTTCTAAATGGGAGGCAAATCCATGACGCTGTAGGAGTGGCCCAAGAAGGGCTGCATACTATAAAAACAAAGACTTCTTGCTATAGTCGTAAAAGTAGATCTTTCTAAAGCTTTTGACAGGGTTAATTGGTTGTATCTGAGGATCATGCTTCTTCACATTGGGTTCAACCTTCGAGTTGTAAATTGGATCATGGGATGTGTGACCTCTGTCTCCTTCGTTGTTCTTATAAATGGTTTTGCATCTAATTTCTTTTCCTCAGAGCGTGGCATTAGGCAAGGTTGTCCCTTATCTCCCTTTTTATTTCTTTTGGTGGCTGAAGGTTTGAGCAGGGCAATCAAAGAAGCTAAGAGAACAGGGTAGTTTAAAGGAATTCAAATGAGTACATCTTTCTCTCTAACACATATCTTATTTGTAGATGATGTTATTTTGTTTAGTGTTGGTTCTTTTAGGTACATAAGCAAGATTAATGATATTCTAAGGAGCTATTGCCTAGCCACTGGTATAGAAATCAATATGGGAAAGTCTACAATGTCGTGTTTTGGCCTGGTGGAAGAGGAGGAAATTTTTTTTCAAAGAATTCTTTCTTTTCCCAAGACTGATTTCCAATCAGGGATAAAATATCTAGGATTTTGTTTGAAGCCAAATAACTATGGCATAAGAGATTGGGATTGGCTGGTGGAAAAGATAGATAAAAGGATTTCTATGTGGTGTAATAGGTGGTTATCAATTGGAGGTATATTAACTCTTGTTAAATCAGTCCTGGAGGCAATCCCTATCTACTGGTATGGCATGGCTTTCATCCTAGTAGGGGTTCTAGAAAAAATCAGAAAAAGGTGCTTCAAATTTTTGTGGAATGGAAAAAGGGACAAAGCAGCCATTGTTTTAGCCAAATGGAAATCAATAGCAAAGCCAAAGGATGAGGGAGGTTGGGGTATTAAAAATATCCATATTTTTGGTAAAGCACTGGCTGCAAAAAGCTTATGGAGGCTGCTTTCTCAAGAAAACCTATGGAGTAAAGTCATCAAGGCAAAATATATCGAACCTCTTTCTATGGAAGAGTGGATAAGGAAACTTGACAAGTCCATCAGAAAGGTGTCTAACTTTTGGAAAGCTGCTATTCAGGCCTTTCCACTTCTGGGAAATTGGTTGGCTTGGAAAATTGGAAATGGTGAAAAGTGAGAATTGGGGAAGATCCTTGGGTTGGTTGTGGCAATGAGCATAGACTTTCTGAGGACCTCTTACTTTCTCTCCATAATGCAGGTTTTTATACTCTTTCTTAGGTGGCAGACCAAGACACTACTACCATATGGTAGCAAGGTTGGATGAGTGTGCAAAATTTGGGTCTTGAAGGCAAGAAGGTTGAGTCATGGCAAGCTTATGTGAAGGCACTTCTCATCAGTCATACTAGGATCAGACCAACAGTGGATGATGAGCTGGTTTGGACAAAAAATACTAAGAGGGGTGTTTATACTGCTAGGATGGGATATATAGAATTGTTTGCTCATGATAGGTAGGGGGACAATATATGGTGGTGGAAAGCAATTTGGAAGGTAAAGACGCCTTTAAAAACCAAAATTTTTTTATGGCTGGCCCTCAATAACAAAATTTTAACTTGGGATGTTTTAATGAAGAGGGGGTTTCAAGGTACTGGAAGGTATACACTCTGTCATAAGGAGATTGAAACTATAAACCATTTATTGGTTGGTTGTGTTTTCACAAAGTATGTATGGCAGGAGATTGAGGTGATAACTAGGAGCATAGGTACTTGGCAAGGAGACACATTGGAACATTGTTTGCAGCAGTGGTTTGATTCTAAAGATCTTAAGTCATACAGGGCCCTCCCTTTTGTGGTGGCATGGGGAGTATGGCTAGCTAGAAACTCAGATATTTTCCAAGCCTCTTCTCAACCGGCATTTCAAATTGCTACTCAGATCCGTTCTTTCATTGCTGATCTTGTGAAACCTACTATGCAAAAAGGCCCAAGAAAAATGAAAGCTGCCAATGTCAACAAAATAGCTCCCTGGGGTTTTTTTGATGGTGCTTGTCAAGGCACCCCTCTTATGTGTGGGGCAGGGGGAATCCTCTTTCTTAAGGATTCTCATTTCATTCAGTTTAAGGCTGGCCTAGGAGTGGATACAAATAA